>JAJHSJ010000002.1:47515463-47634965 GCA_021015155.1 Magnolia officinalis | reverse complement strand
TCATCTGCACCGTCCATTTGGACGGTGCCAGGGACGACCCCACCATGAAGTGTTTTTCATCCCGAACAGTCCATCCACTTGGCATTATTTGGCCATCCATTTGCTGGACAGCCAGCAGCCTCACCATGTGGATGTTTTCCATCCAAACCGTTCATTCATTTGGTGGACAGCCGTGTGCGTGGACCCCACAACGATGTATGTGCTTTATCCATGTCGCCCATCAGTGGGCCCCATGACATCAACAGTCCTGTTGGGCCTGTTGCTATATGTGTTGCATCTAAACCATCTATCCATTTAGCAAGACTGTCTCAAGGCTTGAGACTAAAAATAAGACAAATCTAGTTATCAGGTGGACCACACTACAACAAACAGTGGGTTTGAACGTCTACCATTGAAACCCCCTTTTTTTTGGATTACAGAAGTTATGAATCAATATGATATTTGTTTTTCCTCTAATATCTGGTCTTTGTGACCTTATGAATAGACTAGATGGGAAATATATGCTATGGTGGGCCCGCTGAAAATTTAATTGTGGAAATTATTATCACCACTGCCAATTGTGGTATGGTCTAGATGATCTTTCGATCTGATTCATTGTTTGGATAATGCTCTAAAATGATCTCTATAGATGGATGAATGATGCGGCCCAAGTAGTGCGGCCTACTTGTTGTATTTGAGAGGCCTAATATGACGTATTCGGGGCCCATGGGTTGAGGCCCATTGTGATGTAATTAGAGCCCATGGGTAGAGGCCCATAGTGATGTGTATTAGGCCCATTTGATCAACCCAATTGACTAGGCCCATTTGATCAGCCCATTTGATTTGGCCCATTGATTCAGCCCATTTGATACAGCTCGATGTAATTTATATATTAGCCCATGAGTGAGGCCCAATGTGATGCGTATATGCCCCATAAGCGAGGCCCATGATGATGTATATTAGGCTCTTGCATGAGGCCGTGGGCCCATTGTACGATTGGCCCTATGAGCGTCATTCCTTGGGAGCAATGTTGGTTAAAGGTCCACATTGATGGGCAATGATGGTTAGACGTCCACATTGTGACCTTTTCTTAGACATTCTTAGGCCTATTCTCATCATTCTCTTATGGGTTAACCCAAATGCTTAGGCCCCATTGATTTTAAATGATCCATCATAGGTCGTCCATTTGTGGACCCCGCCTTGCGTTGAGGTTAATTACCGGTGCCGATTATCAATACCGGCTACCACTGCCGATTATGAGTTTATGACAGCATAATATCATGATACATGCCCATACACATCATCTGCAAGTTTTGTATGAGATGTGATTGGCCATTACATATGCCATAGTGCAGGTTGTTTATGGAACTCCCTGATAGGCGGGGTTATCCCACATGAGCGTACGGTAGGCGCAGGACTGATGTATGATTGGGCTTTGTGATTCATGCACTTTGCATTTGTGTGATTGTGATTACTATATGCCCTAGCGACATCAGGGCCATAGCCTCCACAGACATATCGTGGGTGGCCAGATTGGATACTGGAAATACTATTCTAGCATCGGGGTGCCATTGATGTCCTTGCGTGAAAATCCCTAAACTCGATGGTACCAGAGGATGACTCCAACGTCGAGACCGAGTCGATACATGAGCGCACGAGGGCGAATATCAAGAGGTCGCGTCTCCCACTATGTCGTGGTCGGTTGGAAAGGGGTGTGGCTTTACCCACCCGAGGGCAGGGGGCATTGCTAAGTTGAGTTTGACCAGCTCATGAATGGGTTCGCTATCAACATGCCGGATAAGTATTGGGAGACTATTGGCTAGGTAGATAGTGAGGTTTCTTACGCTCACTTGGACTATGCGCCTGGGAAAGGGGCAGTGTCATTTAGAGTGTATTAAACCCCGGTGAGTATCTAGAATGAGAACCATACTGATATTTGATGCTCTAGTGATGAGCTGCATTGATATGTGGATTGGCATGCTTGAGTTACATTTCGCATCACATGGTTTTGATAAGACCAATAACATTCATGTCTTGCACCGCATAGCCTTGGTACAGCTGATTGCATTCATGTACTCATCAGCGTGATTCCACATTACTCTGACATTGCATTCTGAACATGCTCATATTGCGCACACACTTACACCGCCCTCTAAGCTTTCTATAATCTTATGCACGATTGATGCGTGTAGGTGACGCTAGGACGCTGCAACAGTGTTGAGATCGGAGCGTGCAGCAGACTTCAGGAGCTTTTGATTTTCGATATTGTATTTCCTTTTGCGTATTGTACCAATTGTATCTTAAAAGTTTTTAATCATAGTGAATTTTATGATGGTGTCTTGGTTATTGTTCATGGGTTATGCTTGTGGTTATGCTCATTACGGAATAGATACATGTTGAAAAATCCTCTTTGTAGGATCCCAAGATCGATACTTGGTATGTGAATGTCGAGAGCCGAGAATGGGGTACTACGGAGGCTGTCGGCGCTGGATTTGGCAATCGAGAATTTTGTGAGCCCAGTTTTCAAGTTTGGGGCGTGACAATAGTCCTTCAGGAACTCCATCCAGCGTCTTTATCGCATGTTCAACTCAGACTGTGAGAAGAGATACTTTAGGCTCTTGTGGTCGGAGAAGATCTCGAACCTGACCCCATAAAGATAGTGTCTCCACACCTTCAGTGCGAAACAACTGCTACAAGCTCCAAATCATGCGTGGGGTAGTTCAGCTCATGGGCCTTGAGTTGGCGAGACGCATCAGCTACTGGCTTCCCGTGCTGCATCAAGACAACCTCCACACGCGAAGCATAGGTAAATACGATAAATCCTTCACTCCCAGAGGGAAGAGTGAGGACAAGAGCAGACGTGAGGTGGTCCTTCATCTCCATAAATGCTCGCTCACAGGCGTCACTCCACACAAACTCTGCGCCTTTCTGGGTCAACCTGGTCAACAGTGCTGCGATACAAGAAAATCCCTCGATAAAGCGTCAATAATAGCCTACTAGACCAAGGAAGCTGCCGATCTCGGACGCATTCGTGGGCTGGCCCCACTGACGTACTGCATCTATCTTTGAGGGGTTCACTACGACACCCTCTCTCGTCACCACGTGACCGAGGAACTTGACCTCCTCCTACCAAAATGCACACTTCTCTATCTTCGCATAGAGCTAGTGGGCACGGATGGTCTGCAGTACAATCTCCAGATGCTGCTCATGGTCCTTGTAGGTCCTAGAATAAATCAGAATGTCGTTGATGAAGACCATAAAAAAATGATCGAGGTAAGGAGGGAAGACCTCATTCATCAACTACATGAAGATCGCGGGCGCATTGGTCAGTCCGAAAGACATGACCTGAAACTCAAAGTGACCATAGCGCATCCTTTAAGCTATCTTCGGGATGTCATCCTCTCAAACTTAAATCTGATGGTAACTGGATCGCAGGTCAATCTTCCAAAAGAACTGTGCACCCTGCAGCCGATCAAACAAATCATCAATCCTCGGGAGCGGATACTTATTCTTGATCGTGACCCGATTAAGCTCGCGGTAATCCACGTAGAGCCTCAACGAGCCATCCTTCTTCTTGACGAATAGTATCGGTGCTCTCCACGGCAACTGCTCAGACGAATGAAGCCCAACTCATACAACTCGTCCACCTACTGCTCCAGCTCCCGTAACTCCATCGGTGTCATACAATATGGGGCCTTTGAGATAGGCACGGTACCAAGCACAAGATCAATCTGAAACTCAATATGCCGATGCAATGGCAATCTCGGAATCTCCTAGAATACATCAGGAAAATCACAAATCACTGGCAACTAATCAATGCTCACTGTTACAGGCTCCTCTACTGTACATGACATCAAACAAGACAGCGGCTCTCCTCTAGGCTCGGCAATGAACTGGAACTGCGGCAAGCCAGGTATACAAAATGTGTTTGTCTTCGCGGAGCAGTACAATACAGCATGGTACTCAGTGAGCCAATTCATACCCAGGATGATGTCGAACTCTGACATCCACATCATAAACAAATCGGCAGGTAAGAAAGCCTCCCCTAGCAAAATAGGGCAAGACGAACAGAAGCGGTCTAACACTGCTGTCACGTCCCAAACTCAAAAACCGGGTTCACAAAATTTTCGATCACCGAATTCGGTGCTGACAGCCTCCGTAGTACCCTATTCTCAGCTCCCAACGTCCATACGCCAGATTCCGATCCTGGGATCATACAAGGAGGATTTTCTATTATACTTTTATCTCGTAATAAGCATAACCACAAGATTATCCAAATCACAATGGCAACATCAACATCACATATCCACTAATATAAACATTTGAATACAATGCTTATTTGAATACAATACATCATCATCACATATCTACAAAGGGAAATACATATATCGAAATCAAAACTCTAAAAGTCCACTGCACACTCCAAGCTCGACGCTGCTGCGACCTAACGCCACTTGCACGCATCTATCGTGCATAAGCTTTTAGAAAGCTTAGAGGGTGGTGAAAGTGTGTGCACAAGGTAAGTACGAAGCATGCAATACAATGTCATAAATCATACGATATCAGGGTAAGTGAAAATACTAGTAATCCATAAATCGTACAATAACAGAGTAATGAGGAAACATACTGGTAAGTCCATGAATGCTATCAGCCATATCAAGGATATGCGATGAAAAAACATAATAAACCAATATCATATACTGAGGTAGCAATGTAGATCAGCTATGCAAATGAGGAGTCATAAAGAGCCATATATCAAATACTAAGGATTCAATACAATATGCAATTCTTGATGATTTCACGAATATCGTCAGCCATATCTAGGTCATATAGAAACATAGTAACCCAAAATGTCATATGTCATGGATGTAATGCAATATGCGGTGCGAATGGAATGACAATGTTGGAGTGTGAAGTTGGGATGATAGTACGTAGTATCGCAGGCTACGAGATCTACCACAAGGGACTTCTATCCAAACTAGTCCCATACCTAAATTTGGATAGTCAGACTCAATGTGGTAAACTCCTAATCTTAGGTTAGTTATAAAGGTACATGTAACAAATAGTTGGTCACCACCAGCCCGAGGAATAGTGAATGGATGAATGAATGAGTATGCAACTCCTGCTTATAAGTTCACGTATCAGTATTGAGTCTCTGGGATCATCACCAGGTAGTCTATCAGTGATCTCACGGGTCAGTACAACTGCACGAGACGCCCCGATCAAGCAACACAACTGGGTAAGTGGAAGAGACCTCACTACCCCCCTACCAATATCGGCACGGCTCATTGATAGCAGACCAATTTAGGAGCTGGTCAGACTCAACCTAGCTATGCCTACTCCCTCAGGCAGGTAAGGCCACGCCTCCTCCCAACAGACCACGACACAGTGAGAGATGTGGCCTACTGGTATATGGCCCTCATGCACTCATATATCCACTCGGTCTCGACGTTGGGGCGTCCTCTGGTACCAAGAGGATTTAGGGATTTTCACACAGGGCCATCTATAGCAGCCTGATGCTAGTAACAGATTTTCAATGTCCCATCTGGCCATTCACGACATGCCTGTGGAGGCTATGACCCTGTTGTCTCTAGGGTGTACAGTAATCACGACACACAATGCAATATGCATGAGTCATACAATCCAGTCATACATCAATCCTGCGCATACCGTGCACTCATGTGAGATAACCTCCTTTTATTAAGGAGTCTCATAACAACCTACCCAATGACATATGCAATGGTCAACCACATCTCATAACAAACATGCAGATGATGCGTATGGGCATGAATCATGATGCTATACTCATAATCGGTATCGACAACCGGCACTGATAATTGACATCAATAATCGGCCTATATAATCGACCTTGACAATCAGAATCGACCTCGATAATTAGAAACGTCCTCGACAATCGGAATCGGTCTCGGCAATCAGAATCGGCCTCAATAATCGAAATCGACCTTGATAATCAAAATCGGCCTCGACAATCGGAATCAGCCTCGATAATCAGAATTAGCCTCGATAATCAGCCTCGGCAATCAGAATCGGCCTCGATAATCAGAACCGGCATCGGCAATCAAAATTAGTCTCAATAATCAGAATCGGCCTCGATAATCAGAATCGGCCTCGACAATCGGAATCAGTCTCGATAATCAGAATCAGCCTCGGCAATCGGAATCAGCCTCTGAAATAGCAGTAAAGACCGCTTTAGTTGAAGTAGGAATATGCTGATATGTCCTAGAGGGGGGGGGTGAATAGGACTTTTAAAGTTTTTCTAGTTTATTTAAAATCCTATTTCACTAATCCTAACAATAAGCTCATATTAGGATTACTCAAAAATAACTCTACTGGCTTTCAAGCCCGGTAAAGGATCCAATCGTAAACTATTTAATAAGTAAGCATTGTGGACACTAATTTATGATGGATATGATTGTGTATGTATATGAGTTGTGATCTCAGATATTCAGATATGAAAATATTAAAGTAAATCACACAATCAGAAAGATAGTAATCTCAAACATGCTCATTTTTATAGTGGTTCGACGATCAATCTACTCCACTCCCGGCAGACGCACTCAACCCTTGAGTGTGCCGGATTTCACTAAGGAGGTTTCACAGCGGTTCATCTCAAACCTAAGGTTTCAAATCAACTTCACCTTTAACCTTCATAACCTACACTGAGGGTGACTGTTTATGCTCTCACGAGCAAGGGTCAACACAACACACCCACTTTTAGGCACACTGGCCAAGGATCTTCCATAAGATCCTACCGGAGGTTTTACGCGGTTTACCCCAAACCCGAAGTTTCACACGGTTCACCTCAAACCTAAGGTTTTGACTGGTTCACCTTCAACCAAATGTTTATGCTCTCCACAAAGCAAGGGGTCCACACAATGCACCCAACACGTACAATCCCACTGGAGGCCTCCTATAAGGGCTTGAAGGGGTGAGAAACACCTAAGACCCAATCCTAGAAAGGAATGATCACAAGTGTCCACTGGACTCTAGGTACCATCAGATAAGTGGATGAGTCCCTTTAAGCACGTTGATGAAGATCTCCTCCTTTGTTGATGAAGAGTCTTCGGTCTCCTTGATCTGCAACACAAAAGATGTACCAATGCATGGCGAAGGGTTGAGTTAAGGTTATGATGAAATCCTACTCTCAAAAGATTTTCCTATAAGGAAGATAGAGCGATTTCAATCATTTATGCATTCAAGGCATCCCAGCTTGATGTCGCCATTAAGGTAGTAGCTGAAGGATCCTTGAATGTGGAAGTTCATTCCCCAATCCACTCTATTGAATATCAATGGTGAAGGTGGATTGGAGGATGAACTCCTTGGAGAGAAAGGGCTTTGGGTATAAGATCTAAGGTTAAACACTTAAAAGCTCTCTCTTCTTTCTCTCACAGCAATAATAGACAAGTCCTCTTTATATAGGCAAAAGGTTCCAACGGATATAAAATGGTCACTTTATGACAGAGTTCGATATCATTGAGCAGGTTCGATATCATCGAGTGTATACTCTCGATAGCATCGATGGTCCGCTCGATGACTCGAACTCAATGTCATACGCTTTTGAAACCTATTGCCAGCTGGTCGATGAATCGAAATGATTGTCGATGTCATCGGATTTTAAACTCTGATTCCATCGACACTTAAAAAACAAGAGAGACTTGCCTTGATATATTTCAGGTTTTCATGAGTGATCGAGGGACCATCAAGATCATCGGAATTTGGGTGTTGATCATATCGATAGATGTGTCGATGCATCGATAAATCAACAGAATTTTTCGTAAAGCTTGATGGACAGTTTATGTCCATGTTTGATGCAATCGATACGGCATCGATCTCATCGATATTTGAATATTCATTCTATCGAGTGACCACCGATCATAGATAAAACACTCTGAAATATGTTGCTGGAGAACTTGTCGCCCAAGGCCGATATCATTGAGGGCCTACCGATATCATCGAGGTTTGAACTTCGATGGTACCGAGGAGGCTTCGATATATCGAGCTTATATGATATTCTTTAAGAAAAACAGGGGCACTGGAATTCTGCCTGTCGATATTATCGAGTCAACTTCGATAGACTCGAGATTTGAATATCGATGATATCGATAGGTGTATCGATACATCGATAATTCCGTCCAGATGTGTATAACGTTGCTGGATATATTTGGTCCTCTTTTCAATGGTATCGATGGAGCATCGAGGACTCGACAGCGCAGGTCGACCATATAGAGATGTGTATCGATAAAATCGTCAAGACAAGAAAACTTAGAGAATTTTCCTATTTTGAAAACGTTTTCTCACCCTAAAAACCTTATGATATTCTAACATTTTTTAAGGGTTTTAGTATACATGGTGATTTGGGACAAGGGATGTGAGGCTCAGATTTACCTATGGCAAGCTTGCACACATCCGATTGAGGCAGACGCTTGAATTGATCTTCCTATCAAGGTCTGTAGTCTAACTGACTCAACACTCACACTTATTGACAAACCAGGGAACTTTCTATCTCCCCTTTGTCAATTACATGACAAAATCTCAAAAACACCTAGAGCACTAGATAAACACGTCCTAAATTGTGTGTACATGCATTTTACATAATTTTACAATTTTTATTGAACCCATGTATACAGCCAGTATCTGCTCCCCCTAACTATAAACTCCCCCTCGCTTGATGCAGCCTGCTCCCCCTAACACCTGTAACATCATCTGAGCAGATATGCAATTTTCTGTTTGGGGTGTTTGAACTGTTCTCCCCCTTTTTGTGAGTCATTGATAAAGATATAGTAGTTGATATTGACTGAAGCTTGAAGTATTTGGGAGAACCACCATTCAGAGGAATATGCATATAACAGATAGATGTATAATAGTCAAACAGTTGCTTAATCAGACATCATTTGCAATGAATATATATGCATAGCAGACAGATATATGCAGTGATATAGCAGTTAGAATATTCATTAAAAGCATCACATGCATTCTATATCAGAAACTAGATAAGCCAGGGGATCTTAAAACATAATTATGGCAGTAAAAATATGAATTGTACTCAGTCATAAACAAAATTATCCAACTATCCAAAACACATACAGCCACAGATAGCAGTAGATTAACAGGTATCTCCTAACAGAACTAAAAAATAAAAAATAAAATTGCAGCCCAACCATGGGCATATACAATTACCACACACACAAAAAAAAAAAATCAGATTCTCCAGATTAGTTAGTTATCACATACTCCCATGAAGGCGTAGAACATTCAAAAAGATTAATATTCATACGCAGAATTAAGAGTGGGGTGTATGTTATAGCACGCAGTGATTAGCATTATAGAGCAGAGTGGGATGGTGTTGTGTCATCCCGACAGCAAGTCATCAGATCCACCAATTATTGGATGGTTTGTTGCACACTTTACACCATCCGTTCTAGGACAGTAAGCCTCTCATTCATTGACTCCCTGAGTTGAGAGACATCATGCTGAATGGCGCCAAGCTTGTCTTGATGGAGCTTAAATCTCTTAGCATGCCCAGGTCCTGATGTTAATGGAGCATGTTGAGATCCAGAAGCTTCTTCTCTGGCCATCTCAGCTCCTCCCATGGGAGAGTCGCCAGCCCTACCTTCTTCCTCAACTTGAATGCCTTCCTCCAGGGACTCCTTAGGATATTTGTGAAACCTCAAGTCCATCCTTCGGATGTTACTTTTATTGAAGGTTTGGAGAGGATGTTCAGGATCATTTATAGTTGGGAATCCTATAGCATTACAGATTATATTGATGATCCAAGGGTATGGTAGGAGAATGTCCGTAGCCCTATGAAAAACATACACTAATTGATACACAATC
The DNA here is from genome assembly GCA_021015155.1 of Magnolia officinalis. Lineage (NCBI taxonomy): Eukaryota > Viridiplantae > Streptophyta > Magnoliopsida > Magnoliales > Magnoliaceae > Magnolia > Magnolia officinalis. Next base: position 47,625,131 of record JAJHSJ010000002.1, on the reverse strand, counting down.
AGGGTAGGCAGACAGATCTTGACCCCAATGGCAATTGAATAGATTATCATAGTCATGAAGGGCGTGAGGTCAGATCTATTGGAGCCTCTAGTGTAAATGTTCGAAGCAAGAATACCATGCAGGACTCGATAACATGGTTCCATGAACTTGACTTTCAGGGCATTCCCTTGGTGCCACTGGACATCACGATTATGGTAGAGGAATTTGGTGACCTTGGACTGCACTTCAGAATGTTCTATGTCCATATCAGGGATTCCTATAGGAGATAAGATAAGATTGAATATCCCTGCAACAGACCCTGGAGTGATCAACACATCATCACCATCTATAGTTACGGAGATGGATGGAGGATCAGATGTCAGAGAATGACAGGCAACAAAGAAATGGTAAGTTCGTTCAAGCTGATATGATCCTCCAAAGTCGAGAACTGGTAACCAATCTATGGTGGCAAATAGAGGTTCCAGATTATATGGAGTCAAGCAGTTTCTGTCGACTTTCCTTTCGGGAATGACTTTTCTCCCTGTAAATTTTGGTAAGACCGGATTAGCCTGCACAGGTGGAGGAGCCTGTGCCTCAGACTGGGACTTACCACGTCTCGAGCGTTGCCTTGTGGGGGTCCCACGGTCCAGGACCCTTGCCCTTGCTCTTGAAGCAAGCACCTTTTGTTGGGCGGATCTCGAAGACTCCCCCTGTCCGGGTGCTTTTTTTTGTCTTTACCCATCCAGACAAAAGAAATTTTGAAAACTTGGGAAAAAAGACAAAATCATTCAACAAAAAGTACCTAACCAAAAAGGCAAGATTTGGAAAGGAATGGATGAAAGGATAATACCAGTTTCTAAGTACCTTCTGGGACCCACCAAAGAACTTTCAGTCGAGAGTTTGAGCCAAAAAAATTAAAAAACCTTTTCTCGATTAAAATGAAACTCTTTTCGCTTGACCGCCTTTTTATCAAGTGGCGGTCATCAATTTTATCAATCTTACTTTCGATTATATCGATGATCCTCATTCGATGTTATCGATAATCGCTTCGATAATGGTCTCGATCAAGTGACTTTTCAAATTCTGAAGAGATGTCGATAATATCGAATCTTTATCGATTTGATCGAGAATGCTCATGACAAATCGGTAGACATATCAAACGTAAATGTTTTTCAATTTTCAACATTCAGATAATCCTTCATGTATACTTTTAGTATGTAAATTATCAATAGTATACACATCAAAACTTTGTACAATCACTGCATACATCAAAATTATAAACATTTGAATGTTTATATACAAAAGATGGAGGTGAAGAACCTCAGATATATCATTTACAGCTCAGCAAATGTAACGACCCGTAAATTTCCATACTATGGTTCGAGTACCACCTCGACCAGAAATCATTTAGGATTAAATCCTTTAGAAATTTAACAAAGTTAACTAAGTGCAAAACTTGATCAGCAATGAAATCCGTTGGAATCGCTTTAAATACGATCTGCAAGACCCAAAACTTGCAAATCATTGACTTTAGGTTACCTTAAATTTTAAGATCAAACTCATTACCCGGCTACTCTCGGGAATGAATTGAAACTCCGTATTAGGTCTAGACCGCACATCGGAAGTCCGATTAACACGAAGTTAATGAACTAGGACCGCCTCGCTGGGCTTGACAACCATCTCGGAAATCAGGTCCAGATGACGTCCCACGGCCATTTGCTTGCATCCGGAGCGAGGGAGTGTGAAAACCACTGTTTTCTTTACAAAATAAATATCTTAAATAGTGATCTGGCACCACTCGCTTGCGGATCAGTATTAAGCAACCAAACCGTCAGAATCAGACCAAATTACACCCTCGGATCAGGAAAAATTTCAGGAACATTTACATGTATTTGGAATTTCGGATAGTGGCCCACTAACCGTTGAACTGAAAATGGTCCGCCACGTGTGATCTGGGAATCCGACCGAGACGAAAACGTAATCCCATGTAGATCCATGAGTTGTGAGCTTAAGTCTGGCGTTTGGCTCAAGGAGGGCCGCCAGAAACCCTCTTTTGAGCTGGAACAACGCCGAAATGCTTATAATAGAAGTACACATTGAACCTGAGTCTATTCCGGAGAGGTTTTAGGCTGTATAAGGGCCTTAGAACAGCCCCTCTCACAGCCATACGAATTTGGGATAAAACCCTAAGGAGAGAGAAAGAAAAGGGAGAGAAAGCTTGGGATTTGTGGGAGTACCTTCCTCCTACTGCTTTCGATCATCACACGGGCTGCACTGCCTCTTTCCAGAAGCTTTCCTGGCGATACCAGCTCCGTTTTGAGGTGAGAAACCCTAACCCTAGATCTGTTTGGGTGAGTGGAGGTTATAGGATATGAAATAGCTAACCGATTTCACTCTCTAGGTGATAAAACTGCCGAATATGGAAGCCCTTCGAACCTTGCTGATTTCTTGTGATTCCAAGGTGCAAGGTGAGGACTTTAGGTGTATAAGTTACAGTTTTCAACGCTTTCAATGTCAGATAATGATAGATTCATGATCTGCATGCAATTGCACATGTACAAAGTGCTTTCCATTTTCTGTTTCGATTAAAGTTGTAGAATATGAAATTTCACATACTCTAGGTATACGTAGAAATACCGTATACGTATTTTTTTTTGGAAAAGTGTTTGACATGTTTATTTGATGTATGGTTATATGATATATGGATAAAATACTTGTTTGGCGAAAGGAATCGCCGTAATACATGTTTGCTTATAAACACTACGTATGTTGAAATTGTGTATTCTAGAAGACACCGTATATGTATAAATTTTGGAAATGCAATTGTCATGATTAATTGTTGTATGATTATGATATACATGGATAAAATACTCTCTTGGCGAAAGGATAGCCCTAATACATATTTTACTAACATACGTCATGTATGTTGAAATAGTGTACTCTAAGTGTTTGTGTAAATGCTTAGGTGTTAGTACTGTAGGTCGGTGCTGAGATGGAATTCTCAACTACCTTATAGACGTGTATGATTCCCTCCATGTGATTGTTTACTTTAACCACTCACTTATGATGTATATGTATTTGTATCCCTACTTGTATAGTATTCTATAACATGCTTTACAACATGCTTTATATCATGTTTTATAACATGCCTTATGACATGCCTACTAGCATGCTTGTATTACTTTGTTTATCATGCTTTACTCCACATGCTATGGATGAGAATTGATTGAGTTTGGGACTATGTCTATAGTCCAGATATTCGGTACCAGACTTGAGATTGTGGTTGAGAATCATGTCGCCACAAGGGATGTGTCTGACGAACCCGAGTCGTACTTCGGTTGGAGATAGTGGTTGGCCACACGGAGTGCTTTTGCGCTTCATATCGCCCAACTTGTTGTGCGCTCATGTATCGCACCAATCCTGCATGTATCGCACGCTCATGTGGGGCAACTCCACCTATCAGGGAATCCCATAAAACAATCTGCCCAATGACATATGCTATGATCAGTCACTCCTCAAATCAAGCATACATATGAAGCGTATGAGCATATATCATGAAGTCATACTAAGCATGTTATACGATGATGAAATCTCCTCATAACATGGATGGGCCTAGACGGCTCACTCATATCAAGAATGGGCCTAACAATTATGGGGGCCCAATGATTTAGGTTAGCCCACTAAGGGAAGATGAGAATGGGCCTAACAACGGGTCCTAGGGAGAGTTACAATGTGGACATTTAACCATCATTGCTCTTACAATGTGGACATTTAACCACCATTGCTCCTAGGCATGGCCCATTATAATACCAACTAGGAAGATGAATGGGCATCATAAACAGCATGGTGGAATCACATATCACAATTGGGCCTCATCACATAGGCCTCATATGCACCACAACGTGACTCACATAAGGGCCTCATATACGTCTCATTAGGCCTCATACAAGGGCCTCATATACATCACATTAGGCCTCATACAAGGGCCTCATATACATCACATTGGGTCTCACTCAAGGGCCTCATATACATCACAATGGGCCACATATACATCACTCAAGGGCCTCATATACATCACAAGGGCCTCATATACATCACTCAAGGGCCTCATATACATCACAATGGACCATATCCCATGGGCCTCAAATACATCACAATGAGCCACATTCCATGGGCCTTAAATACATCACAATGGGCCTCATACCTTGTAAGACCCGTATCCTAGCCCGTACCGTTCCGTAGGCTTCTGCGGTCCTCCTGGTTGAAATCTGGCTACCCGCGATCTGTGATCGGCAGTTGTGCGCGACCCTAAGTCATATCCTGTATTCCAGAGTCGGCTCGATGCGAGACTTGTACCCTTGCGACCACGCCGTCGCCACGGTTCTGACGTCGCGTCTCGTACACCGAGGCAATACCCAGGCCAGGAGATGTGGGCCGACATTCAATTCAAGGAAAAATGCCGTGCATTTGCAAACCCAAGAGAATGTCCCATCAATCACATCAATCAAGTATACATCAATGACTTCACATGTCAAGTATAAGCAACCCTAAGTCAACTCTCTCTCTCTCTCTCTCTCTCTCTCTCTCTCCACCCATACCTAGTCAAGTACACCCATCACTCTATCACTCACTCACACTCATCTCTCTCTCTCTCTTACACCTCTCTCTCATTCTCCCAAGCAACCCCATGAGAGTCCATCGTCCAAGCTCCATGAGAGAAGCTTCCATGGCCCACTCCCTACCACCCAATCCCACCCTCTAGAATCAATCTCGACCGTTGAACTGCCACCCTTTGGAGCTCTAGGGTGTGTTGTGATGAAAGAAAAGTCCAAGAAGATTGAATGGTGGGTGATTTTTGTTTAGATTTGATAATTTAAGGGCCCACATGTGGTGGGACCCATTTGATGTATGTATGAAGGGGCCCATAGTGGCGGGGCCGCTCCCACGAACGATCTCTCTCTCTCTCTCTCTCTCTCTCTCTCTCCTTTTCCCTCTCTTCCTTTTTATTTTTACTTTTTTGTGGTCTTGATGGTATGTGTGGCCCACTTGATGCGTGTATGCCATCCATCACATGGAGCCCACCTTGGTGTGTGCGAGAAATCCACACCGTCCAGCAAATCTGGACGGTGAGACCCACCTGATGTGTGGATTTTATTCACACTGTTTGTCCATTTGGACGGAACCCACTTGCGTGGAACCGGATTGGCTGGCGTACCTCGTGTCAGTTGTGTAGCTGCTGTATTGACGTGAGTTTTGTGGGTCCCACCTGCTTGACATTAGTAGGTTCTGTGGGCCACCACAGTGATGTATTTATTTCATCCACACCGTCTAGACTATCTGGACGATGCTGGACATTGTTTGGATAGTGCTAGACACACCGTGATGTTTGTATATCCACAGCCGTCCGTCCATCTGGACAGAATCGTGGGGCCCTGATGTATGTTTCCCATTAACACCGTCCATCCAAAGGGACCCCACGTGATGTATATGTTTTATATCTAGGCCGCCCGTCCAGGGCTAGACGCTGGGTTTGATATAATGATAATATTATATATATATATATATAGTTGGGTTTGATGTGATGATAATATTATATATATATATATATATTATAATATATATATACATGTATATGTTGTGGGTCCCACGTGGGGACCATAGTGATGTATTTATTTCATCCACACCCTCCAGACTATCTGGACGGTGCTGGACAACATTTGGATGGTACAGATTTACATGGATAATGTTTGGACGGTACTGATTTACTTGGACAATGTTTGGACAGTGCTGATCATCATTAGTGGGCCATGTGCTCCATAGAATGATAGTGTACAGTGATATACATGATGCACCTGCCACTATTGAAATGATTTTAGATGTAATCCAAGTTCTCACCCACATCATAGTGGGACCCATCGTGATATATATGTTGTATATCACACCGTCCATTCATGTGGCCCCCACACAATGATCGTGTTGTATCTACTCCGTCCATCCATTTTGACATGGGCCACACCTTGATGTATTTATTGTATCCACATCGTCCATCCCTAGACGTGGGGCCCACCTTGGCGATGTAACTATCGCACCGTTTAGTATGGGATAGTGGGCCTACCATGATGTACGTGTTTTATTAATGCGGCCCACTTGTTGTATTTATGGCCCATGTGCTGAGGCCTATTGTTATGTATTTGTGGCCCGTTTGGTGAGGCCCATTGGTACGGCCCGTGGATGCGGCCCGCTTGATGTAATGCAGCCAATTGTGATATATTTTTGGCCTATGTGATAAGGCCCATTGAGACGTATTTTCGGCCCATGGTTATGGCCCATGTGATGTATTCAAGGTCCATGGTGATGTATATTAGGCCCGTGTATTCGGCCTATCGTGATGTACATTAGGCCCTTGTGTGAGACAGTGGGCCCACTGTACGTTTGGCCTTATGTAGGCCACTCCTTGGGAGCAATGTTGGTTAAATGGCCACATTGATAGGCATTGATGGTTTAATGTGCACGTTGTGACCTTCCCTTAGGCCTTGTTCGGCCCATTCTCATCGAGGCCGATTATCGATTCCGATTATGATTATCGAGGTCGATTCCGATTATCGAGGCTGATTATCGATTCCGATTATCGAGGCCGATTATCGATCGATTCCGATTGTCGTGGCCGATTGCCGATTCTGATTGTCATGGTTGATTGACCGATTAGCAATCGAGGCCAATTATCGTGACCGATTGCCGATTCCAATTATCGGGGCCGATTATAGATCGATTCCGATTGTCGTGACCAATTGTCGATTTTAATTGTCGTGGCCGATTGACTGATTAGCGATCGAGGCCAATTATTTAACTGATTGTCGATTCCATTTATTGATCGATTCCGATTGTCGTGGTCGATTGCCGATTCCGATTATCGTGTCCGATTGACCGATTAGCAATTGAGGCTGATTATCGTGATCGATTGGCGATTTCGATTATCGAGGCCGATTATCGATCGATTTCGATTGTTGAGGCCGATTCCAATTGTCGATACCGATTATCGTGGCGAGTATCGAGGCCAATTTCGATTTGTCGAGGCCGATTAGGCCGATTCCGATTGTCGAGGCTGAGTATCGAGGCTGATTCTGATTGTCGAGGCTAAGTATCGAGGCCGATTCCAATTGTCGAGGCCGATTGTATAAGCCGATTCCGATTATCGAGGCCAATTTCGGTTTGTCAAGTCCGATTCCAATTGTCGAGGCCGAGTATTGAGGCCGATTCTGATTTGTCGAGGCCGATTGTATAGGTTGATTCTGATTGTTAAGGTCAATTCCGATTTATTGAGGCCGATTATATAGGCCGATTCCGATTGTCGAGGTTAAGTATTGAGGCCAATTCCGAGTGTCGATTCCGACTGTTGAGGCCGATTTCGATTGTCGAGGCCGTTTATCGAGACCTATGTGATGTATATGCGGCCCGTATTTGAGGCCCATTGTGATGTGTATTCAGCCCATGTTTAAGGCCCAATGTGATGTATATGAGGCCTATGTGATGAGGCCCATTGTGATGCATTTGAGGGTTAAGCGATGAAGCCCATTGTAATGTATGTTAAGTCCATGTGAAAGGCCTATCGTGATGTGTATTAAGCTCTTGAGTGAGGCCCATGGTGTTGTATATCAGGCCCTTTGTGAGGCCATGAGTCCACTATATGTTAGGCTCTATGTGGGCCACCCCTTGAAGGAAATGTTGGTTAATGTCCACATTGTCGAGGCCGATTGTCGATGCCGATTATTGAGGCCTGTTATTGATACCGATTATGAGTATGTGACAGTGTATCATCAAGATACATGCCCATACGCATCATCTGCATGTTTGTTATGAGATGTGATTGACCATTTCATATGTCATAGGGTAGGTTGTTTATGGGGCTCCCTGATATGCGGAGTTACCCCACATGAGTGCATGGTATGCGCATGATGAAAGTGACCTGGTTTGTCAATTAGCGTGAGTGTTGAGTCAGTTAGACTACAGAGCCTGATAGGAAGATCAATTCAAGCGTCTGCGTCAACTAGATGTGTGCAAGCTCGCCAGGTAAATCTGAGCCTCACATCCCTTGTCCCAAATCACCAGGTATACTAAAACCCTTAAAAATGTTAGAATATCATAGGGTTTTTAAGGTAAGAATACGTTTTCAAAATAGGAAAATTCTCTAAGTTTTCTTACCTTGTCGATTTTATCGATACACATCTCGATATGATCGACCTGCGCTGTCGAGTCCTCGATGCTCCACCGATACCATCGAAAAGATGACCAAATATGTCCAACAACCTTATACACATCTGGACAGAATTTTCGATGTATCGATACACTTGTCGTTATCATCGATATTCAAATCTCGAGTCTATCGAAGTTGACTCAATGTTATCGACAGACAGATTTCCGACGCCCCTGTTTTTTCTTAAGAATATCATATAAGCATCGATATATCGAAGCCTCCTCGATACCATCGAAATTCAAACCTCGATGATATCGGAAGGCCTTCAATGATATCAGTCTTGGGCGCCAAGTTCTCCAACAAAATATTTTAGGGTGGTTTATCTATGATCGGGGGTCACTCGATAAAATCGATATTCAAATATCGATGATATCGATGCCGTATCGATTGCATTAAGCATGGACATAAACTGTCCAACAAGCTTTATGAAATATCCTTTGATTTATCGATGCATCGACACAACTATCGATACCATCGACATTCAAATTCCGATGATCTCGAAGGTCCCTCGATCATTCATGAAAACCTGAAATATTTCAAGTCAAGTCTCTCTCATTTTTCAAGTGTCGATGGATCGAACCTCTCATCGATGGAATCAAAGTTCAAAATCCGATGACATCGATAATCGTTTCGATTCATCAACCAGCTGGCAAAAGGTTTCAAAAGCGTATGACATCGAGTTCGAGTCATCGAGCGGACCATTGATGCTATCGAGAGTATACGCTCGATGATATCGAACCTGCTCGATGATATCGAACCTGCTCGATGATATTGAACTCTGTCATAAATGTGACCGTTTTATATCCGTTGGAACCTTTTGCCTATATAAAGAGGACTTGTCTATTGTTGCTGTGAAAGAAAGTAGAGAGAGCTTTTGAGTGTTTAACCTTAGATCTTATACCCAAAGCCCTTTCTCTCAAGGGAGTTCATCCTCCATTCTACCCTCACCATTGATATTCAATATAGTGGATTGGAGAATGAACTTCCGCATTCAAGGATCCTTCAGCTACTACCTTAATGGCAAATCATGAAGCTGGGATGCCTTGAATGCATAGATGATTGAAATCGCTCTATCTTCCTTATAGAAAAATCTTTTGAGAGTAGGATTTCATCATAACGTTGACCCAACCCGTCGCCATGCATTGGTACATCTTTTGAGTTGCGGATCAAGGAGACCGAAGACTTTTCATTAACAAAGGAGGAGATCTTCGTCAATGTGCTTAATGAGACTCATGCACTTATCTGTAAGTACCTAGAGTCCAGAGGACACTTGTGATCATTCCTTTTTAGGATTGGGTCTTAGGTGTTTTCTCACCCATTCAAGCCCTCGTAGGAGGCCTCCGGCGGGATTGTACGTGGTGGGTGCGTTGTGTGAACCCTTACTCTGTGGAGAGTATATACATCTGGTTGAAGGTGAACTAGTCAAAACCTTAGGTTTGAGGTGAACCGTGTGAAACCTCGGGTTTGGGGTAAACCGTGTAAAACCTCCGGTAGGGTCTTATGGAAGATCCTTGGCCAGTGTGCCTAAAAGCGGGTGCGTTGTGTTGACCCTTGCTTGTGAGAGCATAAACAGTCACCCTCAGTGTAGGTTGTAAAGGTTGAAGGTGAACCTGATTTAAAACCTTAGGTTTGAGGTGAACCGCTGTGAAACCTCCTTAGTGAAATCCGACACACTCAAGGGTTGAGTGCTTCTGCCAGGAGTGGAGTACACTGATCGTCGAACCACTACAAAAATGATTGTGTTTGAGATTGCTATTTTTCTGAATGTGTGATTTACTTTTATATTTTCATATCTGAATATCTGTGATCACACCTCACACACATACACAGTCATATCCATCATAAACTAGTTTGCATACTGTTCATTTATTAAATAGTTTGTGATTGGATCCTCTACCAGGCTTAGAAGCCAGTAGAGTTATTTTTGAGTAATCCTAATATGAGCTTGTTGTTAGGATTAGTGCAGTAGAATTTAAAATAAATCATAAAAACTTTAAAAGTCCTATTCACCCCCCTCTAGGACATATTGGTATATCCCTACTTCTACTAAAGCGGTCTTCACCACTATTTTACAGGATTGATGCATGATTGGGCTGTGTGACTCATTTATCTCGCATTTGTGTGACATGACCACCATATTCTCTAGCGACAACTGGGCTGTAGCCTCCACAGGTATTTCGTGGATGGCCAGATGGGATACCGAAAATCTGTTCTACATGAGGTGTTATAGATATCCCTAGGTGAAAGTCTCTAAACCCTCTTGGTTCTAGAGGTTGCTCTAACGTCTAGACCGAGTGGATGCATGAGTGCATGAGAGCCATATACCGTTAAGCCGCGTCTCCCACTATGTCGTAGTCGGTTGGAAGGGGTACGACCTTACTTGCCCAAGAGGAGGGGGCAATGTTAGGCTGAGTCTGACTAGCTCGAGGAATGGGTCCGCTATTAATGAGCCGGGCCAGATATTGGCAGACGGATAGTGAGGTCTCTTCCACTCACCTTGTTACGCACGATGGGTCGGTAATCTGTTTTGGAGTGTAATAGATCCCGGTGATTTTTCAGAGAGGAACCGTACTGATATGTGGACTTATTGAGCAGGAATTGCATACTTATTCATTCATTCATTCACTATCCACTCGGGCTGGTGGTACGCAACTATTTGTTATGTGTACCTTCGCACGACCAGGATTTCGGTTGGGCGCGCGACTAACCTGAGATAAGGAGTTTACCACATTGAGTCTGACTATTCAAATTTAGTTATGAGACTAGTTTGGATAGAAGTTCCTTGTGATGGACCCCGTAGCCTGCGATACTACGTACTATCATCCCAACTTCACACTCCAGTTTGGTCATTTCATTCGCATCGCATATTACATTACATCAGCAGGCATGTGGCATTTTGGGTTGCTATGTTTCTACACTTATATGACCTAGACAGAATTAGCAGGATTTACATATTGCATTTTACCCTCGGCACCTGATACTTGGCTCACTTTAACTCCTCATTTGTATAATTGATTTGTATTGCGTTTTCTGATATTATATGATTATGGCATTATAATTGTGTCCTTGGCACTTATCTTGTGCACACACTTACACCATCCTCTAAGATTTCCATAAGCTTATGCACGATAAATGCGCGCAGGTGGCGTTAGGTTGTAGCAGAATGGAGCTTGGAGCATGCAGCGTCTTTTGGAACTTTGATTTTTGATATATGTCACGCCTCAAACCCGAAAATCGGATTCACAGGAATCCCGATCGCTGAATCTGGTGCCGACAGCCTCTGTAGTATCTCATTCTCGACTCCTAGCGTCCATACGCCAGATTCCGATCCTGGGATCCTACAAAGAGGATTTTAACTCGTAGTATCCCATTGTATGGCTGTGAATAGAGTTTATTTTATAAATTATGGAAAACACACATTTTCTGGATTTGAACTCTCATCCCATTTCAGAAGAGAGTTTCCAAATCCCTCTTTAGACCGCTTTTGACCGCCTTTTCTTCCTCTCCATTCCCTCTTTCAAGCACTCTTCATCTTCCAAGCATCCTTCTTCCTTGCGGTGGCGTGATGATTCAAATCGTTCATTCAAAAGCTCGTATCCAGATGGTGTGAATCTTTCGAGCGCCCTTCTTTCGAACGCACATTCTCAGTGATTGGAGTTCATCATATTTCATGCTTAGGTGAGTCATAAATTTCCAAATCCCTCTTTTAAGTTTATGTGGATGATGAGATGTCTGACGCTGGTTTAAGAAGAGGATTGGTGATGGTCCACATTCAATCCTCCTTAGAGCCACGAAAGTTTTGACATCATCTGGTGGCTATGGATGTGGGCATCCAGAAGACTATCACGATAACGCTTCAGAATTATGCAATTCCAATAAGAGTCTCGCTTTGCAGGAAATGTCATCTGTACACACGAATGAAGAGGATTTAGAGGGTGGATGAGGCTCCCTAGTGCAAGGAAAATAAATAAATAAATGGAATTTCTCTTATTTCTCATTATTTCATAATTGGTAACCCTTCTAATTAAAATAAAAATCATAACATCTAATCCTATCTAGCCGGGTTTCTATTTTGGGTCCGGTCTCTATTTTCAATTGGTTGTGGTGTGAGTGAAATCCAAGTCTTAAAATGAGTAACCGATGGGGATTCGCCTTGTATCGGCTGACTCGGGCTGATATCATAATACCATTACACATTGCTCTCTCTCTCTCTCTCTCTCTCTCTCTCTCTCTCTCTCTCTCTCTCTCTCTCCTGAATCATGATAGATTTTCCGATCCTAGCTGGTAGGTTTTATATACCAAGGGATGATGTGTGACTTCCCTGGAAAGTGGAATGGCCTGATTTTTCAGACCACGTGATGTGCAGTGTGGACTGTGGAATCCACCTAAGGCATTGTTCGGATGTCACGCAGGTGGCCGTGTGTAAATTTTTCTATGAAGTTGTTATGGCCAGACTCTGTAATTTCAGTTTTAAGGGTTAAACGGCACTCACACATCATGGTGGGTCCAACAGCTACAATGTCCATCCAAATCATTCTCCAATCTGTACGTAGATGCTTCAAGCAAAACCTTTCATCTGGTGGGTCCCATCATGGGTGCACATGTGCTTCCTATTCTAACATGTAACTAGATTCATCCAATGGTCCGCATTCAATTAGAAAAATTGAAAAAGTTCAATGACCATGAAAAGGGTCAAGCAGTCATGAGTTACGTTTTTAAGGAATGACCATCCATGATTGGCCCACCAGCTTATTGGGGTGAACCATCGAAAGGTGGGCCACTCTTGTAGTGTTGGTGGCAGGGGTGCCAACCAAAGCATGGCCCATGCAATAATTGGACCTGTTTTACTAATTGGGCCTAGGATTTTATTTATTTATTTAATCTTTTCTTTTCTATTATCCATGCACCACACTGATTTTGAAGGGAAGATTTAATATCATAGAAGGTGCCAAGGGTTACCATGTGTGGCCCACTCATATGTGTGACCCATGTGTAAAGGTGGTTAGGCCCTTCACATGGGTTTCATACCAATAATATATAAGGGTACAAAACTTCATTATAGAAGGGAAATTACACTCTTATTATTATTATTTTTTTTTATTTTGCACTTTACAGTAGAAAATAAATAAATAAATGAACTGTCCAATCGTATCCTCTTGTGTATGTCCCAAAACATGACCATCACATGAATTTTTGTTTCTGTTTTACGTATTTTCTTTCAGGGATTAATAACACGGAGTGGACTCCAATATGAGTTGTGGTGGAGTTGAACAAATGAGGGACCCACATGGTTTGTATAAGCCGTAGCCTACTTTCAATGGGTTATATCATAGCCCTAGCTCTAGTCACTGGGCTCAAGCCAGGTTTAAAACTTCAGGTACAGACAGTGGTTGAGCCAGAGCCCGGCCCATTAACACTACTATGGGTTGTGGGTTTGAGCCATACATCCCAAAATGCCCTCATAATCCTAGTTGTCCACTTTAATTGGATTTAATTGGAGTTTTTAGCTGAGTCTACTACCTTGGGCTGTTAAAAAGGAGTATAGACGGCTCATATCAAAAGGGCATATATAAAACATGGTGGACCTCACCGAGCTTGGGAGTTTTACGTGCGGCCTAAAACCAGGTGTTGTGTACGATTCCTATCCAGGGATAGAATCCTCTACAATACCTGTTTTACACAACCTGGGGTTGCTGTTTTAACGGACTGTCACGTGGATAAGCCATGTCCGAATAGGCTTTAGAGTAGTGGTCCACATCCAACATTCAAACACCCAGCTGGAGGATTAGAGTTTGTTCATAGCAACTTTTGGCTTATAGACACTACAAGAAAACCGGCCTTTAGCGGCGGTCAAAACCGCCGGCAAAGGTCCAGAAAACCGCCGGCAAAACCTTTGCCCGTAGTTTGCTAACTGCCGGTGAAGCCTCAGTCGGTAAAGGCTTTACCGGCAGTCATGCTCCCTTTACTGGCGATTGTGCAAGCCGCCACTGCATGTAGGATTTACTAGCGGTTGTCCTAGCCGCCGCTGGATGTGGGATTTACCGACGGTTTGCACAGTAGGTTGTGGTATTTGAATTTTTGGCTCTTAATCCATGTGGGACTGATTTAACTTTACTAACACTTTAATTAGCATTTAGGCTCCTAATTCCATAATGCACATGCATTTGTAAACCTATCTATAATTGTGATTTGGTTTTTTCTTTTCCATAGCCTATGACAGCTTCATGTTGCCTGCAGTTTCGGATGTACAGGCTCATTAGATTGCAAACACTCAGTTTATAATAATAATTATATAAAAAAAAAAGAAATGACAGAAAATAGATGCCCGACTCACAGTGAGTCCCATTTTCTTAGTTCTGCCTCTCCAACTCATAAAATGATGGACCTTATCATTGACCCTTTTGGTCAAGGCGCACCTGACTTTTGGTCAAGGCCCACTTGATTTCACATTCCTCTTAGGAAGTTGATTATGCCTGGTGATTGTTTTCCTATATAAAAAAGAAAAATACATGCCTATGTGGCCCTTTCACATGCATTGAACTGCCGCGAATAATATTTACAATAATAAATCGAATAGTTTCAAAAAAATAAATAAAATCAATCGATCCATAGCTCCCATTCATCCATGCCTAAAACCTGCAAAACAACATAGCGAAAAGAAATTAATTAGTATCAGAGTTTAAGTTTTGGAATTCAACTCAATATTGCATCAAAATACATATTAAAGCAATCGAAAACTTGCTTATTTCCAAGAACCGAATGAAGGTTGACAATGAGTACAGAGAGTAGGATTCAAAATAAACGGGGCAGCTTAGCTGATGAACAGCCAAAATCACACAACAACAGATCCAAATCCATACTTCTTTAGGTTTAATATTTTCAGCTCTAGCCGTCCTCTCCCTTTCCAGCTCCTGTAGATTGGCAGGAATGCAAATCAATAGGTCAGCTTCATAATTTGATGCATTTCTTTGAAAGAAACCGTTAAATTATTAAGAATGAAAACAGACAAAGACAAGAAATCAATCCCATAACTACAAAGTCGCTAAAGAAAATCAAGAGAATCTAGAAGATTGGGCTTTGTCATTCGAACATTGAGGCATGATTGTATTACAATGAATAATAGAAAACTGAGTAAAAGCATCCACAACTAACACTGCTTCCACCCACATGTTAGTGGCAAATGACATGTTATGAAGAAAGTTCCTACAAACACCAATAAGCGTTAAGTAGATAAGGCATGTTTCAACAAACACAAGAACAAGAACAAGAACAAGAACAAGTTCCCACACAAGAATAAGAACAAGAGGCACTTTTAAGTAGATAAGGCATGTTGGGCCCTCACAGTCAAAAGGATAAACTATTTGCAGAAGCTCGGTTTGAAAGCATTAGTGGACCACTAAAACTTGGGGCTTTCCGTGCAATACAACTTACACTTCTCATTTGCAGGCTGATTTCCGCCTTCCCACCTAATAACAGTAACAAACAGAAAACCTAATGCATCTCTTCTTTGGAGCATATAAAATTGCCTTGACACTTGAACATGACACCAATGAAATGAAAGTAATGTAAAATAATGACAGTTCACAAATAAGAAAAGTCAAGATCATGTGTGTAGAACCTTCTACTGTATTATAACTGAATCAGTAGTGCTTTTGTTTGGCTAGTTACATCAGTCACGACATAACAAACTTCAGAGTTTCCCAGATACGACATCCAGTTTCAATAGTGAGAAGGAAAAAGTCACAGTTTTAATAAAAAGGAACAGAATGAGTTGATCCATTGGATCTTTCAGAAATTTTTTTAAAAAAAAAAAGAGCTGACCCATTGGATCTTTCAGAAAAAAAAAAAAAGAAGAGCTGATCCAATGGAAAATGAACTGCAGAAATTAATTTTCACAATGAGCAGTCTATACACTGGACGGTCTGGTTACATCAAATGTGCACAAGTTCATAGATGAGGAGATTAGAAATAAATGGATAATGGAATAGTACAATGAGCAAAAATTCAAAAAAGTTCGAATATGGATAGCTATCCCATTCAAATTGCACTGCAAAGAATGATAAAATAAAAATAAAAATTGTGCATAAGATACTGATACAGTAACAATATTCTGTATTTTTATAGCTGGCTTTTGATAAGGAAGCCTTAGCATGGAATGGAGACATTTTATTCAAAATATCAGTTCAATCAATCAATCATTTATATCATTATTATAACCCTAAAAGATCCCTGGGAATAGTCATCTATTGCTCTACATAAATGCAATACTTCCAAAATTCAACTTCAGTTACATATCAGATGATGAGAATTTTGTCCAAATTTCATCACTTATTACATACAGAAGTACCAGTGAAGAAGCATGAAAAAAAAACAAAAACAGAGGAACCAGTAAACCCAGTTAAAACCCACAGCTCATGACAAGCATATTACTGAGGTACCTCTAGCCACAATTGAACTCACACCAAACACACTTCTCACATATCAAACAACAACAAACACCAAGAAATTCTAAGAAAGTATGTAGCGGTCGGGGTTTGGCGTGGTTGGAATCGTCAGTGAGTCCCAAGTTAGACTCATCATGGAACCATCCAACCGATCTTTGAGCATCAAGAATGAATTGCGAAAGCACTAAAAATTGAAGTCAAATGGGAATTCAGGCAGAGGGTGAGTATTGCCTGTACACTATTTCCAAATATAAAAATATATCTTGTAATTGAGATTCACATAAAATAAGATTAAATCCTATATAGGAAAAGGAAGGGAAACAGTAGATCTAAAACACGGGTGAAAAGCAAGGGAAACAGTAGGCATGGAAATGTACTGCACTGAAACCTTCTTGGAGCACACAATGAAATTTATATGCCATCAAAACTGTTGATAGGGTTATTACTACTGCAGGCACAAATATTATCCTGGATTCCTGATGCAAGCAAGACTTCTGCTGTCACTATAGGGCTTTCAATCCCCACTATTTCTTGTGATATAATTAGGAGAGTTTTATATCTTCCTAATTTTTAGGTCCTTGCCCAGATTGCACAAATCCACAAAACAGTGGGGATTGAATACCTGGCAGTGACAGAAGTTTTGTACCATAATGATATTTGCTCCTACTGTTTATCAACCACACAAGCTTTTTCTTGTAAATATCTGCTTACCTGCATAGAAACTGAACACAAGGGTATATTTTGATCATGGTCTGGTTAGATGGAATTTCAGTGATTCAAATCCGACATTGAGGCATTTAATACATACACATGGATTATAGAAAATTCAATAAGCAAGCAAAAATCTTAAAGGAAACAAGAAAGAAAGGGGAAAAAAAAACATATGTATGAAATGTTTATATTATAACTGTAGGCACTACCTTTCCAAAAACCAATGAGGAATATCATATATTAATGGAAAGCCACCTAACCTTATCTGTTTTGGACTTAGATGACTTGCGCACCAATATGAGGTTGTTTAGATGAATTGAGCACCAAAAT
This sequence comes from Magnolia officinalis, assembly GCA_021015155.1. Classification (NCBI taxonomy): domain Eukaryota; kingdom Viridiplantae; phylum Streptophyta; class Magnoliopsida; order Magnoliales; family Magnoliaceae; genus Magnolia; species Magnolia officinalis. Next base: position 47,607,416 of record JAJHSJ010000002.1, on the reverse strand, counting down.
GAGGTTGTTTAGATGTAGTCGTAAATAGAGCTGAAAATGACACAAGCAAACCGAATCTTTAGACTAGGCCCACTTATGGGCTAGGCATTATATTAGTTTTTGCCCATATAAAGTTTGGTGGTGACACTACAACCGTACACATGCATAGTTATATGGCAATCCAGACCATCCTAATTACTGACCCAACTTTGGATGGAGCATTAATTACAGAAAAATTTCACTGATAGGATATTATAGTGATTGTATCATCAAGATAAATGTCGACATCTACTAGCTAAGTGAACAAGAGTGCAAGTCTAACAAAAGCACAGACGAAATTTAACAAATTACACATGAAGAAGAAGAAAAGCATCATCAAAAAGATATATGAGAAGACAACATGTATAGCAACTCTTTGTCACCAAATTTGTTTCAATGTGTTGATGGTGAGTATCAAGTTGTGTTTCCTATAGTTAACATAAAAATCCCAAATTTGGAAAATCCTAGTCACTGAATCTTCAGTCTTTCCTTTTATAGTTAACATCCCATGAATATAGCTAAAATTAAAGTAAATTGTACAAGGACAGTAGAAACTCCTTTTATAATTGTAAATGCTACAAGTGCAGTTCCTCTCTAGATGAAGAGTGACTAGACTAGGAGCAAAATAAACATGGAGAATCAGTTTGTTTTAAGCCTCTACTCTAAACTATTGGTTTTACTTTAATTAAGCATAATACATCCAAACACAAATACACTAATCACAAATCAAATAGGTATTAGTAGATGAAAACATTAATAAATAATGGTTGCAAAGAAAGATACCAAAATCCCTGTCAAATCAATGGCACTTACAATCATACACACACACATCTACAACATCAGGTTACAATAAAAACGTAGATAATAAGACAAACAAGATAACTAATTCAATCAATTCAGGTGGTTTTTTTTTTCCCTACAATTGGAAGTCAGCAAATCATATGACTACATATCACAATGTATATTGAATGACCGATTATTTAGGAAATTCCTATCTCTGTGAGTATATGTTAATAACATGCCACATGACAAGAACAATGTCCATTGAAAAAAATAAATTAAATGCATATAACTATACCAAATGGATTATAGAGAAGTTAAAAACTAATGCATATGACTATACCGAAGTATACCAAACACTACAAAAAAAAAAAAACAGGGCTCATTTCAGACTTTACAAGCTTTCGCATTGAACAAGTTGAGAAAGGAACCAGTTTTGACACTTGCATCATAGTTAGTTGTCCAGCGATACTACTCCAAACATGTGATGCCATGCATGAGATCTGGACCATTCTTCTAGCCGTACCCTCAGAAAACCACAACGTTAGGTGATCCTAGCCACTAGAAGACTTTCAATAATTACAAACAGATGGTTAAAAAAGTCCCAACCAATGGCCAACATTCACTAGGAAATCAGCTGTAATGCCCAAATCACTACATATCAATGGCAGATGTAGTGCTATTTTCTTCTCCAGAAACCATTACCCTAATCAAACAGCAACAACTTTAATGCCCAATACTTACAAATGCCATTTTCCTCCCAAACAATTTCTAAATCCAACTGAAACAACAAAACGTGACAAAAGGAAAATGGATCTCTCCTTTGACAGCAAGTTCCAAATCAAATAGAAAGAGTTTGAAATGCTAAATTGAGTGTGCACATAACAAAACCCGTCATTTTTTTCCTTCTTCTATGATGGTATTTTCTCAATCCATTCCCAAATCAAACTAGATCTGCATAAGAAGAAGAAAAAAAGGGAATTTCTCTAGAAAATATTACCAAGGTCACATGGCAACTGCCAGAAAGGTAATCTCCTTTCAGCTTCGATAATGAAATGTTAAAAGATGTGTATTTTGCTTATTGGTTGCTTTTAGTTTCTCGTCTTCATTACTCAACCATCTCAAGATCCTGTAAGGAAATGAATTCTACCATTGATAGCAGTTCTTTCTAACGATGGGTATTCTAGAAGAGATGAAAAGGCAACTGATGCATGATTAAACCCACTTACAAGCATAAAACAAATTGTAAGACTTTGTGTCACGCTTCAATAAATGAAAATCAAATTGTAGAAAAACTTATTGTTTCTCTGTTTTTTTTTTTTTCATTCACTTTTAAACACGAGTTGTATCTGTGGTCAGATGGTTAGCATTGTTTGATCTGATCAATGTAGTGCCTCACTACCACAATTTATGAATTATTCATAGTCTGCAAATGCATGGAATTCAAATTTATTTGAATGTAGAGTCAAAACATAAAGAAATTTCCTGAGATACCATGAGTAAAAATTACATGGCTATATAATTTCGACAGACAAAAGCCACAGTTCCTGATCTTTATACTTACTCTTTGCTTTCCCAGAATATGGGTAGTTCGCTCTAAAGCATTCTACAACCCTACAAAAAAAAGGCATGAAATTTTAGATTCATGTATTTATATAATTTCTTAGCAAAGTAATTGGCATTCCCGAAAATACAAAATGAAAATTAGAAGGATGCGTAAGCTCACCGATCTTTTTCTATATATGGAAAGCTAGCCACCAAATTACCGTTGGTGAAAAGAGAGGAACATCCATTAAAGAATAAGATAAAGGACCTAATACTCCGTGAAAAGGAAAGTATATACCAAAACCTATCTCTACTAGATACACTGGCTAGTCCATCAAAGGGCCACCAGGGAATATTGTAATTAACACCAAAACCTCCAAATCGGTTGTCAAAACCCTAAAAATCAAGAAAACATGAATAAATAACCATCAAATCCTCCCAATCGGCCATCAAAACCCTATAAATAAATAAAATATGAACAAATAAACATCAAATTTACCAAATCAGCTATCAAAACCACCTGAAATTCCCAATTTCAAAAATCCTCAAGATCCCCAAATTTTTAAAATCTCCAAATCCCTAATTTGTAATATCAGAAAAATCCCTAATTAAGGAATCGACACTACAAATCCCTAATTAGGTATTCGAAACTCAAAAATTCTCAATACACAAATCATTGCACAATGTTACTTGAAGGATTAAAAAATGCCAAAAAATGCCCAAATTAATATGAATAGATAACGAGAGAGAGAGAGAGAGGAGAGAGAGAGAGAGATACCTGATGTTGCAACAGAATACTCCTTGATGTGCGGTAGATCAAGCGGAGAGAGAAACCTGATGTTGCAACAGAGGGCCGAGACAGAGAGAGAGAGAGAGAGAGAGAGAGAGAGAGAGGGTTGGAGAGGGAGCGGCAGAGAGAGGGAGAGCACATGAGAGGGAGAGGAGCAGCAGAGAGAGGGAGGGAGAGTAAGAGAGAGAGGGTCAGAGAGAGGGAGAGGGAGAGGGAGCTGCAGAGAGAGAGAGAGGGCGCACGAGAGGGAGAGGAGCGGCAGAAAGAGGGAGGGAGAGTAAGAGAGAGAGGGTCGTGCGGCGCCACTTGAGAGAGGGAATTAGGTTGGGGTTTTTTCTTTTTTTTTCTTTTATATACAAGGACCGTGCCAGCAGCCGTTCAAACTAGCCGCTGGCAAAGGGTTGGACCATCAGTCGGCTAAGGGCCATTTTCTTGTAGTGTAGCCCATCCACTCACAGTGGCCCACCATATCCATAGTCCCGATAGAGCCAATACACATTTTCCATGAGGAGCTACACAACTTCCATGAAGCAACCTGTATATTAGCATTCCTCTAGAAATAATAGAAAAAGAAATTAAGGTAGGCTATTTAGAAGATCTTACTTGGTGTAGAGGTTCAAGAGAATCAGTTGGCAAAAGCAAAACCCATGCAAATACCCAAATGCATGCATGTACAGATGCTTGTTATGTTAGCAAGACGCAGTGTTGATTATATTGCTGATAGATCATAGCAGTGGATTTTAGCTAGGGGATTCCTACCACACTTCATGGAGTCCAATAAATGTGCATAAAAACATCTTTATTGTACATGCAACTCTTGTATATGACCATACAATGATCATGACCATTTTGCCATACGTGCAAAGGCTATGTTCCAAAAGGCAATGCAATCAGACTATTCCTAGCATCTGATAAGTGGCCTAAAATGGGATGTTTAACTTAAAAAAATACATTGTGTTCCAGTAGCTGTACAAAATTATTCATCCTAAACCTAATAACATCAACCATCAATATTTCGATATTTCGATTTAGAAGTTTCCTGGTAATAAGATTTATAACAGTTTGTAATGTGAAGAAAAATAGGGCATCCTTATCTTGTTTTACTCAATCAGCGTCATGTTAATCCTTTTAATCCTTTTCACATAAGCTTATGCGACTGATTCCCATTATCTTCTTTTACTCATAGAGACCTGTGTGCACATTAAGTAGAGAACTCTAGAGGCCTTGAGAGAACCCAAGGTGATGTCATGTAAGAATCAGTTCATGCTGTTTGTCATGTTGGTATCAACACATTAAAAGTCATTTTTGGACTTTTGGGTTTTTCTAAATCATGGCTGAAGCACCTAGGTTGTGCCTAGTGTTGTGAAACTTGGTTTGCCATCTTCTGCTCGTTGGCTTTAATAATCTTATTTCGCCAACCTATGAAGGCCCTATCATTGTTGATTTCAACATTAAAAGTATTCCAATTCAGTCTTTCTTCATTTGAATCTCTTACCTGCAGAAAACGAGAGATGTGCCTTGATTACGTTTGCATTTCATGGGCTTTTTAGGAGTGAAGGTGGTGGAGATCGAGCTATGCAAGAAGCCGAACGAGGTAGGATTTCTTGTACATGATTAAATAAGCTTATTTAAATCTAAAACAAATCTAGGCAAATTTGACATGCCATGTACACTGCCAAAACAAAAAATAAAAAAAAAATCAAGGCATCACACTCACCCATGTGCCACACATGCACATTTGAGTATGGACTGTTGAACTATTTCTTTTGTTTTTCTTTTTGAAAGATGAAGATGGATTCTTAATGGATAAGCTCACTTGTGTATTCCCATTGCATTGTATGTTTAACTGCTGATTTATATTTGTTATGGATTTCATTACAATACTCTTACTAGGCTGTTGTTGGGATTTCATTGCAGTACTCTTGCTGGTGTGATCAGTAAGAGCAGTGGGGATGAGGATTAATGCCTTGAAGGTCAACTACATAATGACAAGGTTGTTGCTAGGAAAGTAGAGACAATTGAAACAATTGGAAAAAAAGAAAAGTCATTTAGTTTAATTTTGTGTATAGAAAGTTCTCTTTGTATGTAGACAATTGATGTTTCTTTTGCCTCTCTCTCTGTCTATTTTTATTTTTTTTTAATACAGGAGACTTCTAGAGGATATGAACCTAAGGGTAGCATATTACTCTTCATCCCTCTTGAAGACAGGCCATTTATCCTCTTGACATTAGAGGCAAGATAAGATAAACACTGATTAGATAGTGCATACAACTGGAGTTTTTTGTTTTGATTTGCTTAATTTGTGCATTTAATTATTATTATTATTATTTTTTTTAATTTATGAGAAACGCCGACGGCTCTTGACTGTCAACAATGCCGACGGTTTTTTCCGTCGTCCACAGCCGTTGGAAACACCGACGGCTAAAACCGTGACCATCAGCCGTCAGAAATGCCGATGGCTAAAATCCGTCGGCGAGCAACACCCACGCCCCTTTTCCCGACAGACCGTCCGATGGCTAAAAGCCGTTAGGGAAGGTCAATGCCGACGGTTTTTAGCCGTCGGCGTTGCCCTGTTTTTTGGTAGTGTAAGGAGTCCATGGAGCCTAGAAGAAGCGAAGACAATGGGTGTTCGTAGCTCTAGATCGTGATTTTGATTTAGGGCCCATTTATGACGGTGCCCACTTTGATGTATGTGTTGTGATCTAAGAGGGGCCTATAGTGGCGGGGTCCCTCAACTACACCGTCTCTCTCTCTCTCTCTCTCTCTCTCTCTCTCTCTCTCTCTCTCTCTCTCTCTATTTCTCTCTTTCATTGTTGATGGCCCACCTGAGGATTTACATATTTTATCCATGCTGTCCATTTAGTGGACCACACCACAGTCCACTTGTGGGGCCCACCCTACCGCCTGTCTATTTGGACAGGCCTTGATTAAGGGAAAGCACAGATATCAGCTTTAATCAGGCCATTGGTGGGCCACACATGTGGACCCACCTTTAATGAATGTATTATATCAGTACCGTCCATCTGGACGGTGCCATGTGAGCCCTATCTCATGGCTTAAATTGCATCCAGGCCGTCCAGGGCCTGGATGTTGGTCTGTAATAATAATAATAATAATAATAATAATAATAATAATAATAATAATAATAATAATAATAATAATATCTTATGGGCCCCACGTGGGACCCACCCATCGTGGAAGAGGATTGGCTGGTCTGCCACCACACCAGCTATATAGCTGATGTGTTGACGTCGGCAAGTGGGTCTGATCACGGGGCGAGATATCCAGACCATCTGTCCTTTTTGCTAGCGGGCCACGGTTGCGGACCCCACCATGATGCATGCATTATATACCACTGTCCATCATCTGGACGGTGGGCTAGTAAACCTGTTAGCCATATAGTTGTTGTATTCGTCACAAGTTCTGTGGGCCCCACCATTAGGCGTGTGTTACACCCAAACTGTCCATCTGTATGTGCTTCAGATCCACACCGTCCAGACCTCTGGACGGTGGGACCACCTGCCACGTGTGTGGGGATCCACCCTGATACACGTGTGCCTGATCTTGGCCATCCGTCCTGGACGGGCCTGGATGAAGGGAACCACGAATACCAGCTTGATGTATGTATTTTATACATACCGTCCATCCGTCTGGGGATGTGGTCCCACCCCACACGTGGGGGTGGGACCCACCTTAGAGCATGTGTTTTATCCAACCATCCATCTGATGGTACCCACCATGATGTATCTGTTAAATCCCAGCCGTCCATGTTTTGGATGGTGAGTCAGCAGTCACCATCTAGGTAGCTACTACATTGACGTCACAAGTTCTGTGGGTCCGTATGATGTATGTGTTACATCCAATCCGTCCATTTGAGGAAATCAGCAAGCCGGGCCTAATCATGAGGAGTGTGTTATATACACATTGTCCATCGGTTTTAAATCTAGACCGTCCATCTATGTACCTGTTGATAGCTGTCGTGTTGACTTTAACAAGGTTAACGACTTTGATCATGAGGTATATGTTATATCCTAACCATCCGTCTAGCTGGGACGTGGCCCCCACTTCGATATATGTGCCTTGCATCAGCATCGTCCAGTGATCTGGATGGTGGAAATCCACCTTAATGTATGTATTTTACCATGTCATCCGACATTGTAACGTGTTAGTGGGTGAGGCCCACCTTGATATATGTATTTTATATACGCATGGTCCATCTAGACAGTGCTGTATGGGCCAACCATGATGTATGTGCTTTGCAGTAATGCCATCCATCTATTTTGTGGGACAGTGGGCCCCTTGATGGGTGCGTTCTATATCCAGCTGTCCATTTGTTTTGTTGTGGGATGGGTGGGGCCCACTTTAAGGTATGTGTTGTATGCACCGCCCATCCATGTGGGGCCGGCCGTGATGTATGGGTCTTATCCACACCGTCCAACACTCTGGATGGGTGGGGCCCACCTTGAGATGTGTTGTATATTCACACCGTCCATCCACGTGGTCCCCACGTGATGTACGTGTTTGATCCAAGCGACCCATTATGATGTATGAGAGGCCCCTGGATGTGGCCCATTGAGATGTATTTGAGGCCCGATATGATGTATATTTGGCCCATGTGATGAGGCCTATTGTGATGTATATTAAGCCCGTGTAAGAGGCCCATTGTGATGCATATGAGGCCCATGTAATGCGACCCATTGTGATGTGTATTAATCCCATGAGATATTGCCTATTGCGATGTGTAAGGCTCATGTGACATGGTCCATTGTGATACATATAAGGCCCATGTGATGCGGCCCATTGTGATATGTGAGGCTCATTATGTTCTAAGTGAGGCCCTTATGTGAGGCCATGGGCCCACTATATGTTTTGCCCTATGAGGGCCACTCCTTGGGAGTCATGTTAATTAAATGTCCACATTGATGGGCGATGATGGTTAAATGTCCACATCGTGACCTTCCCTTAGGCCCTTTGTTAGGTCGATTATCGATGCTGGTTTCGATACCGATTATAAGTATGTGACAGCATAACATCATGATATATGCCCACACGCATCATTTGCATGTTTGTTATGAGATGTGGTTGATCATTGCATATGCCATAGGGTGGATTATTATGAGACTCCCTGATAGGAGGAGTTGCCCACATGAGCGCATGGTACGCGCAGGATTACTGCATGACTGGATGGTATGACTCATGAATCTCGTATTTTGTGATATGACCACCATACGCCCTAGCGACATCAGAGCCGTGGCCTCTATAGGCTTGTCGTGGATAGCCAGATGGGACACCAGAAATGTTTGGTTCTAGCATACGGGCGCTATAGATGTCCCTGGGTGAAAATTCCTAAACCTCCGTGGCCAGGAGACGCCCCAACGTATAGACTAAGTGGATATATATGAGCGCATCGGGGCCGTATACCAGTAGGCCGCATCTCCCACTATGTCGTGATTAGTTGGGAGGGGGTGTGACCTTACCCGCTTGAGTGAGGGGGCAATATCTAGGTTGAGTTTGACCAGCTTGGAGAATGGGTCCACTATCGACGAGTCGGGCCTGATATTAACAGTTAGATAGTGAGGTCTCTTCCACTTACCTAGTTGTGTGCCTGGATAGGGGCGGCAAGCTAGCGTAGAGTGTAATAGACTCCTGTGATGATCCCAAAGTTGTACGGTACTGATATGTGGACTCATTGAGCAAGAGTTGCATACTCAGCATGATTGCTCATTCATTCATTCATTCACTATCCACTCAGGCTGGTGGTGCACAAATAATTGTTATGTGTATCTTCACAATGGACAGGATTTCGGTTGGGGTGCGTGACCAACCTAAGATAAGGAGTTTACCACATTGAGTTTGACTATCCAAATTTAGGTATGGGACTGGTTTAGATAGAAGTCCCTTGTGATGGACCCCATGCCTGCGATACTACGTACTATCATCCCGACTTTACACTCTAGCTTGGCCATTTCATTTGCACCACATATTGCATTTTATCCTCAGCACATAACATTTAGTTTACTATGCTTCTGTATTACATAGCCTAAAAAAGGTTGATGGTATTTTACCAGCTTGTTTCCGTATTGCTCTGATATTACATACTTAACACTTACCTTGAGCACACACTTTCACCACCCTCTAAGCTTTCTATAAGCTTATGCACGATAGATGCGTGCAGGTGACGTTAGGTCGCAACAACGTTGAGCTTGGATCGTGCAACTGTCTTCTGGAGCTTTAATTTTCGATATATGTATTTCCCTTTCAGCATTATATTCAAATGTTTATATTAGTGGATATGTGATGATGATGTTGCATTTGTGAATTGGGTAAACTTGTGGTTATGCTTATTACGAGTTAAATGTACATTGGAAAATCTTCCTTGTAGGATCCCAGGATCGAAATCCGGCGTATGGGCGTTGAGAGAGGAAAATGGGGTACTACAGAGGTGTCGGCACCGAATTTGGCGATCGAAAATTTTGTGAGTCCGGTTTTCGATTTTAGGGCGTGACAACAAGTGGGCCATGCACAGCCAGTAGGTGGGCTTGCACCTCTCAAATGGGCCCCATTAGATGAACAATATGGATGTACAACACACGCATCATGGTGGATCCCACAATCATCAAGTGGGTCGCACCGTCCAGGGATGGACGATGCAGATACAACACATACCTTAAGGTGGGCCCCACCCCCACACGTGCAACATGTGTAGGGTGGGTCCCACATCCAGAAAACGGAGGGACGACGTGGCTGTAGAATACATACATGAGGTGGGTCCCACCATCTAGCAGACTGGACGGTGGATAAAACACCTACATCAGGTGGTCCCACGTGTGGATAGTAGATAAAACACCTACATCAGGTGGTCCCACGTGTGGATAGTAGATAAAACACCTACATCAGGTGGTCCTACGTGTGGACGGTGTGGATCCACATGTGTTGGATTAAGTTGATATTTGTGTTCTCCCTACGCCCATGCCGGTCAGCAGCAAGGTGGGCCACTACTGCTGGATAGTGGGTGGCCCGCTTCTGGACAACGTGGATATATTATGCACATCAAGGTGGGTCCACGTGGTGGCCCACCAAGGTTTGGATCAACTGATATTTGTATTTTCCTTCATCTAGGGTCTTCCCAAAAACGAGCAGGAAGGTGGGCCTCTCGATCGAACGGTCTGGATCAGGTGGGCCATACGCCATCACAAAAGAGAGAGAGAGAGAGAGTGAGAAAGATGACGTGCGATGGAGGGCTCCGCCACTATGAGCCCTCCCTTCCATGCATTACAAAGCATACATCAAGTGGGTCCCAATACATGTGGGCCCACCAATAAAAAAAATCAACGGTGGAGATCCCTTTTTCACAAAAAATGCAAGGTCTAGATGACCTTCTCACAATGGAAAAATAAACATCATGATGGGTTCCATGGAGAATGGCCCGATCATGGGACGAACATATGAATCATGGTGGGCCATCGGCCACACCTAGGGTCCAAAGTGAGATCTATACCATCAATCAGTAGGCCCCACTTGGCCCATCATAAAAAACACAATCTAATCCCACAAAACACCCATTGATTCCACTTCTGCTAGGTTCCTTGGAATGCTAAGCTCCTTGGCTTCAACTTTGATGAAGGATGATGAAGATTGAAGGGTTAGGATGAGAGGCTTGGGGGTAGGAAGTGGGCCACACTTGGCTCTCCTCAGGAATTGCTTGGACGTCCACTCCCATGGTTGCTTGGAATGGTAGAGAGAATGAGAGGGAGAGAAAATGTGATGGGATGAAAGGGATGGGATGTGTGTAAGAAAGGGATGGGTGTGTGTAAGAAAGAGATGGGTGGAGAGAGAGAGAGAGAGAGAGAGAGAGAGAGAGAGAGTTGGCTTTGGAGATGGCTTGTGTACTTAACTAGTACTTGATTGATTGATGTGATAGATTGGGTAGAGATTCTCTCGGGATGTGTAACGTATGTCGTTTCTTTGAGATAAACGTGGGCCCACGACTCATAGCCTAGGTATCGCATCGGTGCACAAGTCGCGGCGTTGGAACCGCGACGACGGTGCGGTCGTAATGGTACAAGTCTCGGGTCGAGTCGACTCAGATCTTCGGGATGTGACTTAGGGTCGCGTGCAAATACCGACTATAGGTCGCGGGTTATCGAAATTCGATAGGGAGGATCGCAAGAGTCTAAGGAAATATACGGACTAGGATACGAGCCTTACACTATGTGTTGTGTGAGCATACCATCTACACCATTCACTAGATGGGCAATAAAGGCTATGGATACAAGGTCACATGGACCATTATGTAAAATTTATTCGTCCATTTGAATTAGACCAAACATTATATCTAGACTATCCATCTTGTGAATAACCTTCTTAAACCTGGGATGCTCATTGAATATGATCATATCATATAGAGTATCAATTCGACTCATTCATAGGCCATCACCCATCCTTTAAGAGTTGAAATGGACCGTTGGAGTGAGGATTGTGAAACCTAGCCATCTGTTTCTCTCTAAGGTTCCTCATTTTCAACGATGAATACCAACCACTTTCTGGGCCAAACCAGACCGATTGATAGTTAATCTGTTGTGGGCAGGATTAGATTAGATACAGTTGTGTTAGCTACCATAGTAACCTCAATCGGTGAAAATTTTATGGGTACAAAGTTATGAAGTTGGGATTAAGTTAAAGGATTACTTGAAGTTGCGTTTATGTCCAATGTGAACCATGGCGAAAAAACAAACGAAATCATTTGGCGGGGGCATGAACGAGGTGGAGTAAATGGTGCTGGTGATGTAAATCTGAAAGATTCATCCTACTCGCAGGTGTTGAGTGTCTTAGAATTACATAGTTGACATCGTTTAGCTTCATGTTTATGAGAGTCACTTGCATGTTATAACTGCCTTCCACATGAGCAATGATGATGTAACCAATTCTCATCAGGATCGGATGATTGGGCCCATCTTCATCCTTGAAAGTTCAATTGATGGCCTCGGTCAATCGAACTAGTAATATATTTTGCATGATATCTAGTTTTAATTAAAAAATGTATTATATAAACAATATGCTAATGTGAGTATATTTTGCGACTAGTTACTATTCCAACTCAAATGCATCTTATTCCTACAACAGGGTCAAATTATGTTCAATGGAAGGAGCCCATAAATGTTGTCCTAGATTGCCCACAATTAGACCTTGGCTTGGAAAAGCAAGAACCTCCAAGACCATCTAAAAATGCTACTAAGACGGAAGTTGATCGTTATGAGGGATGGTCTAGATCCAATAGCATGTGTCTCAAAATCATAAAGCACACGATTTCTGAGACAATGAGGGGTGTCATGCAAAATGTGGATAAGGCAAGAGTTTTCTTAACTGAAATGGGCAATCGATTTAAGAAATCGAATAAAGCTGAAGTGAGTTTCTTTCTGAACAACTTAACCCACTCTTCCTATGATAGAAAACGAAACATTCGTGAATATATTATAGAGCAGATCAAAGTGATAACTAAGATCCGCTCTTTAGGCCTAAAAATTAAAGATGACCAACTGGTTCACTTGGTCATGAACAACCTACCTCCTCAATATGATACATTCCTAGTGAACTACAATACTCTAAAGGATAAATGGACATTGGACGAACTGATTTTTCAGTATGTCTAAGAGGAGGAAAAGATCAGGACATTAGGCAAAGCATAAAATGTTAATATGGTAACCTTAGGGCATGTGCATTGACATGGACATAAAGGAAAAATAAAAGGGAAACAAGGTTCTAATAAGGGATCCTAAGGACCTCCAGCTGGAAATCATGAAAATCATCCTAAGAATGGATTGAACAACAAGTGGGGTAAAAGCAATAATTGCTTCTTCTGCAAGAAGCTAGGCCATCAAATGAAAAACTATATAAAGTACAAACAGTTGCTCGTCAAGAATGGTAATAATTCTATTTTGGTCTGTTTTGAATCAATCTAATTAATGCATCGGTTGATTCTTGGTGGATAGATTAAGGAACAACTATTCACATATGTACTTCTTTGTCGGACTTGTTATAAACCAAGCCACCAACTGATGCGAAATGCTCAATATACGTAGGCAATGGCGTTAAATTTGATGTGGAGGCAATCAGAGTCCTTAGGCTTAGGTTAAGGTCAGGTTATTTATTGGATTTAGTAGATATATTTTGTGTTCCTTCTATAGGGAGGAATTTAATATCTATTTCTCATTTGGATAAATTAGGATATTTTTTTCAATTTGAGAATGAAATATTAAGTATTTATTTTGATTCAATTAAAGTTGGCACAAACTCTATGGTGAACAACCTATACCAACTAGACATGAATGTCACACATGTCTATAATGTAAATGTCCTACATGAAAATAAAGTAGGATATAAATTGAAGACTAGATTATGAAAATTCATCCATGTTATGGCATAGGTGATTATTCCATATATCTCGTGAGATATTGGATAGGCTTGTGTGAGAAGGGATTCTTCATTCTCGAAACTTCTTTGACTATAAAATGTGCATTAATTTTATTAAAGATAAACAGATAAGAACCAGAAAGAAATGTGCAACAAGGAGTGTGGGACTCTTAGAGGTGATACATAAATATTTGTGGGTCATTCCCTACATCATCTTGGAGTGGACAGAAATATTTTATCACCTTTATAAATGACTACTCTCATTTCGGGTACTTCTAGCTTATAAGTGAAAAATCAGATTCCCTGAATGCTTTTAAAATTTATAAGGCTGAAGTTGAAATTAACTAACAAGAAAATTAAGGTCGTCAAATCTGAACGTGATAGTGTATACTATGGTAGATATGATGAATCAGGTCACAATCTAGAACCATTCACTAGATACCTACATGATTGTGGTATTGTCGCCTAGTACACCATGCTTGGGACTCTAAAGCAGAATGATGTGGCTGAAAGGAGTAATCGTACTCTTATGGACATGGTGCGAAGCTTGATAAGAAATTTGACATTGCCAAAATCTCTGTGGGGTGACGCGATCAAAATTGTAGTTCATATCCTTAACAGGGTTCCCGGTAAGGTTGTAAGTAAAACCCCTTTTGACTTGGGAATGGGAGAAAGCGAAGTCTCTGATATCTGCATGTTTGAGGATGTCTTGATAAGGCTAAAGTTTATAACTCGCATGAAAGAAAGCTCGATCCCATAACCATAAGTTATTTCTTTATAAGATACCCGAAAAGGTCAAAAGGCTATCAGTTCTACTGTCCTTCCTACTCTATTAGGATTGTTGAGACTGTGAATGCCAGATTCATTGAGGATATTGAGAATGGTGGGAGAATGGACATTAAGAATTTTGTATTCGAGGAAGAAATGATTGTAACTCCAGTCACAGTCATTCCTGATGACATCCTACAATTGAGCCTATAATCACCGCAAAACACCATAATGAACCTCCTATACAACCCACTAATGAGAAAAATCAAAATCATACCCAAGATGGTGAGCCATTGAGAAGATCTGAAAGAGAGAGGAGACCTGTAAATCGAGACGATTACATCATATATCTGTAGGAGCATGAGTTTTACAATGGGGTGGAAAAGGATCCTGAATCATTTACATAGGTAAACAAAGTACTGACCCTTCCCATTGTATCGACGCCATGAAGGATGAGTTGAAATCCATGAAGGATATAAAGTATGAAATCTTGTTGAGTTACCTTAAGGAGCTGATTGGTTGTAAATAAGTATTTAAAACCAAATGGGACTACAAGGGTAATGTCGAAAGATTTAAAGTCAGACTTGTTACCAACGGTTTTAACCACAATGAAGGCATTGATTTTAAGGAGACTTTCTCACCAATATTTAAAAAGACTCATTCAGGATCATAATGGCTCTTGTGTCTCATATGAATTTGGAGCTACATCAGATAGATGTAAAGACTATGTTTCTCAATGGGGATCTAAATGAGAACGTATATATATTACAACCTGAAAGTTTTATAGCTGATGACTCAAAACATCTATTTTGTAAACTAAAGAAATCCATATATGGGTTAAAATAGGCATCACGGCAGTGGTACCTGAAGTTTCATGAAGTGATTTCCTCATATGGTTTTGTAGAAAACACTGCAAATGAATGTATCTACATTAAAATCAATGGAAGTAAGTTTGTTGTAATGATTTTGTATGTTGATGACATTTTGTTGACTAGCAGTGACATCAGGATGTTGAGTGACACCAAGAAATTCCTATCTCAAAGATTTAAGATGAAAGACCTTGCTGACACCTCTTATGTGATCGACATTGAGATTCATTGTAACAGATCACGTGGACTGCTTAACTTGTCACAAAGGGCCTATATTACTAGG
This sequence comes from Magnolia officinalis, assembly GCA_021015155.1. Taxonomy (NCBI): domain Eukaryota; kingdom Viridiplantae; phylum Streptophyta; class Magnoliopsida; order Magnoliales; family Magnoliaceae; genus Magnolia; species Magnolia officinalis. The sequence goes on along the minus strand of JAJHSJ010000002.1, from coordinate 47,591,953 downwards.
GTATACAAAACGTATGACATGCAAAATGTGCTCCTGGACAATCACCCATTGTTAAGGGTGATAAATTTGGCTACTTCTAGTGTCCTAAGAATGATTTGGAAAATAATCGAATGAAGGAATTGTCGTACGCGTTAGTAGTAGGGAGCATCATGTACGCTCAAGTTTACATGCGACTGGATATTGCCTTTGTAGTTAGAATGTTGGGCATGTATTTATCTAATCCGGGAATGTAACATTGGATAACTACAAAGAAAGTGTTACGTTACCTGTAAAGAACAAAGGACTTCGGACTTACATACAGAAGATCTGATCATTTAAAGTTGGTTGGATACTCAGATGCATATTATGCTGGCTGTGTTGATACAAAGAAATTCACCTTAGGTTACATCTTCATGATCGTTGGTGGGGCTGTGTCTTGAAAAAGCGAGAAACAATCAACCACAGCCTCATCCACCATGTAAGCTGAATTCATTGCTTGTCATGAGGCATCTAATAAGGCATTGTTCTTACAACGTCTCTTCTTAGGTTTACGGGTACTGGAGTATATCCCGAAACCATTGAATTTTTTTTTACGACAATTCAGCTCTAATTTTCTTTTCTTATAACAATAATCATTCATCAAGGTTGAGGCATATAGAGATCAAGTATATTATTGTAAAGGAAAGAGTTCAAAATCATCAAGTGTCTATGGAGTTCATCGACACTAAACAGATGATTGAAGATTTGCTCACTAAAGGGCTCCCTATCATGCCATTTCAGGAGCATGTAACATCAATGGAAGTCATTGATGCCACAGATGTTTTTAGTTAGTGAGAGTTGAACGTGTTCATAGACATTGAAGAGATCTCATTTGATAAATTTTTGATGATTTTAATATAAAGTTTATTTATGTTTCTCTCTAAGTATGAAGAATTTATTTTGAGTAAGTATAACTAACGTCGTGTCTCGTTGGAGACATTTGAAAGCTCCAAAACCTCTAAAGTATGGGCACATATCATCACACTATGTGTGTAATCCTTATACCACACTTCGTAATTCCATATCTATATCATTAAGACTGATAATATTTTTGACTGCGTTTAGTCTCACTTCGCTTAGATTAAATGTTGTGATGACTAACGCAATCCGATACTACTGGTCTTGATGGATCAGATTATAATAGCATTGTCTGTATCATCCAGCAATTACATTGGTTAATCATCTGGATGTTTCTTCAAATTAAAATATTATTTTAAAAGATTAATCATTGACATTGATCAATGTGGCCCAAGTGGGAGAATGTAAGAATTCTAAAGGTGAGCCTTATTGATTAATGGTCTGGATTATCCTAAGGGTTAGATAATGTGATCGGGTGTAACAGTGGACCCTACTAAGTTGTGATGCATTTAAAATTCGTGTAAGGGGTAAGATGCTAGAACTGTAATATACAAACAATATCCAAGTGAGACTGAGATTACCTAATTCATGTGGAGCCATAGGGAGATGAGTTTCGATGGGTTTCAAATTCATACGCCCTCTATAACTATAAGAACAAAGCTGAGACCTCAATCCAACATATCAACGGAAGGTAGAATCCCATCAAAGCTTCTCTAAAGGTATAAGGAGAGGAAGACTGCGGCATCCAACCTACAACAATGAGGTCTTAACAAGGTACATCCTATAGTTTTTAAGATTTCTATATTTGATGCATAACAAGGTCCTTTTGCAACTCCACATAAAGTCCCACATTATCTATCTAACATATTTATAATTAAATTATTATATATCAAGTTAAGTTGAATTGAGACACGTTTTTAATATCCAATGGAGATGATTTTTTATTTTTTATTATTTTTATTATTTTTGCTTTTCTGAGCCATTTTATCTGTATATTACCCTTGAAAAGATTGGTACTTAGTAGAACCATCGTCAGGGAACATTGGGAACGGTGGAACCACCTACAACCATGGCACGTGTGTTGGATCGAGGTCCTCACAAAGCGGGTCCTACAGTTGGTAATTCCCTGGCTCGAGAATTGGTGCGGTCTACTCATCACGTGGGTGACATGTCCATGAACGATGGGAGAACGGATTGGCTACTCGCCCTACGACCAGCCCGGTGACTGGTGGTCAATGCTCCGTGGACCCACCATGATGTGTGTATCATCCATTCCGTTCATCCTTTTTTACATATCATTTTAGGGCTTGATCCCAAAAAATTAGACATATAAATCTCCGTTGGACCACACCATAGGAAAACAATAGTGATTGGATATCCACCATTATAATCCTCCTATGGCCACTATACTGTTTAATTGACATCCAATCTGTTGATTAAGTCATACAGATCGATCCAAAACTATTATGTCCCCTAAAAAGTTTTAATGGGCAATGTTCATTTAACACTGTTTCCTGTAATGTGGTCCACTTGAGATTGGGATATACCTCATTTTGATTTCATAACATAAAATGATCTAGAAAAATAGATGGACCGCATGGATGAAATACATACATCATGGTGGGGCCCACAGAGCACCGACCACAGCCATTGGCTCGTGGTAAGGGCAGTAGCCAATCCATTTCCGAACGATGGATGCTTAAAAATTGCAGAACATCTGGACTCTGCACGGGAGTGTGGCCCACATAATGAATGGAATACATGATTTTGGCTGGAGCATATATACTGCGGGCCGCAGCTTGGATGTCACACATGTGCCATGTTCAGACCTTTGTCCCAAAGTGCTAATACACGAGCTTGTTCCCACGTGTTATTTGGGTATTTGGTAATTTCGATGGTCAATGGTCACTTGAGAACACTACAAGAAAAACAGGCTTTACCGGCGGCCAAAACTGCCCCTAAAAGTCTTAAAAACCGCCGGTATAAGAATTAGCGACGGTTGGACAAATGCCGCTAAAGGGGGGCGTCGCTGTGTGTTTTACCGGCGGTCGAATTTTTTAGCGGCGTTTTGGTGGCTGCCGCTAAAAGAGGAACATTTAGCGGCGTTTATTATTCTTTAGCGGCGCTTCTGGTAACTGCCGGTAGAAACGCCGCTAAAATAGTTAAAACGTCGGTTAAAAGCTATGAGAAACGCCGATAAATATTGCAAAAGGCAGTAAAATTTGTTACAAACGCCGCTAAAAATGGTAAAGCGCTACAAGAAACCAATGTTGTAAGGAATCTCTCCAGTGATTTGATTGTAAGAAATATCCCTAGAAGTCATAACAATCAATAGACCATAAAAAATTGAAGAAAGAACTAGAACAACACCCACACCAAAAGAAATGCTGAAAGTCATAACAGCCAATGTCCATCTTACATAACAAGAATCAAAGTGGCCATCACATTACATAACACGACCCATAGTGTGGTCATAATAATGGGCAACTCCAAAACATACCAAATTACTAGATGAACTAGAACTAATTTGAGATAGAGTTATAAATTGTGATTTACATGGAGTACACAGAGTGGAGGAAGTACTCACAGATACTGCAATACTTCATTCCAGTAAATCAGCCTCGGAATGTCACCAGTGAGCTGATTCTGAGCAAGATCCCTAAAAAAAAATTAAACAGCAAGGGACCCCATTAAAATATCTTTATACACACAAATCCACACCATTGGACACAAACAATTGTAGTTCAAGTATGTTCTATTAGACAAACCCCCAATGCAAATGTGTAACTGAGAAAACCCAAATGAGAAGGAAAAAAAAAAAAAAAAAACAAGTCAATGTTTTCAAGTAGATATTAGAAAGCATAAACCACAAAATAGAACAAGCACCTCAAATATAAGTGACAACTACCTTACAGAGTTTTGAGATTTGGCATCTGTGAAAGGGTTGAAGGGATAGGCCCTGTTAACTGATTGTTCTTCAATGTCCTACATAGTAACATCACCATAAATGACCAATCTATCCCTTACAAAGGGGCAAGCAAGATTCGTGAAAATGACTAATCTACCAAATAAAAGTAGACATGATACTAACAATTCCTCAAGCTGTTTGAGCCTAGATGTCGAGAACGGAATATCTCCATATAGCAAGTTACCGGATAGATCCCTATAGAAAACAAACCAACACAGATTTCAGTTAAATCCGCCATTACATTCTCAATCCCATAACTTCAGAATGCAAGTAAATGAGAGAGATTACTGAGATTTCGGCAAGACACAATTGCCGATCTCATCAGGGATTGACCCGGTCAGCTAATTCCCCTTCAAATCTTTGCACATCAATGCAACCAACATAAGCATTTGAGCTAAAATGATTTCATCTAAATGCATATTTATCCTGATGCAATAAAGTAAAACATACAGTGCCTGTAGGCTCTGTAAATCCCCAATGGCTGGCAAAATCTTCCCACCGAGATTCAAATTCGAGAAATTCCTTCACAGAAGATTCATGATTGTAACGAATTAGAAGTTGAAATCAGATAAGAAGAAAGAAGAAAGAAGAAAGAAGAAAAAGAACATAAGGTATGTGAGTTACAAAGAAACGACGGCGAAGGAGAGATTGTCATAAGCAACCCCGCGCCAGGAGCAATGATCATGGATGCAGGTCCAAGAGTAGCATTCCTTCAGAAATTTGGACCATGCACGTGTGCCAAACTTCTAATGTCTCACTCAGTTTCAACATAAGGAGCATTCAACAAAGTTTTCAACACATCGAGAGAATTTGGTGAATTTCAAATAATGGAGGTGGGTTGGCAATATCATAACACTAGTGGGTGCCTTTGTATTTTGAAATGACAAGAGAAGGAAGAAATCAGCGGACCTGTCATTATAGCAATGGGCGATACTAGAAGAGTTGCAACTTCCACAAAGCATCACATGGGTCTTTCTAAAATAAATTGAATGCAGACCTGTTGTTTCATAAAAATCAGCATATATTGCATAATCCAACGTGCAAATGGATAAGAATGACATTTCAGTATGGCTGTAAATGAGCTGGCTAGGCCCTATAGGTTCCTGCACCTAGAGTGTGGCTAAATGGGCATGGGCATGGGTTTGGGTAAGTTTTTTAGCCTGGTTAATAAATGCACCAGGTGTTGTTACACCCCTGCCCATGCTCGAATCTGGACCGTCTGGTTGTTGCCTGAAATGAGTTCATCTCATTTTTAATTAACTATAAAGTTTTTTATTTTTTATTAGACATATGGTGCTCTAATACATAGTGAGTTCACGTTAACAATAATTCTGTATTAGAGTTCCTAAGCTCTAAAATATAATTACTGTTAATGAAATGAGATGAAATCATTTTTAGGCATGTAGCAAACAGGGCTGAAACTGTTAACAGAATCCATGGCCATTGATCAATCGACTTAACAGCCACCAATCTCAAATTTTCAGATTTTGGAATTCATTTAACTACACAATAGTCCATTTCAAAAGCTTCAGGATTGATTCTTTTGAGTTCATGTTTGAATGCAATGAAACCATGATGACAAAACTTAATAAATGTAATCAACAAAGAATCACCTGAAAAGTATTCTAAGTGCTCCCCACCTTCACATAACCTGAAATATACAACAAATGAATCATGAGGATTCCAAACTACCATCTTTAATTTACCCAATTCATTTATCAGATCTCAAATACCCACACAAAAAATCCGTTGTGCCCGAATGATGAGCATGTGCCTATGTACAAATTTGTTGATGACGTTGTACGGGCCATCATGGATCTCAACTTCAATAGTGTAGCCTTATCCAAATATTCTTCACAGAATACAATTGCAATTAGAAAAGGAAAAAAAGAAAAGAAAAGAGGCAGAGTTAGTGAGTTGTTTGGGAAAGCAGATATTTTCACAGATGCAGTTGGCTGATGAGATACCACAGATTGAGGAATCTATTAAGGTAGAGGTAGTGAGCTGTTAGGGAAAGCAGAGATTTTCATTTGCAATTGCTTAGATTCAAGCTTCAGGGTTAGTTTTCAGGTTTGTTTCTAAATTCTTTTACAAAGAGATGTCGTGTGCTTGTTGCTTCCATAAGGCCATATAGGGTGGTGATTGAATTACATAGCTGTTTGGATTGGTGGAATGATCATAGAGTGACTCAAGGTGACACCAAGTAATGTCTATTCCAAGTCAAGATTGCATGCATTTCCAACATGATGTATATATAAAAAGTGGTATTATGAAATGGTGGCTCTCGAGTGCCAATTATAGGAGGTTTTAGGATCTGGTATGCGTCATGTGCCATTTCCAACATTAAAGAGCTTCATCATCTCTGAAAACCACTAGCCAGCTTTTGCTCCAAAAAAAAAAAAAAAAATACAACTAGTAAGGACCAATCAGCAATTTCCATGGCTTCTTGTGTACAAAACAGATTTTTTTTCCCATTCAAATTAACTACAGTTTACTGCACCGGTCACATTCTTCAGTTTTTAACACGTCAAAACTGAGAGAAAGATAGGCCCGATTGTATCCCTGAAGCTGATACTTTGGTATGGATCTTGCTCGAATCTACCAAGTCTAGTCAAGAAATGTTTTCTTAGTTTTTTCCATTTTTTTTTTTTTTAATTCATTCTATTGATTTTCAATTCATTTTCTTTTTAATTTTTAATTTTTTCCTATTTTTCTATTGTGGGTTCCACCTTTTTAATTTTCAGCTATGTTTCAACGTGTGTTTGCCACCAAGTATTACTTCGTGGCAACTCATCTAAGGTACATATGGCATGCTCGCATGAGAATCAAGAGAGTTGGTACTGTGGACTCCAATGTGAAGAGTGGATTGAAGAAGAAGTTGAAGGTGCCTTGTTAGTGCTTTGGCTTCCTTTCTCAATCCTAATTGCATCTTGAATAGACAACACTATTTCTTGCATCTTTGGCCTGGAAGCTCCATTTGGCTCGACACTCAATATTGCAACTTCTATAACCCTCCAGACAGACTAAATTTTGATGTTTCCTGCTAGCTTAGGATCAAGGATACTTGTCACGTTTCCTTTACGAACCAAAGACCTTGCCTACAAAATAATCCAATCTCAGTCATGTAATTTCAGTAATCTGAATTTGGAAGTCAGGGATAAAACAAAGGGCTATGCACAGTGTTAACAGTATGTCTAACTTAGTTATCAAGCACTCCCTCTCTGTCCATGCAGCACACATGGAGATCTGGACAGTTAAATCTCTTGGGCTGGCCCTACCATTCATGAGGCACACCAAAAAAATTCATAGCAGTCAGATGATGCTAGTACAGTTAGGAGGACTTTTCGCCTACTCAATGCAGACTGTTGGTTTGTATTTCTTTCTAAACATTCATTTTGAACCCTCACATTTCTTCTAATCAGTGCATGGGATGATCTGACCGCTGTGATTTTGGGAGTACACCGCATCTACATCAGGGGCCACACAGATGAACAGTCCAGATTATACATAATTGTGCCACATGTAAGACAATAGACAGAGTGCTACTAACTTACAAGCTAATAAAACCAACAGCACTGTAGGTTTTTCCACAAGCAAAAATATGACAGTATTTTTTGGTTTTATCTTTGCTGCTCGTATGATGTGCACAAAATATAGTAGATTAGCTACAATCATTTTTTAGCACTAGTATCTATGATTAGATATCAGAGTGGCTAAAGGAAGTCCTTTAATGGGTATAGAAAGTTGAAAAATTGCAAAGAGAATATACCCAGTGAACAATGTTCCATTCAGCACCATAATCTTCTGCAGAGACGGGCCTCCTTCCAGAGATCAGCTCTAGGAGAACAACTCCAAAACTATAAACATCGCTCTTCTCAGTCAACTGTTGATTTGCATAGTACCTGAAAGGAATGCATGCTGAATTAATTGAGTACCTGAATTAAAAAAAATTAACAGACTATAAATTATTTTCTTACTCAGGATCAAGGTATCCCACTGTTCCTCGGGCAACACTTGATATGTGAGTGAGATTTTCATCAGTTTGCCTTGAAAGCCCAAAGTCTGACACCTTTGCCATCATACTAATGTCTAAGAGAATATTGCTCGTCTTGACATCTCGATGAATGATACTTGGGTTGCATCCGCTGTGTAGGTACTGAAGGCCTGTAAATATCTCACATCCTTTTCACATCATAGACTAAAAAACAAATATACACAGAGAGAGAGGATACAGTTCTCAGGATCAAACCTTTAGCAGCATCCTCTGCAATAGTGAGACGAGATAGCCAGTCCAAATGCTTCTGGTTAGCAGAATCTGATGAGCAGATTATGTTATATATCTATGTGGGAAAAGGTTTAGCTGAAGTTGGAAAATAGGAAATGAGTAGCACATATATCCAATGAGGATGTACCATGTAGATGATCATGCAGAGTCCCATTGTGCATATACTCGTAAACTAAAATTCGTTGGGATTCTTCTTCACAGTACCCAATCAATGGAACCAAGTTTCTATGATGAATTCTTGATAAGAGGGCAACCTGAAATTATGTCATGATGATAGGTTGTGAGATTTTCCATTTTCACACCAATACTCCCTGGTCAGTCACTAATCTTTGTTTGAATTTCTTTTTCTTTATTTATTTACATCACCATCATCATCATCCTAGCTTCATCCCACCACAGAAATAACAGGAAAATAGATGAAATACCCCAAGCTTATGAACTCTGTAATGTTAACATCAGGTGCAAGAACAAGTTATCATGAGGTGGGTCCAATTGCACAGTTTCTCTAGCCTAAAATCAGGCTGGTCAGCTCATCAGGTCCGTCAAAATGTTAGAAACAGGTAGTCTTCTTAGGAAAATGTCACCAAGTTTTTTGCGATAACACATTATCAATGTGAAATTTAGAGGTCATAAAAGCATAAAATAGAAAAATACATGAACCAGGAAGAGTTTGAAACAATAAAATATTTAGTAATTGGGAGTAACACTGATTTCTATTATCAGGAAAAACTCACAGATTCTGCATATCAAATGTGGGATTGCAAAATTCCCTCAACGTCCGCATCCAGGGCCACAAGATGACGTTGGTTGAAGTGGAAGGCACTCACACTGTCCGTCATGGCCGCTGACTTTAGAGCCTTCATTGAAATCGTGTTCCAAAACAACGAAAACATAGCATACATATAAAGCAGAGGCCATACCTGAGCCAGTTGGACCCATCAACAATACATTACTTTTCTCTAGCTCCTCCGAATCATCATACCTCGTACAATGCAAAACAGTAATTTTAAAAATAGAATTTGAGAGAGAGAGAGAGAGAGAGAGAGAGAGAGAGAGATAAATCGTATCAGCTTCCAAACAACTTTTTATTATTATTAAAGATGTGTGAAGTTTAAAAAAGTGCATGCTTGTATGTATGTATGATGGATGGAGCAGATTCAGTGGGTAAGTTTGGGACTTCCAAAAGGTCAGAATCCTCCTTTCAAGAAGCCCCATGGTTTGATGAAGATGTGGAAAGTTGGGTTGCTGATTGCCATGATCAAATGCAAATCTAGAAATCAATGTGTCTCCAAGATAAGATGACTTCCAAGGAGAGATCGATTTGGTTGGGTGTATTGAGCAGTGAGGAAGCTTCCAAAAAGGATAAATTTTGTGCATGTTGATGTTGAAAATTTTCTAAAGGCTAGACATAAAACTGAGAAACAACTCCATCGAATCAAAATATTTAAGAAACTCCCAAAGCTTGTATGAAATTTTCAGTTGTTCAACTGAAACAAGAATCAGGATAGAACGGAAAACAGATAACAATGACAAAGAAAATGTGTGAGTAGAAATGGAGCTACTTGAATTTTTAAGCAGATGTGTGATCCTCAAGTAGAATCTTGATCCATCACTTTATGAAGAGTGTCAAGAACAACCAATGTCAGACAATTACCATACGAATGATAGAAAAATGTCAGTTCTTCAAACCAATTCAATCACTCAAATTAGAAAGCCTATAATATAAATAAATTTCATTTGTTTCTTTTAATAGGAATCTTGGAAAATGCAGATTCCAAGGGTTGGAAAGGAGCAAAGGATTTGGAGATAGAGACTTGGGTGTTTTTTCACCATCCTGTATCAGGCAAATCTTGGTTTTGAACATAAAATTCACTTAAACATAGATAAAACATATTCACTTAACCTCAATGTGGCTGCCAGATGAATGAACCTAGCTGACTTTTGTGCCAGGTGATCTGTACAAATGGATCCTATCTGATTCACAGCTCAGATCTCCCACAACACATAAAATTTATAAAAAGATTTAAGATACCTGCCGGAAGCATGTGAATTGTGTAACCTCCAGCCCATCCATCGAAATTTCCCAGCCCAATCCCCAAGCCCCAAGAACCTATCAATCGACATTTCAAAAAAAAAAAGGCCTACCGGACTTTCCCAATTGTCCTCCATGAAACGTATATCACAACATTCATTCACATTAATACTTGCTAAGCATGTTAGTTTCAGATAGTCAAGCCCAGAATGTATGTAATAGAAAAAAAAATATTGATATGTACTAGATAACAGATTATACAGAAACCACAGATCCTAAGATTGAATCATATCTAATTAAAATGAGCATTCGCTCAATAAAAAGCATATATCAAATAATGACCGACTTGGAATTCCATATTTTCAAGGTGAACTTTTTTTCTTTTTTATTTTTTATTTAAAAAAAAAAATTAGAATCTCACTGATTTCATTTTTACTACTGATTAATGAATATTATCGACAGAAGAAAAAAAAAAAATCAAATCCTATTCATATTACTACAAGATGATTTGTAGGAGATGTGATATGAGGCTTTCTACAATGTTCACTGGTTATTAATTCTGACAAGTGAGACCCATGCTTAATCCAAATCATTTTTGCCCATTTCCAACTAAGCCAGCCTCATCAACAAAACTATGAGATGCCAGCAAAATCTATGGAGTTGAGCTAACTTTTTCTCCTTGTTAGTTCATGAAAATTCAGTAAATGTTAACATTCATCTTTCTAATTTTGGTCCCACAAATTGCCTTGAAAATTACAGCACAGGAGACGAGAGGGACAGATGAGAGTGGGAGTGCTACAAACGATGAATAGAAATAGGGGAGAAGGGTTTTGGAGAGAAGAGGCGCGCGGGAGAAGAAGCGGGATTGGGAGTTTGGGCGCGCGATTTGGGGAAAATAGATTATAGGTTTTTTTTTTTTTTTGGAAGGTGCGGCAGTGGATTCATCTTACACGGGCGGCTACATTAAAACGCCTCTAATTTTCATCTACAGTGGCGTTTATTGTGGCCGCCTGTGATAAAAACGCCTCTAATATTAGTATTTCTTGTAGTGTCCAATCTATATATAAAGAACTTTGTTTTTTTCAAACAATACCCATCCCAGGCATAAGCTGCGCATCTGTGCTAAACACATTGAAATAGCTGGTAGGGTAAAATCTAAGTTCATGGTCTTGTTCATTTACAAGCACCATCCACATTGAAATAGCTGGTTGGGTAAAATCTAAGTTCTATGCCAATCCCTGAAAGAAATTGATGCTGAATAGAAAACAAACTACATCAAGAAAGAGCAGGGAAGGATGAGCAGAGATAATTTCCAACAAGAGATCAGAGTCACATGTAAGCAATTGCACCAAATAAGAAAAGTGGCCAACTCACACCACCTGTTTATAAGAAGTGCTCTCCTAAGGATTCCAATTGCAGAACAAGAAATAGTAGCACTTCAGCTTGATACACGCAGCAGAACTGGCTACTTAAGAAAACAACATGGAGCTATGTTAGGCATTTCATGTCCAGTCCATTTAAATCAAACGCAATTGTTACCCTGACCTAATTTTGCAGCTATATTATTAAAGGCCATGTATGTTATTTAACCATGTGTGATCGTTCTTATCCGAAGAAACTTGCTTTTCAATACCTAGAAGACCTCAAAAACGAATTTGAGAAAGTCAATGGGAGTCAAATAGAAACTGCTGCCAGGCCCTATGCTTTTATTAAAATTGGTATGTCTTCTACACCTATTGTTCTATTTGTCTTCTATACATCTTGTCCTATTCCATACATTTTATTTTATTTTTTGCTTGTCCTATTCCATACATGCATTACTTAATATCAGATCAATCTTTGTTCTAATTCCATGTTGTTTCTTTTGCTGGATTTCTGATTTTTTTTTTCTTTTTTTTTAAAGATACATTCATACAGAAAACTGGTTGTACCATAGCTTGTGATACAGTTGACTATCTTGCCATTTCTCTGAGCTGTTTGAAAGAATCATAAACGACCAACTGATGTACCAGCTGCAAATCTAAGATGTACCAGTTGATTTTAAAAAATCTTTAAAGAGTTTTTGTTGCTGCCTATATAGCAACAACACAAAATCTTTTGAAATTCTTGTCAAGCACATATCTACAGGGCTTTAGGACAAGACCTGATGAAGTAGGAAACAGTTTAATATCATTTTGTTTTCTATTCTCTCCCTCTTACCTATTGTGTTGTGCTATTAGCTCATTTAAATACTTACTAGGAATTTTTCTATTGCTGGAAGTCTTATACAACTTTCTTCTATGGAAAATAGTTACAGAGTTGCTGTTACTGTAGGAGCCAACTACCAATGAAATCATTTGGAAGTGCACCAAGCTCCAACATTTTGAAATTCAACAACAGTTCGACAAACGTTGGAAGCAACATACTAACCTTCTCTGCAGTTGCACTGCCACACCATCCCAGTTCTGCAAATAATCAGTTAATCATCCTCAATGGGACTGAAATTGCAGTTAATGAAATATTAACACCCACATGAAGGAAGAATGTCCAAACTTCTAAAAAAATTTCAACAAACAACAGTCCAAGGGAGTTGGCAAAGGAAGTAGACCCAAGAAAAGAAGCAAACAGGGAATATAAAATCAACTAATCTGATACAAATCCAGAGACTCCCCTAGAGCTAGAAATGATGATAGAAATATAACTTCCAGAGTGGCAGCATAAATTTCCTTATAGATGCTTTGTCAAATATACTGAGTCTAACACCAATACCAAAGACAGGAAGGCCCTGTCAAATATACTCATTTCTTTATAACACCCCAGAAGGTCCAAATGGTTCTCCTTACTGAAAATGTGATGCAATACTCTCAGCCATGCATAAACCTTGTAGAAAGGGTGAGAGAGCCTTATGGTACTAGTGTTTTCATCTATTTTGGTTAAAAATCATTATAGATGGTCCATATTCACCACATGCATGTGGCTAACCACTAACTGGATAAGTGGAGCAACATGACTTTAGGCCAGGATATGATCAGAATGTTCCCCACTTGGTGACTGGCACAAATCTCAAGGGCATGTGCCCAAATCACACATTCAACTATCATAGCATTTCTCAATGAAAACACCTGCAACAGGCATTTCTTACATAAAAAAATCAATCAATTACTCAAAAAAAGGAAAAAAGAAATAAAGAACATCACCAAATCAACTAGATTTGCTTAATACTAGGCTGATAGAAAAGCATTACTCAGTAAATAAAAACAATTCAAAAGAAATATTTAAAAGACACTCAATGAGAGAGGATAGATGCCTTACAGAGATAGCCCCTTCTGCACAAAAGGGATGAGCCTAACACAACCGAACTGAATTCCCGATGTAGTGATGGGAACTGCACCAGGATGATCAACAAAGAAATGATAGTGTAAATGGTACCCGAGAAACATCCTCCCTGAGCTGTAGTGATGGGAACTGCACCAGTTTCTACTCATACAGGAAATGGCATTTATCAAACAAAAGGCAGGGTTTCTTTAGGTCATCAGCTCTGCAAGGAAGAGCTAATCCAAGCCACTGCATTCACCATTTAACAATAGCTGCCAATGCACTTATGTATGCCAACCACATGCACTCAATATGCTAAGTTTTCAAGGCTGAAAGAAATCTGTGTTGTAACTGAGATTCTTGCTAATGATACAAAGGAAAATGTGACAGGGGGAGCTCGATGCTGGCACTCAAATCAGAGATGCATCCACATGATTACCTTCTAAGCAAACAAATGAAGTGGCAATTAAAGTAGCAATGACAGGAGAAATCACCCACCTGATGAATGATCTCTAGAGTCAAGCTGAATGTGACTTTATTGATCTGGCAACACCACATCACCATGAACAACCTCAGAACTTAAGGGAAAAAAAGTCACAAGTGAATAAAAGAAAAAACACTAAAATATATGTTGAAAGTTCCAAACATAATCCATAAACTTAAAAGAAGATGGGCCTGTAATCAAAAGCTCCAATTTTGGTCACAGACACAACCTCAACCAACATAATGTCATCACAAATGTGGATTTTTCTATGGGCATCAACATCAAGCAAATTCTGCATGGAAACAGATCATGAGAAGTATTCCTGTCACAAATTAAACCATAATATTTTGGTATCCCTTGATGAAAATATGAAAAGGAGAGTACATTCTACTCATGAAAGAGCCTGAACTAGAAACTAAAGCATCTAAGATTAGCAAAGATCAATAATCCAGGCATTTGCATTCCCATATTAGTTAAGAAAGGGATATTACTAACTTGTAGATATCCCATATGGCATGAATTTCTGAAAAGCATGCACCACTCACTGACTAATCCAGGTTTTTTTTTTTTTTTTTTTCAATAAAAAAAGAGAGAGACTGTAAAGGGTTTAACAGCTATTACAGCCACCGTTACGGAATACCTTGCTCAAGGATCTCAATCGTGTAGAAGGAACTTGAATATCAACATGTCCATTACTTCTCAAAAAATAATTAAATAAAGAAAATATTCGAATGTCCACGAGCTCATTTGAAAAATCTGAATGTGTGTTCACTTTTCGATTTATGTATATATGCATAAATACACATAAACCCTTGGTATTGCAGAATTAGTTCAAAGAACTAGTAACAGAAAAGATGCCTTGCTATTTGATAATATTTGTCAATTGAAGAAACCATCAGCATTTGCTTAAATAGTTGAGGACTTTGGGGTAAAGCATAGAATGTTCCTAGCTTCAAAAACCATTTTGAAGTGAATCAGACATGAAGAACTATCTATATGTCCTAAGGAACACATGCATTTGTTATATATAAAGGCCATGTATGTTATTTAACCATGTGTTATTTTGAAGCGGATTCTCCAAAGAGAAGATGAATTATGCGAGTGCCATATGGAAGTTAATCAATAATGCAACTTGTTGCGGAAAATACATTACAAAAAAAAAATAAATAGTGGAGCTTACTAGATGGATAGCCAGAAGAAATCATTTTTTTTAAAAGATAAGCAACTTTATTAAAGGGCAGAAAAACTGCCAAAAGGAGTAAAAACCCTATAAAGAGGGGGGAAAAAAAAAAAAAAAACAAAAAAATGAAAACGAAAAAGAAGAAGAAGAAGAAGAAAAGAAGAAGGAAAAATAAAATAAAATGCAAAGACTGCATCCCCAATAAAAATATATGAGTATGTATATTATATCCAGTTCCCACAAGACTTTCACTGAATGTAGTTTATTGCAAGACCAAAAGTAAACTCTGCAATGTTTGATAACCCACACCAACAAGTGATTTAAATGCAGCCTGCACAAATTTCAGCTTAAGTCCTACTCTTCCTAAACACAAAAAAAAAAAAAAAAAAAAAAAAAAAAAAAAAAGCAATATTCAATTAATGATATTTGACAATTAGAATCTGAATGCATCAAAGCTACCCCTTTGTTGAATTGAAGGCGGATCATGGGAATTCAATTAGAAGTTGACCCCCTAATGCGCCAACCCAATTTCACACAGATTCCCAATTTCGACTTTTTTTTTTTTTAAGGACAAATTTGTGTATTTGAGATAATATATTTTCATAAAAAATAAAAAGTGGCACTTTCAACACCCTGTAGGAATTGTTCATACATATTAGAGGTGACTTGGTCAAGAAATACAAAATGAAACAGCAAATAAATAAACAAAATAAAAATCTCTAATTTGTCAAACTTCTAAATCAGCCAAATGTAAAATGAGACACATGCAAACATGAAGTGGTTGCACTAATTGTTATTTGGTAAATTGATGAAAAAGGTGCAAACATTATTTGGTAAATCTGAAATGAAGTGTGCTAGCTAAAATATCATGTTGCAACTTAATTATTGCAATCAAAATCAGTCTATACCCAAACAACAGTAGTCAGTTACAACACACGCACACTCATGTTGGGGTAAAAGCTAATCCTTCCTAGTTTACTCTAACCTCCCACAAATTGAAAATATTGTTGGGTTTAGGATATTATTTCACAATCTGCAAATTGCTTTTTAAAAAATATATATATTTTTTCATGCTTCTTCAGTTAAAACCAACAAATAACTAGGCTAGCCCAGAGCATTAGTACAGATCATAGGAAGTGGGTACCATGAGTTCAGCCCTGCTTTGTGGCCATACCCAAAGGCAGTGATATGGCTTTTAACCTTCCAAGAAAGATGATAATCTTGGATATTATCTAGGGAAACAATGATCTCTTCAAGTTAATCAAAATCCAACTAGCAGATAGGTCTAATGCCTAAGAAAGGTCTAAAATAAAGATTGACTAACCAGAATTCATGCAGGGTCCATGCAAACTCTTCCAATTCCCATCACGAACAACACATCAGTGTTGAAATTTCAGTCCGTAGGTAGATACATCAAGAGAAAAGGTACAATAGTAATCAAATATACTTTGATTTGTAGCATGGTGTCCCACAACTGTGTATGGGTGCATGTGGAGAGTTCATGCAGGCTGAACATAGTTCAGCATATAAAACAACAATAAAACTGCCCAATGTAAAACTAGCAATGATCATAAGAACTGTAAGCCCAAAATTGTCAGGGTAAGAACATACAAGTACAGCTCGAAATTTACCTTTCTCCATGGGCTTGATTTTGATGAAGTTTGAATCGGAATCCCCATCTGCATTCACAGCAACATGAGATTAATTACAAAAGGAATGCACCTAAAATTCACACAGGTAAAATAGGAGATCAACGCATGCACACCCACCAAGCTTTTGGCATAATCAGTTCCACCACATAAATAGAAAGCAACACTAATGCTAATGCCATTATTAGGCTAATGCTAATGCTGCCAGAATCAATAACACATTTGACACTCGCAGAAAGGAGTTGCAGAAAGCAATGGCAGTCCAGGATTGGAACAGAGCACATTGCAAAAAGAGACTCACCTCAAGATTGCATTTTCAAAAACCCTCCAAAATGGGGGTTTAGATTAGATTAAAATCCAAATACACCAAATTCCAACTGCCAAATGCACCTACAAATTGAAATCCCTTCAAATACACCAAATGCCAAACTACCAAACACACCCTAATAAAACATTTGTATACACCTGACCATGAAATACTTTTTATCTTATCATCCTTCATCTCCATGAAAACAGGCTTACATTTAAAATGTCTAGAAAATATTACAAATTACCCATGGCAGATTGAAGACACCCAAAGTTCAAATGCTACACATTATGAACCCCACACAGGTGGCACAGCCCACTTGCAATTCATATCAAACAAAAATTTTGCAGTCCACAAAACAAACAGCCGATATAATAAATAAATGAAATATTCTTTTCCTAATAGCTGAGTCAACATGTACCCTGAAACTAGTGTCCATGCATCACTGGTATCAGACACGACATAGGGAAGAATAAGCGCCCTCGTTACACAGAACTTCAAAAGAGGCAGACATCGACCATGGATCGGACGACAGACAGCGGATCCGCGTCTCCATCATCATCCAATGCCTTCTTATCACTGTCAGATCAGCGGGGTTGCTAAGGTGGATCGGATGAGGGTTTGGCAGCAAGGGATTGGATTTTTAGATCGCGGCGAGGGATGAAAGGTCGATTTTCGAAGGCATTTATAAGATTAGGGTTAGGGTTAGCGTTTGGAGTGTAGGATCGGCCGTTAAAGGAAGAGATGAGCTGGAGGGAGAGATTGAGGGAGGAGAAGAGGTTGGGGACGAGGGATTGGAGGGAGGAGATGAGGTGGTGCTGGTGGAGCCGTCGATTTTCGAACCGGTCCTGGATTTGCTGACCCGTGTCCTTGAGGGAGAGGAGATCGTCCTGAAGCTGCTGCTGCTAGTTTCAGAGTCTTTCCCATCTGGCTGAAATGATTCCATCGCGTCGTGGAGTTGCAGAGAGAGAGAGAGAGAGGGAGAGTCAGGGCAGATTTGGGAGAGAAGAGGGAAGAAAGGTTTTGGAAGAGAAACATTGGCGCGCGCGCGATTTGGGAGAGGAGGGAAAAAAGGGTTTTGGAGAGAAAAATGGCGGGCGCGATTTGGGGATGCTATCTGAGAGGGGAAAAGCTTTTTTCTTTTTTTTTTCTTTTTTTTTTTTTTAATTTATTCAGCGGCGGTGGCTTATCCGTACACTGGCGGCCACAATAAAATGCCGCTCATTTTATATCTACACGGGCGTTTTGTTGGGGCCGCCAGTGATACTCCGCTGCTGATATGAAGATTTCTTGTAGTGGAAGCTTCTAGGTTAGTTTCCCACATAACAGTCGGAAATGAATGAGGTGGAGCAGGAAGTCGTCGAGTCTGACTGCATGCTTCTTGCAAATCGGAAGTCAGCTCTTGGACATTTTGTGGCGACATCAGCTCTAATATAAGTTTGGGTAGATCTAGACCGTCAAAAATCGACACAGATGTATAGACCGTAAGAACATGCCTAATGTTTTAATCCTCTTGGCCAAGTTAGAAAATATCAACTTGTGCTGCTTTGGATCGCACAAAATCCACGCTGACGACACAAAGTCCATCCACGTGAAGTAGGCCATGTAGCCCTATCATCTAGATTCTGTAGACCTATCATCTAGATTCCTCTCTCTCTCTCATTTTATTCTACGTTCTCGGTGACCCAAGATTGCGCGTCTATTCTTCACAATTGCCGTATATATGAGGGTTCGTTTCGATCCACGGAACTAAAGTCTCCAGAGAAACTTTTAAATCCTGGGAATAACATTTTCCGATAAGAGAGTTTCTAGAATTACACCTCTGTTTATGATAATTCTATAGTTCTATGGAACTGCATTTCCATGTTTGGATATGCCCGTCCTAGAAATGGAACAACTATTTTACTGCTAGAGAAGTTCCATCGAAGGTGAACTCGTTGAAACGTTAACATTGATTGCATGGAATGTCAATTCCATGAAATTTACATCCCACCTTTCGAACGACAGCAGAGTGAGTGAGTTGGGCTTCCAATGGATAAAAAATTCCATGGAAAGTAACACATTCAAACAATTGATACTTCAAATTTCCATTAAATTTCAATTCCTTCCACTGGCTTGGGTGCACTTTGTTAGTGACCTTGCATCACGTGTGACAGGATCAGGACCACTCATAATACGTTTTCTAGTGTATAAATACAATGTTAAAAAACTATGGCCAATATATATATGAACTGGTAGGTGACCTGTGTACAAAATGAATCGACAGTTAAGTGAACTGACTTATTTTCAACATTTTGCTTACACCTGTGGCCCATCTAATATTGAGATTTTTTTGAAATGCAGTGGAATTTAAAACTTTTAGAAAATCCAGATTTTAATAAATCCGAGTTTCTTAAATCCCTCTCTGGATATTATCAAGTTTTCATGAATAATAATAAAAAAAGACTACCCCTTAATTGAAGTCGCTAGAAGCTGAGAAGATTGTCGATTCATCCTCCAATCTAAAAGCTTTCTACCCGATTTATCCTACATAGAGGAGAATGATGAGCACCAACAGACAAACCTAGCGTTAGGTTAGGAAAAGTACAAGGAAAGTCAAACAAGGCAAACCTTACCTGTGTGGGCGTCTGAATGTAGAAGAGAGATGAGAATCTTTTTCTTCTTCCCTTCTTTTTTCTTCTCTCTCTTCCTCTCTCTATATGTTGTGAAGCCAAACTACGTAATGATTTTTAGTATCTCGGAGACCGTTCGGTATCCCAAAATCACTCTAGAAGTCTTCCATTGTCATTTTTCAATCTCGATTGTTAATCTTTTAAAATCGCCTGATCCAATGAAGATGCTCATGACTCCCTCATTGGATGTCAGATTTGATTGATTTTAGGATCATTTCAAAGGTACTTTAGTGCTCTTTCAATCCCGACTTCGTCTTATTCGAGACCATTTGTGCATCCAAAAGTAGGATCACAACTGTCGGTTCTAAAATTTTAAAATTACCTAAAAATTTATGGGTTGAAGCTGTTAATACTGCTTGCTATATTATTAACTGTGTTTATATAAGAGTGGGTAAAAATAAAATAGCTTATGAACTATGGTTTAATAAAAAACCTTATTTGAAATATTTTCATACTTTCGAAAGCAAGTGCTTCATTTTACGAGATCAGGAACATTTGGGAAATTTTGAAGCTAAAAGCATTGAGGATATATTTTTAGGATACGCTCTAAACAATAAAGCATATTATGTCCTAAATAAAAGAACCTAGGTGATACAAAAATCCTTAAATGTCGTTATCGATGATCAAACTATCACACCCAAACTTGATCAAGATGATGAAATTACAGCTATTAATCAATCTGAACAATCATCAAAATCAAATTTAACTAATATTAGATTAGTCAAGGATTATTGACTAATCAAATACTTGGTAATGTTGGGGGCCTTGCACAAAACCTTAGGATCTAGCCCTTCAGAACAAACCAGAATTATGGATAATAAAGCAATGAAAATAATCAATGCATCAATCACACACCACACAAGAGATTTTTACATGGAAAACCCTCAAAGAGGTAAAAACCACGGGACCTCATCCATATCAACAATCCACTATGAAGTAGAACGTTACAACCTTCTTCACTCACGCAGGAGTGGATAAACAATAAGAGAAATAGAGAAAACGAAGAGATTTAACCGATTACGGGGACATAGAAGCGTTGAGATATAGATTGCACAGTAGATAACCTCCACGAGCAGAACCTCCCTTCTATAAGCTTCCTCTCTCTTTTTCTCCCTCTCTCTCCCTTTTGATAGCCCTAAACCCTTTAGCAAATCCCTTGTAAAATTTTCGGAAACCCTCTTGTCATGCCTAGAAAACCCTAGGAATCCCTATTTAAAGTTTTAGGAAACTCCTTTCCACATCCCAGTTGTGAAAGGACTTGCGACATGAAATCTGTGCAAAATCGCGGAACGAATCCGCGTAACTTCGACTGGTCGAACCGAGTCCACGACAGGTCGAGAGCCACCTTCGACTGGTCGAGCACCTTGGTCGACTGGTTGAGCACCCCAGAGAAAAACAGTCCACAGTTGCTGGACTTTGAGTCATGCCACGACTCGACTCCACGACTGGTCGACCACCAACTTTCAACCAGTCGAGCGAGGCTCACGACCGGTCGATGACGGGTCAAAAAACCTATCAAATCTTTCCCTTTTTAACCCAGGAGGGATCCACCTTCTTCAAGCCAACCAGGTTTCTACAAACCTTAAACTTGCCCTTAAGCAAAGCCTTGGTCATCATGTTTGACCCATTATCGTCCTTGTGGACCTTCTCAAGCTGTAACACCTTCTGTTCCAAAGTATCCCTGATCCAGTGTAACATCCTGGATTTTTGCCAACCTGGGATTAGACGTCCTAGGGCAATGGGTTGATCCTAAGACCTTATCAACTTGTCAAAACTCAATCCGACAGTCTAAAATTGCTCTTTAAACCATTTTCTGCACAAATCCCACCCTTCACTACCTTATGCTTTCAATTTTTCAAAGCACTTTCGCCCTAGACACTAACTTAAACTAGCTAAGTAGTAAAACTTGGATCACTTTATATACAAACTACAACGGCCTAAGTACCATCTCAACCAGAAAACAATTAGGATTAAATCCTTTAGAAATTTAACAAAGTTAACTAAGTGCAAAACTCGATTAGCCATGAAATCCGTTGGGATCGCTTTAAATACGATCTGCAAGACCCAAAACTTGTAAAATCAGTGACTCTAGGTTACCCCAAAGTTTAGAACCAAACTCATTTCCCGGCTGCTCTCGGGAATGAAATGAAACTTCGCATTAGGTCTAGACCGCACATCGGGAGTCCGATTAACACGAAGTTAAGGAACTAGGACCGCCTCACTGGGCTTGACAATCATCTCAAAAATCATATCCAGCTGATGTCCCACGGCCATTCGTTTGGATCCGGAGCGAGGGAGTGTGAAAAACACTATTCCCATTCCAAAATAAATATCAGGAATAGTGATCTGGCACCATTCGCTTGCGCATCAGTATTAAGCAACCAGACCGTCAGAATCAGACCAAATTACACCCTCGGATCAGGAAAAATTTCAGGAACATTTACATGTACTTGGAATTTCGGATCGTGGCCCACTGACCGTTGAACTGAAAGTGGTCCGCCACGTGCGATCTGGGAATCCGATCGAGTCAAAAACGTAATCCCACATAGATCCATGTGTGGTGAGCTTAAGTCTGACGTTTGACTCAAGGAGGGCCACCAGAACCTCTCTTTTGAGCTGGAAAAGTGACAAAATACCTATATTAGCAGTAACCCTTGAACAGGAGTCTATTTCGGTGAGTTTTGAAACTATATAAGGACCTTAAACCCTCTCTCATGGCAGCCATACGAATTTGGGATTTGAGAGAGGGAAAAGAGAGAGAAAGTGAGGGAGAAGTGGGAGGATCTCCCTACTATCGTTCCCTGCCACCACACGGGTTGCACCATCCCTTTCTCGACGCTTTCCCGGCGATTCCAGCCCCGTTTCTAGGTAAGAAACCCTAAACCTAATCTGATTTGGGGCTTGGGTGGTTGTAGGTTATGAAATAGCTAACCTATTTCGTTCTATAGGTTGCCAAACTGCCGAATACGGAAGCTTCGCAAACCTATCGATTCCGTTGCGATTCTACGACAAAAGGTGCGGACTTTAGGTGTATAGGTTATGGTTTTCAATGCTTTCAATGTCAGATAATGATAGATTCATGATCTGCATGCAATTGCACATGTACAAAGTGCTGTCTGTTTTCCGTTTCGATTAAAGATGAAAAATATGGAATTCTACATATTCTAGGTATTTGTAGAAAATACCGTATACGTATATTTTTTAGAAATGTGTTTGACATGTTTATTTGTTATATGGATATACGATATATGGATAAAATACTTATTTGGCAAAAGGATTCGCCTAAATACATGTTTTACTTATATACACTATGTATGTTGAAATTGCGTATTCTAGAAAATACTGTATACGTATAAATTTTGGAGATGTATTTACCATGATTATTTGTTGTAGTAATATATTATACATGGATAAAATACTCGTTTGGCTAAAGGATAGCCCTAATACATGTCTTGCTAACATACACCATGTATGTTGTAATAGTGTATTCTAAGTGTGTGTGAAAATGACTGAATGAGTTTGGAATTCTCATTCGTGCTCGCCATGACTAATTGTCATGGATTTATGATTGTTGTATTGGCGATACCCCTTTGACAAAAGGATTTGCCCTAAATCACGCCACGGCCAATATACACTATATATGCTAAAATGTGTGGCCCAAGTGTTTGTGGAAATGGCTGAATGAATATGGAACTTGGATTCCTGCTTGCCATGACTATCCGTCGTGGGTGTACGTGTGTTATGATTGGGGTAACCCCCTAGTGAAAGGATTTGGCCTAATGCCTATGTGATCGACATATGTCATGTATGTTGATATATGTTTGTTTAAGTGTTTCTTGAAATGTCTGAACGAGTAGTAGTTAGCAAATTGTAATGTATAAGGATGTTGAGATATGATTCTCAACCTCTTTTAACTATGTGTATGATATCCTTTGATAGTTGTGTGATTAGGAATTGAACATGTACAAACTCATACTTGTGTTGTGATTCATAACATGCTCAACTGCTTTATGATTTTAACTATGTAATGCATATGTTTAAATCTATATTTACGTTGTATGATCCGTCATGGGTGATGGGGGAGCGGAGCAACGAGTGCGTGCAATAGCCCTGACAGCCCTAAACGGATAATACCAGACCTTGACTGTATGAGTTGAATCTTGATCCATTACTGCTTTATCTATCTACAATTGATTGTGTTTGGGGCTATGATTATGGCCCAGGCAATCGGTAACGAGATTGAACTCGTGGCTAAGATTCATTTGCCACGTGGGATGTGTTCGACGAACTCGAGTCGTGCGTTGCCTGTCGGCAGTGGCTAGGCCACACGAAGTTGTTTATGCACTTCATGTCGTGCAGCTCAACGGGCGATCGTGCTAGTCAATCTCGTCAAGTAACCCGATCTACCTTATGCATGTTCACCCTTTTTGGACGCTACTGCTTGAACCTAGGGTACCAAACTTACCAGTGAAACCCCCTTTTAACCATGGTACCTCGATCCGCTAAGACGCATGAGCCGGGCATGGTGGTATGGGACACCGTGGTCGAGCTGTCGGCCTACGCTGGGGCCATGTGCCTCCCCGTAGTGACCATTGCGCAACCAACTCGTGAGCCGAATATGGTGGTATGGGACACTGTATTCGAGCTGTCGATACTTACGGCGAGAGCCGAGTACGGTGAGACCTGTACTCGTGCTGACGGGCGACGAGTCCTCCGTAGTATCTTCGAGTATACTCCAAGGGTCTGTGATTGACGACGAGTCTTTCACAGCAACTAGAGTATGAGTGGAGCCGAGTACGGTGAGACCTGTACTCGAGCTGACGGCTAGTGATTGAGCCGAGTACGGTGAGACATGTACTCGAGCTGACGGTCAGCAATTGAGCCACATACGGTGAGATCTGTATCCATACTGACGGGTGACGAGACCTTTGTGATGCCTTCGCTAAGCCTCTCAAACCATAATGTCGTATGAGATTAACTAGGATTGACGACCCTAGAATGGATCATGTTTGGGAATGATACAAGGGAGGTACCTTAGTTTCCCAATACTGCTGTTTGAAATGGACTAATAAATACTTGGTAATCATGAGCATCATCGCACCGCATGTGCTTTGTAGATGTGGCGCACTGAGGGAGTAAGCATTCGCGAACGTAAGATGATGCCGCTTGAGGTTGGTTTGGCAAGGGCATACAGCATCATGTCATTTCATTCTCGCATTTAATAAGTGTAGTTAAACTTGTTTGATTTGTACTGCTTTATCATTACTGCTTG
This sequence comes from Magnolia officinalis, assembly GCA_021015155.1. NCBI lineage: Eukaryota > Viridiplantae > Streptophyta > Magnoliopsida > Magnoliales > Magnoliaceae > Magnolia > Magnolia officinalis. Next base: position 47,566,934 of record JAJHSJ010000002.1, on the reverse strand, counting down.
ATTGAATTGATAACATGTTAACCTATGCTTTATTGTTCCACTAAGTTGATCACTCACTCCCACGTTACGGGACGGTGTTGTACACACCAACCAGATTTGTTGAGTTTCAGGTGGTGGCGATGCTTGTGAAGCAGAGCCGGACTACTTCTATGATGATAGGAGGAATTCTCCTATCTGTATCTCTCTGGCAGGTCAATGAAGACCTGATATTGTATTGACGGGGCTATGGTACATGGGATAGGAGGCATTACACTTCCTCACATTTGGTACATTTTAGAACTGCACTTGTATTTATTTAACCTGGTAATGTTATCACACTCTGGAGACTCATCATAAGTTATATATTTTTTCTATCTATCACAGTCTTCCGCTTGCAAATTTAACTGTCTCTAGAGTATGATATGCTGTTTTGGCTTAATCTCACTCATGTTCAATGCACGAATACAGTCAACATTCAATCATCATTCATTTTGTTGCATAAGTGATGTTCTGGAACTCAGGAGTTGAGTTTATGATCGACCCCCGATTTTCAGGGTGTTACATCCAGTTATACCGAATCTCTATGTGCTTCGACTTGGAATGCTGACTTGGATTCTTGCTCAAGTGTATAACACTTTTACTATCGCAATAGACCACGTGCTCCTCCTACTTCAGGCTAAGTTCCTGTAGGAACCTCTTCATCCAAAGCATCTCTTTACATGCCTCTATGACTGCAATCTACTCGGCCTCTGTTGTCGACAACGCTACAACCTTCTGTAGCTTGCTCTGCCAGGAAACTGCTCCCCATGCAAACGTGAACATGAACCCCGATGTAGACTTCCTGGAGTCTATGTCACCTGCCATATCTGCATCTGTGTAACCATTTAACACATGTTTACCGTCACCATAACATAGGCTCAGCCTGGATGAGCCTCTTAGATACCGCAGTATCCATTTCACCGCTGCCCAATGTTCTTTATCAGGATTAACAAGATACCAGCTGACAAAACCAACCGCATATGCTATGTTTGGGCGTGTACACACTATAACATACATCAAACTTCCTACCGCTGACGCGTAGGGTATCTTCTGCATCTTTTCCACCTCCGCCTTCGTCTTGGAACACTGTTTGTCGCTCAATCTGAAGCGACCATCTAGTGGAGTACTGACCGGCTTCGCTGCATTTATATTGAACTGCTCTAGGACTTTTTCAGTATACCGCTCTTGTGACAGCCAGAGCTTCCTGCTGCTCCTGTCACGGGTTATCTCCATTCCTAGGATCTGTTTAGCCGGGCCCAAGTCTTTCATCGCAAAAGACTTGCCCAACTCCTGTTTCAGTCAGTCGATCGTTTTGATGTCTTTTCCCATGATGAGCATGTCATCAACATATAAGAGCAGAACTAAGAAATCACCATCTCAGAACTTGCGTGTGAACACACAGTGGTCCGACTCCATTCTGTCATACCCATGCTGTAACATGAACGAATCAAACTTCTTGTACCATTGTCGTGGAGCTTATTTCAACCCATACAAGCTCTTCCTCAGCCTACACACCATATGCTCTTTGCCCTTGACTTCGAACCCCTCTGGTTGGTGCATGTAGATCTCTTCTTTCAGGTTACCATGGAGAAAGGCAGTTTTAACATCTAACTGCTCTATCTCCAGATCCATGCTAGTTGCCAACCCAAGCAACACCCGTATGGATGTCATCTTCACCACTGGTGAGAATATCTCCTTGAAGTCTATGCCATTTCTCTGACCAAACCTTTTCACCACAAGTCTGGCCTTGAACCTCATATATGAATTCTTCTGTTCAATCTTCTTTCTGAACACCCACTTGTTGCTTAAAGCTTTCTTACCCTTAGGCAATTTCACCATATCATAGGTGTGGTTCTTATATAAGGATTCCATCTCCTCTTGCATAGCTTTCAACCACTCCCCCTTATGCTTGTCGACTAAGGCCTTAGAATAATCTTCTGGCTCTCCCCCATCAGTCAGCATAATGTACTCGTGCGGCGAGTACCTCTTGGATGGTTGTCTGTCCCTTGATGACCTCCTCACCTGTGCTCAACAGGTGGATCAAGTGGGAGCTGCTCCCCTGGTCCATCTTCTGAAGGAACTTTCTTGTCCTCTGCACCTTGCTGTACTCCCCCATCATCAGGCACCATGGGAGGAGTAACCGGATCCATGTCCTCTAGCTCACCTAAACTAGGCTTGGTCTTCTCTGGCTTACCATTGTCTTCTATACACTGATCTTAAAAAAAAACCACATCTTTGCTCCTGATGAGCTTCCTCTTGGTCGGATCCCACAATTTGTAACCAAACTTTTCATCACCATACCCTAAGAACACACACTCCCTAATCTTCATATCAAGCTTGGACCTCTCATCCTTTGGTACGTGAACGGATGCCCTGCATCCAAACACCCTGAGATGACTGTATGATGGATCATGTCCAGTCCACACCTTCTCAGGTACTTCTCCATTCAATGGGGCTAATGGAGACCTGTTTATCAAATACACTTCCGTGTGCATTGCTTCTCCCCAAAACGTCTTGGGCAATTTTGCATGGGATAACATGCATTTGATTCTCTCAACAATGGTGCGATTCATTCGCTCAGCTACACCATTATGCTGGGAGGTCTTGGGAACCGTTTGTTCATGCTGTATACCCAGGGACTTACAGTACTCATGAAAGTCGCCAATGAATTCACCACCATTGTCAGTGCGGATGCACTTCAATGATTTACCTGTCTCTCTCTCGACCATAGCATGAAACAATTTAAACACACCAAAGACCTTGTACTTGGATTTCAAAGCATAAGCCCATATCCTCCTAGATGCATCATCTATAAAAGTAACAAAATATAATGCCCCACCCAAGGTTTTTGTCCTCATAGGACCACGAACATCAGAATAAACCAAATCTAATGCATGCACTTTATTAACATGAGAAGCAATTTTAACGAATGAAACTCTATGCTGTTTCCCTGATAAACAATCAAGACAGGTTTTGAGAGGTGTACCTGTCACGTCTAGAAGGAGCCACTTCTTTACTGGTACCTGAAGCCCTTTTTCACTCATGTGGCCTAGACACCTGTGTCACATATCAATAGCTAAATCTTTCGCTATGTTCAACCCACCCTTGCACATACTGACACTTGCCTTGTAAAGGGTTCAACATTTCTTTCCTCTAGCCACGATCAATGAACCCTTGATGAGCTTCCATCGCCTACCAGCGAACCGGCTTTTATAGCCATCATCATCCAACCTTCTCGTCGACATCAAGTTGAGGCGAAGGTTTGGGATATGCCTCACATCCCTAAGAACCAATGTGCAACCCACATCGGTCTTCATAGAAATATCACTGACTCCCACTGTAACGACCCGTAAACTTCCGTACAATGGTTCGAGTACCACCTCGACCAGAAATCACTTAGGATTAAATCTTTTAGAAATTTAACAAAGTTAACTAAGTGCGAAACTAGATTAGCCATGAAATCTGTTGGAATCACTTTAAATACGATCTGCAAGACTCAAAACTTGTAGAACCATTGAAGCTAGGTTACCCTAAAGTCTAGGATCAAACTCATTACCCGACTGCTCTCGGGAATGAATTGAAACTCCGTATCAGGTCTAGACCGTACATCGGGAGTCTGAATAATACGAAGTTAAGGAATCAGGACCGCCTCACTGGGCTTGACAACCATCTCAGAAATCAAGTCCAGACGGTGTCCCACGGCCGTTCGCTCGAGTCCGGAGCGAGGGAGTGTGAAAACTCCTGTTTTCTTTACAAAATAAATATCTTGAATAGTGATCTGGCACGTATCGCTTGCGTACATTTTATAAGCAACCAGACCGTCAGAATCTGACCCAAATACACCCTCGGATCAGGAAAAATTTCAGAAACATTTACGTGTACTTGGAATTTCGGATCGAGGCCCATTGACCATTGAATTGAAAATGGTCCACCACGCGTGATTTGGGATTCCGACCGAGACGAAAACATAACTCCACGTAGATCCAAGGTTAGTGAGCTTAAGTTCGACGTTTGGCTCAAGGAGGGCCGCCAGAAACCCTCTTTTGAGCTGAATTAACATCGATTTGCTTATAATATAAGTATACCTTGAACATAAGTCTATTCCGGAGAGTTTTTAGGCAATATAAGGACCTTAGGGCAGCCTCTCTCACAGCCATACGAATTTGGGATAAAACCCTAAGAAGAAGAGAGGAAAAGTGAGAGAAAGCTTGAGAGTTGTGGTTGAAACTCCCTCCTACTGTTTCCAACCACCACACGGGCTGCACTACCCCTTCCTTACCTCTTTTCTGGCGATACCGTCTCCGTTTTAAGGTAAGAAACCCTAACCCTAGACCTTTTTAAGAGTGTGAAGGTTATAGGTTATGAACTAGCTAATCGGTTTCACTCTTTAGGTTACAAAATCACCGAATACGGAAGCCTAACGAACCTAGCTGATTCGTTGCAATCATAAGGTGTAAGGTGAGGACTTTAGGTGTATAAGTTACGGTTTTCAACGCTTTCAATGTCAGATAATGATAGATTCATGATCTGCATGTAATTGCACATGTACAAAGTGCTTTCTGTTTCCTGTTTTGATTAAAGATGCAGAATATGAAATTTTACATACTCTAGGTATACGTAGAAATACCGTATACGTACAAATTTTGGAAATGTGTTTGCCATGATTAATTGTTGTATGATTTTATAGTTTATGGATAAAATACTGATTTGGCGAAAGGAATCGTCGTAATACATGTTTGCTCATATACACTATGTATGTTGAAATTGTGTATTCTAGAAAATACCGTATATGTATAGATTTTGGAGATGTAATTGTCATGACTATTTGTTGTATGAATATGATATACTCGGATAAAATACTTGCTTGGCGAAAGGATAGCCCTAATACATATTTTACTAACATACATCATGTATGTTGAAATAGTGTACTCTAAGTGTTTGTGTAAATGCTTGTGAGAGTAAATGCTTAGATGTTAGTGCCTTAGGTAGGTGCTGAGATGAAATTCTCAACTACCTTAGAGACATGTATGATTCCCTTCATGTGGTTGTTTACTCTAACTACTCACTTATGAAGTATATGTGTTTGTATCCCTATTTGTATAGTGCTCTATAACATGCTTTACAACATGCTTTATATCATGCTTTATAACATGCCTTATGACATGCCTACTAGCATGCTTGTCTTACTTTGTTTATCATGCTTTCCTCCACATGCTATGGATGAGAATTGATTGAGTTTAGGACTATCTCCATAGTCCAGACATTCGGTACCAAACTTGAGATTGTGGCTGAGATTCATGTCACCACGAGGGATGTGTTTGACGAATCCGAGTCGTACTTCGGTTAGCGATAGTGGTTGGCCACACGGAGCGCTTCTGCGCTTCATATCGCTCAACTTGTTATGCGCTCGAGCTTGTCAGGCTCGTCAAGTAACCTGATATGTCAAATATGTGTTCACCATGTTTGGTCACTACTGCTTGAACCTAGGGTACCAAACATACCAGTGGAAATCCCGTTAACCATGGTACCTCGATCCGCTAAGACTCATGAGCAGGACATGGTGGTATGGGACACCGTGGCCGAGCTGTCGGCCTATGATGGGGCCACGTGCCTCCCCATAGTGACCATTGAGCAACCAAACTCGTGAGCCGAATACAGTGGTATGGGACATTGTATTCGAGCTGTCGACATTTACGGTGAGAGCCGAGTACGGTGAGACCTGTACTCGTGCTGATGGGCGATGAATCCTCTGTAGTGTTTTCGAGTATACTCCAAGGTCTGTAATTGGCGACGAGCCCTTCATAGCAACTAAAGTATGAGTTGACCCGAGTACGGTAAGACCTGCATTCGAGCTGACGGCCAGCGATTGAGCCGAGTACGGTGAGACCTGTACTCGAGCTGACGGTCAGCAATCGAGCCGCATACGGTGAGATCTGTATCCGTGCTGACGGGTGACGAGCCCTTTGCGATGCCTTCGCGATGCCTCTCGAACCATAATACCATATGAGATTAACTAGGATTGACGACCCTAGAATGGATCATGTTTGGGAATGATACAAGGGAGGTACCTTAGTTTCCCAATACTGCTGTTTGAAATGGACTAATAACAACTCGGTAATCATGCTCATCATCGCATCGCATGTGCCTAGTAGATGTGGATCACTGAGGGAGGTATGCATCCGCGAATGTAAGATGATGTCGCATTAGGGTGGTTTGGCAAGGACATTCATCATGTCATTTCGTACTTGTATTTAATAAGAGTAGTTAGAATTGTTTGATTGTACTGCTTTATCATTACTGCTTGATTGAATTGATAACATGTTAACCTATGCTTTATTGTCCCACTGAGTTAGCTACTCACTCCCACATTACGGGACGATGTTTTACACACCAACCAGACTTTGTCGCAGGTATAGAGGATGCGTCGATTCAGGAGGCAGTGCCGGAATACGTTGAGGACCAGGATGAGTTCTCATATATGCAGTACTCTGACGGCTACGCATAGGCCGACTGGATCGCGTGGATTTCAGGATCTAACTTTAGTTGTATTTTGACTCTTTTTATTCAGAAACAATACATGTATATGGATACTCAGTTAGTGTTCATACTCTGGAGATCGAGATGGTTTTTGTTCCTTTACATACTTTATATATACAGTTTCAGTCTTCCGCTTGCCTTTATACAATTGATCTGGAGTATGAATTACTATTTGGTATAATCTCACTCATGTTTATTACTCTAACACAGACAACATATAATCATCATTATTTATGTTGCATAAGTGATGCGTTGGAACTTGGGAGTTGAGTTATACTCGACCCCCCTATTTTCAGGGTGTTACACCCACGATTTTTGATACGCTAGAATTTTCCATCTTCACAGTCCTATAGTCACCTGACTTGTGGCTTGTGAAGAAGTCCCTGTGTGGAGTCGCATGAAAAGAAGCTCCTGAGTCTATCACCCAGTCGGTGTCTTCACTCGTAGCCGTGAGACATACATCATGATCTACAGAAAGAGTAACTACAGCGTCGCCATCTGAAGCGACCGTAGTAGAATCTGATTCATCTTCATTCCCTTTTCCTTTCTTGTCGTTTTTCTTACCACGACATTCATGCTTGTAGTGGCTCTTCTTGCCACAATTCCAGTAATCAACATCTTTTCTGTTACTCGACTTGCCTCTTGATTTATCTCAGGCCTTCCCGCCCTTCCTGTTCTTTCCTCTCCCCCGTTCCTGTGTCACAAGGGCCTCTTGCTGAGTAGACCCTTGAGACTTTCTCCTTGTCTCCTCATTGAAGAGACAACTGGTTGCCTGTTGCATGGATATCTTTCCGTCTGGCGTGGAGTTACTTAGAGACACCACCAATGTCTCCCAACTGTCAGGCAATGAACTAAGCAATAGTAAGGCCTGCAATTCATCATCCAGGACCATCTTCATAGAGGTGAGTTGGTTCACTATATTGCTGACCTCATTCATGTGCTCGGCCACAGAACCATCATCCTTGAACTTGAGATTCACAAGTCGTCTTATCAGAAAATTTTTATTACCGGCTGTCTTCCTCTCATACAACCCTGTAATTTCAGCCATAGGCTAGCGACTGAGGTTTCTATAGACACATGGTGGAATACTGAATCATCTAACCATTGTCTAATAAATCCCACTGCCTTTTGGTCTGTCTTCTTCCAATCATCATCACTCATATCCTTGGATTTTGCTGATATGCCTAAAATTGGAGAATATAGGTCCTTGTAATAAAGCAAGTCCTCCATCTTAGCCTTCCTTATGGTCTAGTTAGAACCATTGAGGCTGATCATCCTTGATGAGCCACCTTCCATAATTCAAAACCGATCCTACCCGTTCAATGAACTTAGCTCTGATACCACTTTGTTGGGGGCCTTGCACAAAACCTTAGGATCTAGCCCTCCAGAACAAACCAGAATTATGGATAATAAAGAAATGAAAATAATCAATGCATCAATCACACACCACACAAGAGATTTTTACGTGGAAAACCCTCAAAGAGGTAAAAACCATGGGACCTCGTCTAGATCAACAATCTACTATGAAGTAGAACGTTACAACCTTCTTCACTCACGCAGGAGTGGATAAACAATAAGAGAAATAGAGAAAATGAAGAGATCTAACCGATTACGAGGACATAGAAGCGCTGAGATATAGATTGCACAGTAGATAACCTCCACGAGCAGAACCTCCCTTCTATAAGCTTCCTCTCTCTTTTTCTCCCTCTCTCTCACCTTTTATAGCCCTAAACCCTTTAGCAAATCCCTTGTAAAGCTTTAGGAAACCCTCTTGTCATGCTTAGAAAACCCTAAGAATCCCTATTTAAAGTTTTAGGAAACTCCTTTCCGCATCCCAGTTGCGAAAGGACTTGCGACACGAAATCCTCGTAAAATTGCGGAACGAATCTGCGTAACCTCGACTGGTCGAACCAAGTCCACGACCGGTCGAGAGCCACCTTCGACGGGTCGAGCACCTCGGTCGACTGGTCGAGCACCTCGGAGAAAAACAGTCCACAGTCGCTGGACTTTGAGTCGTGCCACGACTCGACTCCATGACTGGTCGACCACCATCCTTCGACCAGTCGAGCGAGGCTCATGACCGGTCGACGATGGGTAAAAAAACCGATTAGGTAACCCTCACACCGGTGCTCAAACCAGAAGGTAGTTGGAAAACATAGGTAATCATGTTTGCTTCACTTCTTTACTAGAACCAACTAATGTGAATGAAGCCTTATCAGATGAAAGTTGTATTTTGGCTATGCAAGATGAATTAAATCAGTTTATTAGAAATGATGTTTAGTATCTAGTGCTTAGACCTTCTAACAAACATGTGATTAGAACAAAATGGATTTTTAAAAATAAATCTGATGAATTAGGTAATATTATAAGAAATAAGGCACAATTAATTATACAAGGTTACACTCAAATTGAAGGGATTGACTATGATGAGACCTTTGTGTTAGTCGCTCATCTTGAATCTATTAGATTATTTATTTCCATTTCATGTTATACAATTTTCAAAATATACCAAATGAATATCAAGAGTGCCTTCTTAAATGGTGACTTATATGTTAAACAACCTAAGGGATTTGAATATCTCAAACTTCCTAAATGTATACCATCTTAAAAAGGATCTGTATGGTTTAAAACAAGCCCCAAGAGCATGGTATAAAAAAACTAACTAAATTTCTACTTACAAAATTTTAAAATGGGGAGTGTTGACCTTATTTATTAGAAAATGTAATGAAGATAGGTTGATTATACAAACATATGTAGATGATATTACTTATGGATCAACTTGTACTGACCTCTCTTCTAAGTTTGTAGATTTATGAATGAAATCAGAATTTGAAATGAGTATGGTTCGTGAGCTAAATTATTTCCTTGGCCTCCAAGTGAAACAACTTTAAAATGTGATATTTACCTCTCAAACCAAATATGCTATGAATCCAATGAAGAAATTTGGCTTTGAGAATGGTAAAAAATTTCAAAGACCCGTGGCTACAACACTTAAATTGTCTAAAGATGTGTACTTAACATCCATTAGACCTGATATTTCCTTCAGTGTTGGGATATGTGCTAGATATCAATCTAACCCTAAAGAATTTCATTTATCTGTTGTAAAAAGAATTATTAGATATGTTGCAAGTACTACTAACTTAGGATTATGGTACCCACATGATACATCTTTACAAATTGTTAGATACACTGATGCTGACATGGCAGGTAATATTGATGACAGAAAATCCACAAGTGGTGAATGTTTTTATGATGGAAACTTCCTTATTTCTTGGATGAGCAAGAAGCAGAATTCAATGTCGTTATCCACCGCAGAAGCTGAATATATTGTGGTAGGGAATGCTTGCACACAACTTATGTGGATGAAACGTATGTTAGCAGACTATGGTATTGATCAGGACACTATAAATCTATATTATGATAATACCAGTGCAATAAACATTTCTAAAAATTCTATTCAATATTCTCGCACAAAACAAATTGACATATGATACCATTATGTTCGAGAATTAGTTGAAGATAAGACTGTTATGCTTAAATACATTCACACTAAGAAACAACTTGCATAAATTCTAACAAAACCCCTACACGGTGTCAGATTCTCTAATTTAAAACATGATATTGGACTATGTTGCATTAATTAATTATGTTGTCTTTAATTAACTTTTTTTTCTTGCAATTACTTTTTATTATTCTGTAACGCCCTGAAAATCAGGGGTCGAGCATAAACTCAACTCCCAAGTTCCAACGCATCACTTATGCAACAAAATGAATGATGATTGAATGTTGTCTGTATTAGTGCATTAAACATGAGTGAGATTAAGCCAAAACAACATATCATACTCTAGAGACAAGTGAGATTGCAAGCGGAAGACTGCAATAGATAAATAAAATATATAAACTGTGATAATATTACCAAGTTAAATAATTACAAGTACAATTCTAAAATATTACCAGGTTAAATAATTACAAGTACAATTCTAAAATATCCCAAATGTGTAAGTGTAATGTCTTCTATCCCAAGTACCATAGCCCCGTCAATACAATACCGGGTCTTCATAAACCTGTCAGAGAGTTACATGTAGTAGAACTCCTCCTCAACATCATAGTAGTAGTCCGGCTCTGCTTCATAAGCATCCCCATCACCTGAAACTCAGCAAAACACCGTCCTGTAACGTGGGAGTGAGTGATCAACTCAGTGGAACAGTAAAGCATAGGTTAACATGTTATCAATTCAGTCAAGTAGTAATGATAAAGTAGTACAATCAAACACTCCTAACTACTCTTATTAATGCAAGTATGAATGACATGATGAATGCCCTTGCCAAACCACCCTCATGCGACACCATCTTACGTTCGCGGCATGCGTTCATCCCTCAGTGCTCCACATCTACCAGGCACATGCAGTGCGATGATGAGCATGATTACCGAGTAGTTATTAGTCCATTTCAAACAGCAGGATTGGGAAACTAAGGTACCTCCCTTGTATCATTCCCAAACATGATCCATTTTAGGGTCATCAGTCCTAGTTAATCTCATACGATGGTGTGTTTCTAGGTCGCTGCAAAGGCTATCAAGGCTGTTACGCACAATGGTTACATCACTCCCCTATCACCCTTTTAACGGTTCATCACTACGCTGATACAGGCCTTGTTCATACTCTATACACTGCAGCAAAACTCGTCACCTCACCGCAAATTCAATGCTCGAGGTCACTACAAAGGGCTGCCAGGGCTGTTGCTCGCAATCGTTGCACCACTCCCCCATCACCTTATCAATGTAGGCCGACAACACGAATATAGTGTCCCATACCACCATAATCGGCTCACAAGTCTGGTTGCTCACTGGTCACTACGGGGAGGCACGTGGCCCCAGCGTAGGCCGACAGCTCGACCATGTAGAGCAAAGCATATTAAAGAAAGTAATTCAAGCATGTTAACAAGCATATCATAAAGCATGTTATAAAATATGTTATAAAGCATGTTATAAAGCACTATATAAACCGGAATACAAACACATATATTTCATAAGTAAGCGGTTACATTAAACAACCATATGGAGGAAATCATATACGTCTCTAAGATAGTTGAGAATCCCATCTCAACACCTACCTAAGACACCATCATCCAAACACTTACTCTCACAAGCATTTTCGCAAACACTTAGAATACACTATTTCAACATACATAGTGTACATTAGCAAAACATGTATTAGGGCGAATCCTTTCACCAAATAAGTATTTTATCCATATATAATATATTCATACAACAAATAATCATGGCAAACACATTTCCAAAATTTATACGTATACGGTACTTCTACAAATACCTAGAGTATGTAAAATTCCATATTCTTTATCTTTAATCGAAACGGAAAATAGACAACACTTTATACATGTGCAATTGCATGCAGATCATGAATCTATCATTATCTGACATTGAAAGCGTTGAAAACTATAACCTATACACCTAAAGTCCGCACCTTTTGCCGTAGAATTGTAACAGATCCGATAGGTTTGCTAAGCTTTCGTATACGGCAGTGTGGCAACCTATAGAACGAAATAGGTTAGCTATTTCATAACCTACAACTATCAAAACCCCAAAACAGATTAGGGTTAGGGTTTCTTACCTAGAAATGACGTCAAAATCGCCAGAAAAGTGATGAGAAGGAAGTGGTTAGGCACGTATAGCAATAGGGAAGCAAGGCAGGAAGAATCTCCCACATCTCCTACACTTTCTCTCTCTTTTCTCTCTTATCTCTCTAGGGTTTCTCTCAAATTCGTATGGCTGTGAGAGAGAGGGTTCTAAGGTCCTTATATAGCCTAAAAACTCACCGAAATAGACTTCAGGTCAAAGTATACTTAGGTTATAACTAAAGCGGGTCAGTTTCAATTCAATGGAGGACTTCTGGCGGGCCTCCTTGAGCCAAAGGTCGGACTTAAGCTCACCAACCTTGGATCTAGGTGGAGTTAAGCTTTCGTTTCAGTAGGGATTCCAGATCACAAATGGCGGACCAGTTTCAGTTCAACGGTCAGTGGATCTCGATCGGAGATTCCGAGTACATGGATATGTTTGGGGAAATATCCGTGATCCGAGGGAGTAATTTGGTCTGATTCTGACGGTCTGGTTGCTTAATATTGATTCTTAAGCGAGAGGTGCCAGATTTCATAAATTTCTATTTTATTTTGAATTAATTTCACATTTCTCACACTCTTCACTCCGAGCTCAAGCGAATTACACTGGGACACTATCTGGATTTGATTTCCGAGATGGTTGTCAAGCCCAGCAAGGCGGTCCTAATTCCTTAACTTCGTGTTAATCGGACTTCCGACGTGCGGTCCAGATCTGATACGGAGTTTCGAGATGCTCCCGAGAGCAGCCGGGTAATGAGATTGATCCTAGATTTTAGGGTAACCTAGCGTCAATGATTCTACAAGTTTTGGGTCTTGCAGATTGTATTTAAAGTGATTGGTGCTAATTTCACAGGTACTCTAGTTTCACACTGGCTAATTCTTGCCTAATTTCTAAATGATTTAGTCTTGAGTAATTTCTGTCTGAGGTGATACCTGGGCCTTTGTAGTTTGTATATAAAGTGATCCAAGTTATACTACTTAGCTAGTTTAAGATAGCGTCTAGGGTGAAAGTACTTAGAAAAATTGAAAGAACAAGGTGGTGAAGGGTGGGATTTGTGAAGGAAATGGGTTCAAAAGCAGTTTTAGACTTTGGGATTGAGTTCTGACAAGTTAATAAGGTGTTAGGATCGACCCATTACCTAAGGACGTCTAATCCCAGGTTGGCAAAAATCCGGTATGTTACATATTCTCATTTTTATTTGCATATAAGAAATATTGAAAAATTGTAAAAAATTTTGGTTTATTCAGCCAGCCCATTGCTGACCGACAAATTTGGCTAGCTGAGCACATGCTCGGACTAGCAGAATTATGCATAGAATAGGTTAAAAGGGGAAAAAAAAAATCTAAAACCCCTCATTTCCACTTCTTCTTCCTCGGCTAGCCGATGCTTCCTTCGGCCAACCCATCACCCTAGGTTCCTTGTAAGTGGTTTATTTGCTATTTCCTTCTAGATTTAAGTTCTTGGTTGTGCTTTATTTGTGAATCTTGTAATTTCTTTGAACATAGAACCTTCATTTTGGTGGGTTTGCTAAAAAAATCTGATCTATTCAACCCATCACCCAATTTGTCTATTTTTGCTCATTTTCGGAGTAAGCGCACCGTTCATAGACCCTATCCGGTTCCTCTTCCCGCTCTTCTTCTCGGGTTGTGCGGACCATTTGCGTGCCAGAGGATAATCTAAAGAATATATAGGATTTTCACTCTCGGAGTATCATTATTGAGCGATCAGTTAATGTGGATTAGATCACTCAATACGATCTAGTTGAACTTCTCTCCGAGGTAGAATGGGAGAAAATTTTGAAATGGGGTGGGACGACTTACCGATCCATTGCACAAGGGATGTACACATCCATTAATAAAGTTTCTTCCGATAACTTAACATTTTCTATTCAATTTATGGAAGAAACTATCATTATAACACCCTCCATCATATCATCCGTTATGGATATTGAGATGGTGGATGATGGGGTACCAATCCTACTCTTTCTGAAGATATGAATAATATGGAAAGAAAATTTCTTACCCGGGTGCTATGTGGTTTTAATGCCTAGTGTCGGTCCGGTAACTCTCTCCCCACTTATAATTTACTTCCAAACTACTGTGTTCTTCATTGCATCTTCACTTCTAATGCTTATCCCAGGGAAGGGAATAAGAAAGATCTTACTCCCTTCATGATGCATGTTATGTATGTTGTCACATCCGGTATTCGTATTTGTCTTCCATCTTTGATTTCCTTCCTGATTATCTAATATCGCCTCCATCCTCGTCATGATTCTATTTCTTTTGCATTCCTCATGACTTCCCTTGTTTTGCACTTTAATGTTTAAATTTTCATGATCGAATCAGTGAAATCCGAACTTCCCTTCGGTAATACAAACTTGAACATGATGAAGTTAGATATGAGGCTTGAGTAGTAAGGCGATCAGGAAGTAGATCCTGTAGGTGACACCAACATGGAGGACATTTTTGCTAATTTTGAAGAGTCACGAGACATGAATGATTCTGATTTCCAACCTTCTCAATTCTTTCATAAGTTGGATAGTTTAGAGAAGATGGCGGACACTTTACATGTATCCCAGGACTTACTCCATCAAACTCAAAAACAACACATGAAGCACATCAAAAAGTACTTTCATCACTTCAATAGGAGTTTGAGGATTAATGATCCTAAGATGCATGCACCATCCTCCTCTGAATCAGAATGATTTATCCATTATGGTCTGTAATAAGTTTTTTACTCCTCGAATTTTCTATGCTCCTACTTGGATTTATATCTAGATTACTTGGATAATTGTCTTGATACAATTGGATGATCTTATTATTTATGACATTATCTTTGTTATTTATGCCTCCTATTATGCATCTTTCGATTTCTTTCTTCCTTTGTCAACTTCTGATAAAAAGGGGGAGAGAATTATGGGAGATTATGATATTTAGGGATATATCGATCTTATCAATTTTCGTTTCTTTGATGCATGAATGATATATATATATATATATATATATATATATATATATATGGAGATATGATTTGAGATTATATGTAACACCAAGGTTCCTGAAACCCGAGTACACTACTCGTTTTCCAAAAACTAAGTGTTGACCTTTAAAGATAGCCCAAATTTTACATACTTTTTTTCCTTTTACTTTTCTTTATTAGAGCTAGTAATCTAGTGGAATAGAAACAAATCAAGTATATGAGGTAGTCCAAATATACAACCAAATTTTAAGTGGTTGCCCAAATGGTTATACAAACTAATGTCATAAGTCTTTACAATACATAAAAATATAAATTTAGCATAAATGAAATCCACAATTTAGAGTCGTAAGATTATCTATCTCCTCGTACTCTGCACAAGCGCCAACCTGCGCATCAGCTACATATCATGCACACTGAATATGGTTTGATAACATCATTGGGAATCACAGTGAGGTATAACCACCAAGATTTATTAACCATCAAGATAATTGAGCATAGTTTATCAAGAATAGTTTATAATGAATACTTTGCATTAACCATCATGATAATAAGGCAAGTTTCATCAAATGCGCAAACATTAAATAAATTTCATAAGAGTATTCTTGTTTAAATGCATAAATGCATGCACATGCTCATAGACCTGGGGATGTTCATCCAGCTGGTAAAAAGTCACCAAGGAGAACTAGCCACTCGAAAAAGTACTCGAGGTACGTCCTAGGGACACTAGTTACCTAGAAAAGACAATGTAACGAGGACACCCTAGGTGATCTAGCTTCCTGAGAGAGTATTCTATGATACGTCCAAGGGAAACTAGATACCTGGAAAAGTCCATGTGAAAGGGACAACCCATGGTAGTCGAATGTGTAACACCCCGTCCATTCCGTATTCTATTCTATGTTTATGTACATAATGATCGACGCCCTTAGCTAGACATGGATTGACCATTCATAGTACACACCCAACTGACCGGAACCCCAAGACCTCGAAACCTATCTCATATCGATCGCCCCGTCGCCGTGATCGTGGAGATACAACCCATATGTCTGTACGATACTCCATTTGTGAGATATGCCATGAAGAATAATTAGTGTATCATGTGCGCATGGCGCCATGTACTCCACTCCACACATGTGCACAACACATGTCATACACACATGCACATGCCACACATGGGTGAGAGAATCTCTACCCATGTGTGTGATGTCACACACCCATACCTCTCATCTCTCATGTGCATGAAAAGTCAACTCTCCTCCATGCCACACCTCATGCATGACATCATCACACCATGCCATCCCATACTCCTTTAATCCACCATTAATTACAAAGCATGAATTAATTACCATAATCCTAGCCTAAGCTAATATTAATCACATTAGCCTAACTTAACCAAAAATTTATCCATTTCTTTATAAATACCCCTCCATCCCTTAACATTTCACCATTTTCCATATATATATATATATATATAGCGAGAGAGAGAGAGAAAGAGAGAGAGAGAGAGAGAGAGAGAGAGAGAGAGAGAGAGAGGAGTGATCTTGGTGGGCCATCAACTCCATCAATCCCATCCCTTCCATCCATCTCAACCATCCATCTAATTCATCAAGGTGAGTACACCCACTCCACTCTTGGTTTGTTTCTTTTTGATTATTTGTGGTGACGATTTGATATGATCAGTGGTGTGGATAAATAGGAGAATGATGTGTTTAATAGTGTGTTTAATGGTGTGGATTCATGGGAGAATGGTGATAATACATATAATGGTGATGATAATGTGATAATGAAGTGTTTAATAGTGTGGATTCATGGGAGAATACATATAAAAAAATAATAATAAAAATAATTTCATAAAGAAATAATTTTTTCTAGGCTTTATGTGGGACCCATTGATAGTGGGTCCCACCAGAATTTTGTAGGCCAGCCAAACTGTCCAAAGTGTGGCCCATTAGGCTAGCCACACACTCACACATACACACATGTGACACACACCACATTTATATTAAATAAATAAATAAATAAAAACAAAAAAAAAGGGGAAGAAAAAAAGAATGGATGCTAGACGCTGCAGCAAACAGCGTCTGGCTGCTTTTGAGTAAAAGGGGCTGGGCTGTGGGTCCACAACGGGCCCCACCCATGATGTATATCTTTAATCCATGCCGTCCATCCGTTTCCCCAGCTCATTTTAGGCATTGAGCTGAAAAATAAAGCCAATCCAAATCTCTGGTAGGCCACACCATCAAAAGGATTATTTTAATAGTAATAAACTGTTAAGGCCTGCTATAACGTTCCTGTACGTAAAAAAAAAAAAAAAAAAATCGAATATTGGACTCATTAGGCCCCTCACGAATCAGGGAACCTAGTAGAAGGAGTGGATTGTCGTGATGTTAGCACCAAATATGGGAGAATACATATAAAAAAACCACGAAAAAATAGAAAAAAAAAATGTATAGCAAAGGGCGTCAGCCCATTGCTGACATCCAGCATCCAGAGATCGTTGGAGCTTGTAACTGGTAGAGAAATGGGCCCCACCACAGGCCTCACCTTGATGCTTGTCGAGCATCTACACCATGCATTTGATGGGTCCCCTTTAAAAATGGGTCACCCTCAAAATTCAGCCGTACACGGAACTCAGGTGGCCCACACCATCAAAAAAATAAAAATAAAAAGAAATTTATGAAGCTGAATGAATCAGCAATTTTCATGGGTTTGATCATGTGGTATATGTTATATCTAAACCATCCATCCATTTGGTGAGCTTGTCTTAAGGTTTGAGAAGAAAAATAAGATAGATCTTACTATCAAGTGGGCCACACTACAAAAGCAGCAAGGATTAAACATCTAACATTGGAACCCTTTTTGGGTAAAATTTTTTGGACCAATATGAAATTTGTATTTCCCCTTAATTCATGTCTTTATGACCTTATGAACAGATTGAATGGAAAATAAACGTTATGGTGGGCCCTGTGGATGGTTTAACAGTGAAATCATTATCCTCACTGCTAATTGAGGTGAGGTCCAGATAATCTTTGGTTTTAAATCATTTTTGGATAACTTTCTAAAATGATCTCTAAAAATGGATGAATGGTGTAGGTATAATAAATACATCACTTTAGGACCCATGTAACTTTTATCTCCTTGAACCATTCGTACAACTCGAAGCTCGAGCATGTAAAATCACTTGTTAGGTCCACCTGAAATTTGGATGTATCTAAAACTTGGTCTGACCCCTCAACCAGGTGGGACACACATAATGGATGGGCTAGATTTATGAACTACATCTTTATGGGCCCAACAAATGATTATGAATATTCAATGGAGGGTAACCCTCTCAACTTGTGTGTGGTATGACCCACTTTAATGCAGGTGTTATGCCACTTAATCCACCATGGTTATGACATGATATATATTTAAGATCCTCGTCATTCATTTATTTTATAAACCCTTTTGAAGATATGTTACCAAGACTCAGGCCCATCCAATGATTAGATAGTCGTACATCCTGAAATAATGCAAATTGAACTCTCATCATTGAAGAACTCATTGTAAATTTCATTGATGTGTGGGCCCAAGAATGTTAAGGCCCATTTTAAGTGAACGCCGTGTGGGCCCATCAGTGGTAGCCTTGTTTGGGCCAACCATTGGGCCTCTTCGACAAGAGTTTGTAATCTCCATGTGTTAAACATATGATGAACTGGTATTGTAATTTTTGAAGTAATGATGATTAATCCCTTAAATGGGCTGATTGTGGACAACCCTTAATCACTTGGCACTTTGGTTAGAGTACAGCCCTAAGTAATAGGATCATGTGACTTGTGTTTAAACCATTAAACATGTTTAATTGTAACAAATATGTAAACTCTAGTGGTGTGAGGGTGTGATATACCTATTTGTCCATTAATCATGTAGGTATTTGATGTATATATAGCCACCTAATCATAGGCAATGGTGGAGTATATGTAGTATATGTAGTGTAACGCCCTGAAAATCGGGGGTCTAGTATAAGCTCCACTCCCGAGTTCCAACGCATCACTTATGCAACACAGATAATGATGATTAAATGTTGTCCGTGTTAGTGCATTAAGCATGAGTGGGATTATACCAAAACAACATATCATATTCCAGAGATAGTTAAATTACGCAAGCGGAAGAACGGTAATAGATATATAAAATATATAAACTGTTGTAAGTCTCCAGAGTGTGAACATGTTACCAGGTTAAATATATACATGTATACTTCCCAAAATGGACCAAAAATGAATATACAAGTGTGTTTCAAAAAGACAAAATAGCAAGTGTAATGACATCTAGTCCGCATCCCAGAAATCCCCATCGATAAGGACACGACTCACATGAAGCCGCCTGAAAACTGCATGTAGGAGAATGCCTCCTCGTCGTCCTTGAAGTCCGGCTCCGCCTCGCAGGCTGAGCCATCACCTGCAGCTAAGACAGAGTCTGGTTGGTGTGTACAACACTGTCCCAGAACGTGGGAGTGAGTGATCAACTCAGTGGAACTATAAATCAAAGGTTAACATGTTATCAATTTAGTCAAGCAGTAATGGTAAAGCAATACAACACTTATATCCTAAGTACTCTTGTTAATGCAAGAATGATATGAAATAATGATACATGCCCTCGCCTACGCTCCCTCAGTGACTTCATCTCATGATCGCGGCATGCAACCTTCCTCAGTGCTTGACCTGCTACGCCAAAGGCACACGTAATGCTGTGCATGCATGTGATTAGACAGGTTCTTACTTAGGTTTATTCATACAGTAGGATTGGGAAGTTAAGGTACCTCCCTTATATCATTTCCCAAACAATGATCCATTCTAGGGTCATCAGTCCCAGTGAATATCATACGGTGCTGCAGTTCTAGGTCACTATAAAGGGCTCGTCACCTGATCAGTGTAGGCCTAGTTTATACTCTAGTTGCTATGGGAAGGCTCGTCCATCAACGTAGTCTAAGAGTACGCTCGAGGTCACTATAAAGGGCTCGTCACCTGATCAGTGTAGGCCGACAGCTCGAATACAGTGTCCCATACCATCGAATTTGGCTCATGAGGCTGTGTTGCTCACTGGTCACTACGGGGAGGCTCATCGCCCCAGCGTAGGCCGACAGCTCGACCACGGTGTCCCATACCACCATGCCTGGCTCATGAGTTTTAGCGGATCGAGGTACTAAGGTTAACGGGCTTTTCACTGGTGAGTTTGGTACCTTAGATTCAAGCAGTAGTGTCCATACATGGTGAATATACATCGGGTCAATCAGGTTACTGACGAGCTCGACTAGTAATAGCGCACATCGAGTTGATCGACATGAAGTGCGTAAGCACTCCGTGTGGCCTAACCACTGTCGATAACCTAAGTGCTGCTCGTATTTATCGAACGCGTCCTGTGTGGCGAAACAACCTCATCCACCAAACCAAAACATGTTACCATTGTCTGGACTATTTCATAGTCCCAAACACACTCCAAATCAATAGCATTCTAATGTAATAGCCAAGACAGCATGTAACGCGCAATTAAATATAAATCCCATATCAATATTTCAACGAACACATTGAATACATGTTAACATACATGAGAATTTGATTCACAAATCACCTAGTAGTAAAATAGATTACATGAAGGAAAACTGTATCCCTAAATAAGGGGATTGAGAGTCCTATCTCAACACCCTCATTACGCACATTACATTAAGCATTTTCCCACTCAGGCATTTTATTAAACACTTAGACTACACATATTGCATACACATAATAAGTTAGTTAAAAACACATATAGTAGCAAATCCTATTACGAAGGAGTTGCCACGTACACAACGATCATGCATTAGCAACCAATAATCATGGCAAGCATAAATCATAGTTCTATATTCATTCAAACATTTTTACAAACACTTTGACTACGTACTTCAACATACATGACGTATGTTGGTCCTAACATGTATTTGGGCAAATCCTTTCACCAAGGAATTGTCGCACATACAACAATCACATATCCATGACGGATAATCATGGCAAGCGTGAATCCAAATTTCATACTCATCCAAATATTTCAAAAACACTTGAAATATAATATATTCAACATAGTTCATATATATCTGTAAAGCGGAGGAAACATCGCATTTAGCATGTGGAATGACACCCAAATCAGTTATAAATAATTAACCGACATTGAAAGCCTTGAAAACTATAACCTAAACATCTATAGTTTGCACCTTTCGCCGGTAGACTCGTAACGAACTCAGTTTAAACACTCAATCTTTGTCTACGGCACCACAACAACCTATAACAGGGAATAGGTTAACTATTCCACCATTTGCTCTATTTGAATCTCCACAACATGTTAGGGTTAGGATTTCTTACCCAAGAACGGAGTCGAAATCGCTAGAATGGCGATGCAGAAGGGTTGATTCAACCCGTGGAGCGATAAGGAAGGATCCTAGGGACGGTCTCCCACTTTCTCTCTCACTTTCTCTCTCTTTCCTTCTCTTTTCTCTCTCTTTTCTCTTCTAGGGTTAGGAATTCGTATGGAATGAGAGATGGGTTGGTTTAGGCCCTTATATAGGCCCAGAACTGACCAGAATGGCCCCATGGCCAATGTATACTTAGGTTATAGCCAAAACCGATCTGTTTCGGCTCATCAGAGCACTTTTGGAGGCCCCTTTTCTGCGTGCGGTCGGACTTAAGCTCCCTGGTATTGGATCTAGGTCGAGTTAAGTTTTCGGTCCGATCAGATTTACAGATCGATCGTGGCGGACCAGTTTCAGTTCAATGGTCACCGACATTCAATCAGGGTCACAAGTACACTGACATGTGTTGGAAATTTTCCCTGATCTGAGGGTGTAATTAGGTCAGATTCTGATGGTCTGAATCCTTATATTTGGCTTGCAAGTGAACGACTCAATTGACTTAAATTTGAATACGTTTCCTAAAGATATTCGCGTTTCTCATACACTTTGTTCCGGGCTCAAGTTGTGCGTTTCTAGATACTATCTGGATTTGATTTCTGAGATGGTTGTCAAGCCCAGCAAAGCGGTCATAACAATTTAGTTTTGCAGTAATCAGACTTTCGACGTGTGGTCCAGGTCTGATACGAAGTTTCGTGATGCTCCCGAGAGCAACTGGGTTTTGAGATTAATCCTAGATTATAGGGTACTGTAGCGTCAATGATTCAGCAAGTTTTGGGTCTTGCAGTTAGTATTTAAAGTGATTAATGCTAATTTCATAGGTAGCCTAGTTTAGCACTTAGTTAATTTCGTCTAATTTCTAAAGGATTTGGTCCTGTGCGATTTCTGCTTGAGGTGGTACTCGAGTCTTTGTATGGATTTTTTCCAAGACGTTACAATGTACCCCCCTTAAAGAAAAATTTCGTCCTCGAAATTAGTACCTTTTCGTACTCCTTGAGAATCTGAGGGTAGTTCATATGGACCTCGACTTTTACTTCCCAAGTAGCCTCTTCTTTAGTGTGATGCGTTTATAGTACCTTCATAAGTGGAATAACCTTGCTACGCTATACCTGCTCCTTCCTGTCTAGGATACGCGTCGGTCGCAGTATATATGTAGCATCCTTACTCAATTGCACCTACTCCTACTTGATAATGTGAGAAGGATCAGGAACGTATTTCTTCAGCATAGATACAAGAAATACGTTGTGCACGCCTACGAGTGGTGTGGGTAAAGTAAAGCGATACGCTACCACCCCCACTCGATCTAGGATCTCGAATGGGCCAATGAATCTTGTCATGAGTTTCCCCTTCTTCCCAAACCGAAGGACTCCCTTAATGGGGGAAACTTTCAGAAACACATGGTCCTTAACCTCGAACTCTAACTGTCGTCGCCTCATATCGGCGTAGTTCTTCTGTCTACTCTGTGCTGCCAGAAGTTGACGCCTGATAATTACGATCTTCTCTGAGGTCGCCTAAACTAACTCCAGGCCAATCAGGCTTTTCTCACTAACCTCTGTCCAGCAATGCGGTGCCCGACAGGGACGCCCATACAGTGCCTCATAGGAAGCCATGGCAATACTTGCCTGAATGCTGTTGTTATAAGCGAACTCTACATAAGGAAGACAGTCATCCCAACTATCCTTAAAATCAAGCATGCAAGCTCGTAACATGTCCTCTAACACTTGCTTTACCCGTTCCATCTGCCCGTCAGTCTGTGGGTGGAACATGGTACTGAACTTCAACTTCACACCCATTGCTTTCTGGATACGAGTCCAGAAGATAGATGTGAATCGTGTACCTCGTTCCGATACGATCTCCAGGGGAACCCCATGCAGACGTACAATCTCCTTGATATATAACCTGGCCAACTCGTCTGCTGAGTTCAAAACTCTGATAGGGAGGAAATGAGCCGATTTTGTCAACTGGTCTATGATCACCCAAATGGAATCATGACCCTTCCTCATCTTCGGTAGCCCAGAAATGAAATCCATAGAGATGAAGTCCCACTTCCGTTCTGCTATGGGCATGGGCTGAAGCAGTCCAAGAGGTCGGCGATGTTCGGCCTTGACCTGCTGGCACGTGAGACAATGTGATACATACTCTGCTACGTGGGCCTTCATGTTGTCCCACCAGTACGACCTTATCATGTCGCAATATATCTTCGTACTGCCAGGATGCATTGCCATCCTTGAATTGTGAGCAGCCTTGAGAACTTCCTTCCTCAAGTCAGGAAGGTTCGGGACGCATAGGTGGCCACGGTAACGTAAGCCCCCATCCATGCCAACTCTCCACTCTGAGTCCTCATCTGTACCAACCTGTTCTCTCATCTTTGCCAATAGCTCATCATCTGCCTGAGGCGCGATAATCCTATCGTCAATGAGGGGTTGTACCCGACTATGTGCGATGCCCTCATACGGCTCCTCCACCATGAGTTTCTGCTCAAAGTCTCACACAAACTCTACCATGTCCCACTCTGCTATCATCAGCAGAGCCACAAATGCCAATGCCTTCTTGTGGCTCAACGCGTCTGCCACAAGTTGGCCTTGCCAGGGTGATAAGAGACCTCGAACTTGAAGTCCTTCAAGGTTTTCATCCATTGCCGCTGCCTCATATTCAGGTCCCGCTGAGTGAATATGTATCTGAGGCTCTTGTGGTCACAAAAGAGCTCGAACTCCTCTCCGTAGAGGTAATGTCTCCAGAGCTTCAATGCAAAGATGACGACTGCCAACTCTAGGTCGTGTGTAGGGTAGTTCTCTTCGTGTTTCCTTAACTGTCTCAAGGCGTAAGCAATTACCCCATCCTTTTGCATAAGGACACAACTCAAACCAGTATGAGATGCATCAGTATATATCGTATACTTAACCCCTTGCTCTGACAATACTAGCACAGGAGCGGACGTCAACTTGTCCTTCAACTCTTGAAAAGCTGCTT
This sequence comes from Magnolia officinalis, assembly GCA_021015155.1. Taxonomy (NCBI): domain Eukaryota; kingdom Viridiplantae; phylum Streptophyta; class Magnoliopsida; order Magnoliales; family Magnoliaceae; genus Magnolia; species Magnolia officinalis. Next base: position 47,542,384 of record JAJHSJ010000002.1, on the reverse strand, counting down.
CTGCCTTCTCGTTCCAGGCGAACTTAAGATACTTCCATGTCAACTGAGACAAAGGTCTGACTATCTTGGAGAAATCCCGAATGAATCATTGATAGTAACCTGCCAGACCAAGAAAACTCCTCACCTCAGTAACCGAATCGGGTTGTTCCCAGTTCTGAACCGCGGCTACCTTAGCAAGGTCCACCGCTATTCCTTCCTTGGACACCACATCTCCCAGGAACTTGACTTCTTCTTTCCAGAAGTCACACTTCTTGTATTGTGCAAACAACTGGTTCTTCCTGAGCGTATCAAGAACTGCTCGCAGGTGTTCTTCGTGCTCCTCCCAACTCTTAGAATATATCAGGATGTCATTTATAACTGTTCATCAGGTCCATGAACACGGTCGGTGCATTTGTGAGTCCAAATGACATCACAAGGAACTCGTAGTGCCCAAAGCTGGTCCTGAACGCTGTCTTCTACACGTCCTCATCCCTGACTCGTAACTGGTGATACCCTGACTGTAAGTCGATCTTTGTGAAATACTTCGCCCCTCTCAACTGATCAAACAAATCATCTATCCTGGGCAAAGGGTATTTGTTCTTCACCGTCACTTGGTTCAATCTGTGGTAATCAATACACAACCGTAGTGAACCGTCCTTCTTCTTCACGAACAACACAGGTTCTCCCCAAGGAGATACACTCGGTCATATGAAGCCCGCATCTAGCAGATCATCAATCTGTTTCCTCAGTTCCTCCATCTCACACGGAGGCATGCGATATGTCGGCAACGAAATAGGTGTCGCACCGGGCAAAAGGTCGATAGTAAAATTGATCTCGCACCGAGGAGGTAGTCTAGGTATCTTACTGAACACGATCTTAAACTCTCGAACCACTGGTGTGTCATCAAGTGTCAGACCATCCACATTCTTTAGTAAGGAAGCGCAACAAAGAACTCGAAAAGGGTAACTGCCTGCACGGGAAATGTAAAGGGCATGCCCTCAGGCCCGTATGCTGTCACTAGATGGGTCTCGCAATCAATCTCGGCCCTCACGTCGGTTAGCCAATCCATACTAAGGAAGACGTTGAAATGGTATATCGTGGTGGCAATCAGGTCAATGCATATCGTCCGGATCCCTAGATCTATCAAGCAACCCTCACACATTTTGGTAGCATCTGTAAAAGTCCCTGGTGCTGCGATAACTCGCACCCTAACCATCGGGGTCGAATTCAGCCCTAAGCGTTTGACTGCAGAACATGATATCACTGAAATAGTGGATCCCGTATCCACCAACAGAAATATAGGGGTACCTTCAATGTGAGCAGTGAGCTCGAAGGCCAAAGGTACGGTAGCTGTAGAATCAGGCACTTCCGCTGTAAGTGCATGGACGCGCGCTTGTTGAGATCGGTTGGGCTGAGGTGCCATAGGTCGCTGAGGCGGCCTAAATCGAGGCGCAGGTGGCCAAAATGATGGATGAGCTAGTGCCAACCGCAGAGGTGATGCTGATATGGCCTGAGGAACCTGACAGTTGATTCTCTGCGACAGTAAGAAGCCGCTATCTCGCATCCTGGTAAAACAGTTCACTTCTGAGTGGCTCAACCTCTTGCAATAGGCACACCACACATCTGGTCATCTGCCGGGGTAAGTGAAGCCATAAGCCTCGGTGGTGAATCTGTACACGGCCTCTTATCGAGGAACGGTTTGCTCGAAAGATTCGGTCATGGCCTAGGAGCCATAGGTGATCGCATACGGGACTGCCTGTCCCCTTCCTGCTCAGCTGGCATAAACATGTTCACTAGCTCAGCATAAGTGGGTATGCTAGCGCAACACATCTTCGAGCATATTTTGGGCTGCAGGCCCTCAGAAAATCGCCGCATTCGCATCGGCTGGTCAGCTAATATCAAGGGAACGTATCGGCCTAACTCCGTGAACCTGTTCTCATACTCAGTCACCGTCATCCCTCTCTGACGGAGGTGAAGAAACTCACTTTTCTTCTCATGCCGATAAGTGAGGGGATAATACTTCTCATGGAAGCGGGTCTCAAAATCTGCCCATGTCCATACGTATCCAACGACAGTAGTCCGAAGGACACTGTCCCACTAGAGGCTGACCTCCTTCTCAAACATGAAGGTGACCAACTCACCTGCTCTACCTCAGTGTAGTGCAGCAGTTTTAACATCTTAGAGATGCGGTCAAATCAATACTCAGCCTTCTCGAATCTATGAGTACCCGCAAATGTAGGAGGCCGTAAGCGCTGGAATCGCTCGAAAAGTCTGCTAGCACCCGCATTCCCAGCAGGGGGCACAGGTGAAGCAGGTGGAATCATACCCATGCTCTGGGCAAAAATCCCCGCCATGGTGGTCAAGAACTGTTGTTGTTGTTGTACCTGCTGCTGCTGTATCAACAACATCATCTGCTCCAGCCTATTAGTAGGGGGAGCGGACTGTGGTATGTGAGGCGTCGAGGTAGACGCACGGTTCTGCTCGGGAATCGATGGCGTAATAGGTGGTACCAGAAGTGGTGCCATAGACGGTGTCATAGGTGTCATCCCAGCAGTGGGGCCAAGGGCCGGCTGAGAATCCGACATAGTTTCGTGACTCGGACCCAAGCTAGGGTCCATATGGCTATCTCGTAGGGGAGGTGTCCCGTCAAATGATTGGCTCAGTGAGAGACGTGTCGAGCTCCACGCGCTCTTAGGTGGCATGCCCTATATACAACATAGGGTGCAACCCATGAGATTAAGCATATAACACTCAATTCTTCAAGCATTCTACATAGTTCACAACAAAAGGAGTCGCATGCATTTCATTAAACAAAATTTGTCACCATACATGAGATATAGTTTTACATGAATCATGACAGGTAACGCATGTGAGCTAATCTAAGAAAGCCTTAAACACAACACACCATCAACCAACCTACTGCTAAGCACGTCAAGGCTAAAATATAGAAACTAGAGAACATCAACAAGGCAAACTAAGAGATGACTGCGAGCATGACTAGTCGTTTGAATTAGGTGATGGTGGCGGCGCACCCTTGTCTTGCAGACAACACAAGATGACCCTCAAGGTGCGAGACACCTTGCTAAATTTCCACTTTGTGAAGGCTTGATGCTCTTCTAACTTGGCTCAGGTCTCTCTAAGTTCGGCCCTAATCTGTCTGACTTCCTGTTGCAGGGCGACTTGGCCCTCCTCGATTCGAGCCCAGCGGGCCTCTGCAGTAGCCCGATCACTGCCACGCTCCTGTGTAGCAGGAGGAGAGCCCTCATCAGTGTCCTGAGCCTCCTCTTCTTCTTCCTGGTCTCCCTCTTCTCCACTGCTCTCATCTTCACCGCCTTCCTCTTACTCATCTTCTTCTTCTATCTCATTGCTTTCTTCATTATCACTTTCTGTCTCATGCCCATACTCGTCAAGTCGGGCTTGACGTTGCCAAGGGCCAATCTTCATGTTGTTGAGTGTAGTCTCATTAATGAAGTGGATTGACACAACATCATCCATGCTAAGTCTGTAGCCGAACTCTCGAGCAATCTTGCCTACAAGTTAGCTAAAAGGAAGTGAGATATCATTCCTAGCAGAGCGTACGGTCTGGATTACCTATAGTAGAGCAAAGGTAGGCAGACACAGCTTGTCTCCTTGCCCAACTCTGTACAGAAAGTCTACCATTAAACGAGTGCATTCGGTATGGTTGCCCCACCTTGGATACACATTATATGTGAAAACGTAGTGAAGCAAGAGGAAATCATCTGTCAACTCCGTCTCAATGGGAGGATTCTACCTCGCTTCCAGTGAGCTAGTCGACCGTAGAGGTACCGCGTGTGGTGATCTATTTCTCACGCTTTCTTGAGGTTCTCTTCGCTAGCATGCACCTCGCCACGTGGGATTTCCATGAGCTGGGCCACCAAATCTACATTGATCGTGTGTGCCCGCCTTCCTACAAAAATAGGGAACTGCAAAGGCTCTAGTAGCGGATTTCAAATGCGGGCGTAGATGGCTCGAACAGTATTCTCACATGCATATGACTTGCCCTCGAATATGGGACCCCACCCGGTGTCCGCCAGGTGGTCCATTATCGGATACAGTCCAAATAGCCTTTTGTCTACATGAGCTTCAAGCTCAACCCTACGGCCAGCAAACCGACCGTGTTCGGTGCCCGCCAGTAGCACTCTTTCGATTGGAATTTGGGGATCTAGATCTCGCTTTGACCTTCGTTCTTGGGCGTTGCTTGTGCTAGCTTTGGCGCCCACCTTCTTCCTCGGACGGGTCGGGCGGCTAGGCCCGACTTCATCAGCGGGGGCCCTCTTCTTTCCCATGAGAGAAAGAATTGTGGAGAGAGAGAAAATGGATGCCACAAGCTCAAAAGGAGCCATGAAAGTAAAATAGAATGAAGAGATGGGACAGGTTGGGATACCTTGAGATTTTTTAGACACAAAATAGGGTTTATATGCTCAAATGGAAAGAAAACGAGGGATATGGGAGATGGGTTTGAGGGTTAAGGAGGCGAATGGTTATGTGGTGAAGAAGGTGAAGAAAATGTGAGATTGGGGGACGATTTGAGAAAGAAAACTGAAATTTCTTGAGGTTTGGAGAGCTTAGAGCTAAGTGGGTTGGGGGGGTGGGGGGTGGGGGGGGGGGGGTGGAATGATGCAAATGGGGAGGTTATAGGGGGTCCACATGATTTGGTGGGCCCCACAACCATCCACGTGCCCGGGTGAGTTGAAGCGGGGTGCGTCCCGGTCCTCTGGACCGGACGGTGGCCACCCCCCTCCTGAGGTGCCAAATAAGCACGGGGGACCCCTCGGGTCCCATCGATTTGTGGGGTTTGGGACCCCTCGACTTCTTGAGTCGTTTCAGGCCCCCCTCATTAGCGTGTATTCGTGTTTTGGTTTGTTAGGGAGTGGAATAGGCTGAATCATGATCCAAGCCCGTCGATTGACGGTCTAGAAAGATCTGGGGCCACCACGCATGATCACAGATGCGTACGGGCCCCGATTTCAATGGTCATTATCGGTAAATTTCGTCGATTGACGAAACTGGGGATCCTATGACTGTTTCTACATTTTGTCGCCCCCTCCTAAGTCAAAGTACGTCAGTGTGTATCGTGTGACCATAACCCAGGTCTAGTTTAATCCAAATCATGCTTTGATACCAACTTGTAACGCCCTGAAAATCGGGGGTCAAGCATAAGCTCCACTCCCGAGTTCCATCGCATCACTTATGAAACATAGATAATGATGATTAAATGTTGTCCATGTTAGTGCATTAAACATGAGTGAGATTATATCAAAACAGCATATCATACTCTAGAGACAGTTAAATTACACAAGCGGAAGAACTGTGATAGATATATAAAATATATAAACTGTTGTAAGTCACCAGAGTGTGAACATGTTACCGGGTTAAATATATGTATGTATACTTCCAAAATAGACCAAAAATGAATATACATGTGTGTTTCAAAAAGAAAAAATAGCAAGTGTAATGGCATCTAATCAACATCCCAGAAATCCCCGTCGATCAGGACACGGTTCACATGAAGCCGCCTGAAAACTGCATGTAGGAGAATGCCTCCTCGTCGTCCTCGAAGTCTAGCTTCGCCTCGTAGGCTGAGCCATCACTTACAGCTAAGATAGAGTCTGGTTGGTGTGTACAACACCATCCTAGAAGTGGGAGTGAGTGATCAACTCAGTGGAACTATAAAGCAAAGGTTAATATGTTATCAATTCAGTCAAGCAGTAATGGTAAAGCAGTACAACACTCATATCCTAAGTACTCTTTTTAATGCAAGAATGATATAAAATAATGATGCATGCCCTCGCCTATGCTCCCTCAATGACTTCATCTCATGATCACGGCATGCAACCCTTCCTCAGTGCTTGACCTGCTATGCCAAAGGCATACGTAATGCGGTGCATGCACGTGATTAGACAGGTTCTTACTTAGGTTTATTCATATAATAGGATTGGAAAGCTAAGGTACCTCCCTTATATCATTTCCCAAATAGTGATCCATTATAGGGTCGTCAGTCCTAGTGAATATCATACAATGTTGTGGTTCTAGGTCACTACAAAGGGCTCGTCACCTGATCAGTGTAGGCCTAGTTTATACTATAGTCACTATGGGAAGGCTCGTCGCCTCAACGCAGTCTCAGAGTATGCTTGAGGTCACAACAGAGGGCTCGTCACCGGATCAGTGTAGGCCGACAACTCGAATACAGTGTCCCATACCACCGTATTCGGTTCACGAGACGGTGTTGCTAACTGGTCTCTATGGGTAGGCTCATCGCCCCAGTGTAGGCCAACAGCTCGACCACGGTGTCCTATACCACCATGCTCTGCTCATGAGTCTTAACAGATCGAGGTACCAAGGTTAACGGGCTTTCCACTGGTGAGTTTGGTACCTTAGATTCAAGCAGTAGCATCCATACATGGTGAACATACATCGGGTTAATCGGGTTACTTGACGAGCTCGACTAGTATGAGCGCACATCGAGTTGATCGACATGAAGTGCGTAAGCACTCCGTGCGGCCTAACCACTGTCGACAGCTAAAGTACGGCTCGTATTCATCGCAGGCGTCCTGTGTGGCGAAACAACCTCAGCTACCAAACCAGAACCTGTTACCGATTGCCTGGACTATTTCATAGTCCCAAACACACTCCAGATCAATAGCATTCCAATGTAATAGCTAAGACAGCATGTAACACGCAATTAAATATAGATCCCATATCAACATTTCAACGAACACATAGAATACATGTTAACATACATGAGCATTTGATTAACAAATCACCTAGTAGTAAAATAGATTACATGAAGGAAAACTGTATCCCTAGATAATGGGATGAAGAGATCTATCTCAACACCCTCATTACGTACATTACATTAAGCATTTTTCCACTCAGGCATTTTATCAAACACTTAGACTACACATATTGCATACACGTAATAAGTTAGTTAAAAACACATATAGTAGCAAATCCTATTACGAAGGAGTTGCCACGTACACAACAATCTTGCATTAGAAACCAATAATCATGGCAAGCATAAATCATAGTTATGTATTCATTCGAACATTTTTACAAACACTTACACTACATACTTCAACATACATGACGTATGTTGGTCCTAACATGTATTTGGGCAAATCCTTTCACCAAGGAGTTGTCGCCCATACAACAATCACATATCCATGATGGATAATCATGGTAAGCGCAAATCCAAATTCCATACTCATCCAAACATTTCAACAAACACATGAAATACAATATTTCAACTAGTTCATTTATATCTGTAAAGCGGAGGAAACATCGCATTTAGCATGTGGAATGACACCCAAATCAGTTATAAATCATTAACCAACATTGAAAGCCTTGAAAACTATAACTTAAACATCTATAATTCGCACCTTTCGCCGGTAGGCTCGTAACGAACTCAGTTTAAACACTAAGTCTTTGTTTACGACACCACAACAACCTATAACAGGGAATAGGTTAGCTATTTCACCATTTGTTCTATTTGAATCTCCACAACATGTTAGGGTTAGGATTTCTTACCCAAGAACGGAGTCGGAATCGCTGGAGTGGCGATGCAGAAGGGTTGATTCAGCCCGTGGAGCGATAGGGAAGGATCCTAGGGACGGTCTCCCACTTTCTCTCTCACTTTCTCTCTCTTTCCTTCTCTTTTCTCTCTCTTTTCTCTTCTAGGGTTAGGAATTTGTATGGAATGAGAGGGGGGTGGGTTTAGGCCCTTATATAGGCCCAGAACTGACTGGAATGGCCCCAGGGCCAAGGTATACTTAGGTTATAGCCAAAACCCATATGTTTTGGCTCAACGGAGCACTTCTGGAGGCCTCTTTTCTGTGTGCGGTCGGACTTAAGCTCCCTGACATTGGATCTAGGTCGAGTTAAGTTTTCGGTTCGATTGGATTTATAGATCGACCGTGGCGGACCAGTTTCAGTTCAACAGTCACCGACATTCTATTAGGGTCATAAGTATGCTGACATGTGTTGGAAATTTCCCTTGATCCGAGGGTGTAATTAGGTCAGATTCTAACGGTTTGAATCCTTATATTTGGCCTGTAAGTGAACGACTTAATTCACTTAAATCTGAGCATGTTTCCTAAAGATATTCGCGTTTCTCACCACTTTGCTCCGGGCTTAAGTTGTGCGTTTTTAGATACTATCTGGATTTAATTTCCGAGATGGTTGTCAAGCCCAACAAAGCGGTCATAACGATTTAGTTTCACGGTAATCGGACTTTCGACGCGCTGTCCAGGTCCGATACGAGTTTCGTGATGCTCCCGAGAGCAACTGGGTTTTGAGATTGATCCTATATTATAGGGTACTATAGCGTCAATGATTAAGCAAGTTTTGGGTCTTGCAGTTCGTATTTAAAGTGATTAGTGTTAATTTCATAGGTAACTTAGTTTAACACTTAGTTAATTTCATCTAATTTATAAAGGATTTTGTCCTATGCCATTTCTGCCTGAGGTGGTACTCGGGTCTTTGTACGGATTTTTTCCGAGACGTTACATGTAGTCACCTAATTGTATGAATGTGAAATACGTACAAGGCCACTTAACTGTATGAAATCAAGTGGCATTGATGGTCATTCAATAATGTAGGTTTGTGCTTATCGATATAGATACCGCTACTTGAATCACATATAACTAAGTTGTATACTAAACCGAATGTGATGTAGGGTTATGTTACCCAAGCTAATGCTATCATGGTCCTGGATTCTATACGCTGTGATCTCTAAACTGTAAATGGTACGATGAAATGTGGCTCTTGGGCCTTAACCATGCGACACCAAATATGAGCCATTAACTATGTGACGTGTAGAGTGGTTGTAGTATACGACTTATCATAATTGGTGTAGCCATGTATTCGTGGACTATGGGCAAGGCTCATTGAGATATATTTCCAGCCCATATGATGAGGCTCATTGTGATGTATTTCTGGCCCATGTGATGTGGCCCATAGTGTTGTGTATTAGGCCTAGGTATGTGGCCTACCTGTGAAATAGATTTGAGGCTACTTACAATGTATTTGAGGCCCATGGGCGAGGCCCAATGTGATGTATTTAAGACCCATGGGTGTGGCTCATTGAGATGTATTTTAGGCCCAAAGGTTGTGGCTCATTGTGATGTATTTGAGGACCATGTGTAGGGCCCACCTATTGTGTATTTGAAGCCCATGGGTTGTGAAGCCTGATGTGGTGTATTCATGGCCCATGTGTCGAGGCCCATCGCGATGTGTAAGGCCCATATGATACTGCTTAATGTGATATATATGCAGCCCATGAGTAAGGCCCAATGCGATGAATGTGTGGCCCTTGTGTGAGATCCAAAGCAATGTATATGAGGACCGATGTGATGTGTGATTTCGCCATGATGTATGTATTGATGTTTATGTCGGCCACTCCTTGGGAGCAATGTTGGTTAAATGTCCACATTAACGGACAATGATAGTTGAATGTCCACATTGTGACCTTTCCTTAGGCCTTGTTAGGCCTATTCTCATCGATTCTGATTGTTGAGGCCGATTATCGATGCCGATTATGAGTATGTGATAGCATAGCATCATGATACGTGCCTATACCCATCATCTGCATGTTTGTTATAAGAGGTGGTTGACCATTGCATATGTCATTGAGCGTGACGATTATGAGACTCCCTGATAGGCAGAGATTGTCTCACATGAGTACACGGTATGTGCCGGATTGCCGCATGGTTGGATTGTATGACTCACGCATCTTGCATTATGATTATGGTACACCCTAGCGACATCAGGGCTGTAGCTTCCACAGACTTATCGTGGATGGCCATATGGGACAGCGAAAATTTGTTCTAGCATCGGGCTGCCATAGATGGCCTTGGGTGAAAATCCCTAAACTCTCTTGGTACCAGATGATGACTCCAATGTCGAGACTGAGTGGATATATGAGTGCACGAGGGCCGAATACTAGGAGGCCCCGTCTCTCACTGTGTCGTGGTTGGTTGGAAAGGGGTGTGGCCTTACTCGCCCGAGGGTAGGGGCATTACTATGTTGAGTTTGACCAACTCGTAAATGGGTCCGCTATCGACGTGCCGGATAGTGAGGTTTCTTACGATCACTTGGACTGTGCTGCTGGGAGAGGGGCAGTGCCATTTGGAGTGTACTAAACCCAGGTGATGATCTCAGAGAGGAACTGTACTAATATGTGGACTTATTGAGCAAGACTTGCATACTCATTCATTCATTCATTCACTATCCACTCGGGTTGGTGGTGCGCAACTATTTATTACATGTACCTTCGCAATGGCTAGGATTTCGGTTGGGGTGCGCGACTAACTTGAGATCAGGAGTTAACCACATTGAGTTTGACTATCCAAATTTAGGTATGGGATTGGTTTGGAGAGAAGTCCCTTGTGATGGACCCCATAGCTTGCGATACTACGTAATATCATCCCGACTTCACACTCCAGCATGGTCATTCCATTCACATCACATATTGCATTACATCCGCGGCTTATGACATTTTGGGTTACCTGTGTTTCTGCGTTTATATGGTTTAGATACGACATATGATATTTGACTCTTCATGACTCCTCATTTGTATAGCTGATCTGTATCGCATATTCTGATATTGTATAATTATGGCATGACAATATGATGATGATGATGTGATTATAGATGCGTGTAATACGGTTATGGTTGTGGTATAAGTGAAATGAAAATATGACTTGGTGATGCTGGTAGCATTGACTTGGGGTATTACTATGATGTATATGCATTGCATTGGCATTGACATCATACTTTACGTGCTATACGCCTTTCACATATATGATTTCCTTGTAACATATTTATCTTGCTTGCATGTAGGACACACTGCACACACGTGTACTCACTAGGCTTTTTGGCTAAGCTTCCTATTTCCCATTTTTTCAGGGCTAGAGTAGCTTGAAAGACTTTGCTTTTTCGATGCATTGCATCTATTTTTCGATTTGGCAATGTTGACGTTGTGTACCTTTTGGAAAGCATTGTACTTATAACCATCAAGATTTCTATTGGACAGTGTCACTTGGTAATTTGATCATGGATCTTTATACTCAGGTATTATTATATATATATAATAATAATAATAAATTTTAGTAAAAAATCTTCCTTATGGTGCGCTGAACTCGGGACTTGGTGTATGGAAGTCGAGTGCCGAATTTGGGGCATCACGGAAGCTGTCCGTCCTCGGGTTTGGGGTGTGACAGAATGCATGTGTGGAAAACTTAGGATGACCCGGGAAAATACTTTATGGCACAACCAGTAGTGACCCAAGAAAACCCTGTGTCTTGTATCGACCACCGGGTAAAGTCTGCATGCCATGAGATGCATGATTAGCCCCAACCATTATTATTCCAATTGTATATATTTAATTTATGAAAACTTAAAGGCCACTATAAGGGTTCGTCACCTAGTATAGGCTAACAACTCAGCATAATATGGATTTTTTTAAGGTAACTTCTTCAACTAGTGGCCAATCGTTGTTCAATAAGTGGAATTTACCATCACAAGGTTATACGAATATAATTCATCAAAGCCACATAGGGTGAATATTCCAAAAAAGTCACAAGGGCCAAATATTCTATTCAATGATGCGATAAGGAGGGATTATTCCCCAAAAGCTACATGGGCCAAAATGATCCACAAGAGGGTAAATTCACAACAAACATTCCATTTAATCTATTAAACAAAGTGGCCATTACTTCTGGGACCTCCAAGCATTCCATCAAGTAATCACATATGACAAATTTAACTACGTATAGTATTAAGAGCATATGTACATCTAAAGCGTCCATCTTAAACTAGAATAGAGGTATTTAAATTTCATCACATGTTAAGATAATTGACTTTAAATTTAATTAATCAATCATTTGTAAATAATCAAAATCAATAATAGCAATCTATCATATTAACCAATCAATAAGATGAATGAATGAAGATGAATAAACAAACTGACTACCAAGATGTAGAAAAGCATGAAGGGTGATCCTCACCTTTGGTTTGGACATACTTCTCACTTCTTGCTAAACACTCGATCTCGAGTCCAAGACACCCCACTTTAATCCACTTGTACAACTAGATTGCAATACAAGTAATAAATAACCTAAATAAATTTAACTAAATACTGATAAAATGCTTATAAAGAGTGGATTCACCTGGTTGTATAACTTGAACTGATTTGACTTAGCTCCTCACTGAGTCAAACCAGGGCTTAATCGACAAAATCTGGTAAAATCTCAAGCTTCAATTGTCACATGCAAATTTTTGTTGTTGAACGACCAACTGGACCGTGTGCCTAACTTAGTATCTAGATGAGTTAACTCACCACAAGCAAGTCAGACTCCATCAACTGACTCGATAACAACGCTCTCCTCTCTAGTATTCTTCTTCTTTCTCCATTTTCTTTCTCTCTTTTTCACTCTCAGTATGCCCAATTGAGTCCCAACTCAGCCTGCATTCACCGTGGCTCGAACCAGATTGACTTGAGTCAGCGAGTCACTGATTCGCCCGCCATCTGTCCTCACACTCTTTGATTTTCTTCCTTTCCTTTCTTTTCTTCTTCTTCTCAGCTTTAAGATCCAGGGGTATCTAAGCATCGCTAAGACTGGGACCAGCGTCTAGATGAGGTCAGGCCTAACTGAATCGCATTGACTTGATAGTGGACCCAGCATTAAAATGAGGTGCAGTACAAGCTCTCCTTCATAGTCTTCTTCTTTTCTTCATTCTCTCTTCCACTCTCTCATTCTCCTCTTTTTCTCCTTCTCAAACACAACATATGCTCAAGGCGGCTGAGCCAAACTCGATTGGACAAAAATCTTACAACAACCACTCAGTTTAGACTCGGACTGCATTTCTAACACCCGCATCCTTTCACTTTTCCTCTTTCGATCTTCTTTCTCTCTTTTTTCTTCTTCCTTCTACTTCTCCCTCCCTCTCTCTCTCTCTCTCTCTCTCTCTCTCTCTCTCTCTCTCCCTCACTATTCAACCAAACAGAACTAGGACTCGGTCTGCACTCACCGTGACTCGAACTGAGTCGACTCATCCCGATGCGGCACCAAACAACGTTCTTTCCCTCTTTCTTACTTCCTTTGCATTTTTGGAAAAGGGGTTGCCCTAAAAGGCAGTTTATTATAGGCTATATTTTCCTACTTCTAGGTGCTTCTTTCTCAACTAATCATTAGATTAGTTACAAGTTAGTGTTTTAAGATGATAATCATGGCCATTGATCGCGTGGTTAAAATCTGACACTATAGATGAGTTCTGAAAAAGCCGAGCTATATGTCCTAGAGGGGAGGTGAATAGGACTATGCCAAATAAAAATTAATAAGTAGAATATAAAAAATAAAATAGCCAAATGAATTGCAAATAACCAAAGGAAATAACAACCTCAAAAATTGAGTATTGAGAGGTTGATACAAACTTGATTCTAAGGACAACCTAACACCAAAAACCAATGGTTTATGGTAGGACAACCTTACTAGAATGTGGGTGAGTATCAAAAACTCAAACTGAAGAGGATATGAAAGAAATAGTGTCACATCCCAAACTCGAAAAATGGGCTCACAAAATTCCTAATCGCCGAATTCGGCGCCGACAGCCTCCATAGTGCCCCATTCTTGGATCCCAGCACTCATATGTTAGATTTTGATTCTGGGATCCTACAAGGAGGATTTTCAGTAAGATTATTATTATTATTTTTTTTTGTAATGGAGCATAACCACAAGCATAACCAAATCACAAAACAACATCACCACATATCCACTATATCAAAAACTTTAAGTACAATGTGGAAAGCGAAATACAAGGTGATCAAAAAGCTCCAAAATGATCTTATGCGCGCTCCTGCCTCAGCGCTGCTGCAGTCCAATGACACCTACATACAACGGTCGTGCATAAGCTTACAAAAGCTTAGAGGGTGGTGTAAGTGTGTGCACAAGACAAGTGCTAAGTATGCAATATCAAGGTAATGTGGAAATATGCGAGTAAGTCCATGAATACTATCAGTCATATCAAGGCTATGTGATGCAAGGCATGAATACTATCGGCCATACCAAGGCCATGCGATGCAAACATAAATGCTATCGGCCATACCGATGCAATGAGAGGCCTACATAGCCGAATGTCATATGCGAGATTCAATACAAGCATGTCAGTCTCATCAAGTACATATATCAATACAGTTGCTCTCTGGAATATCACCGGGGTGTAATACACTCCACACTGACTGCCGCCTCCCTAGCTGCACAGACCAGTAAGTGGAATAGACCACACTATTCATCGACCAGTAGTCTGCTAATACCTATCAGGCTCGTCGATAGCGGACTGATTTACGAGCTGGTCAAACTCAGCCTAGCTTACAACCCCCTCACTCAGGCGGATAAGGCCACACCCCCTTCCAACCGACCACGACATAGTGGGAGATGCGGCCTACTGGTATTCGGTACTCAGGCGCTCATGTATCCACTCGGTATAGACGTTAGAGCATCTCCTGGTACCAAAAAGGTTCTGGGACTTTCACCCAAAGACATCCTAAGTGCCCACAGTGCTAGAACCAAGTATTTTCGGTATCCGATACGTCCATCCACGATGTGCCTGTGGAAGCCACGACCCTGATGTCGCTAGGGCGTACAATGATCATGTCACACATATACGAGATGCATGAGTCACACCGACCAGTCATGCAGTAATCCTCCGCGATCATGTGGGGTACTCCGTCTCATAAGGAGTCCCGTAAATGTCTCAGCTCAACGGCTTATGCTATGATCAAACATTCCTCATATCAAGCATACATATGATGGTATGGGCATGAATCATGGAGTTATACTAAACATGTTGTATGGTGATGAACTATTCTACAACGAAGATGGGCCTAGATGGCCTACACACAACAAGTATGGGCCTATCAATGGGCCCTAGGGAGAGATACAATGCAGACATTTAACCAACATTATCCTTACAGTGTGGACGTCAAACCAACATTGTTCCCAAGGCATGGCTTGCCATAAACATCATTACACAAACCATGGTGGAATCACACATTGCAATGGGCCTTAGTACATCCCATTGGGCCTTAAATACATCAAATGGGCCGTATCACGTGGGCTTTATATTCATCAAGTGGGCTGCATCAATGGGCTGCACCAATGGGCCTTACGTACATTGCAATGGGCCATAACCCATGGTTCTCATATATGTCAAGGTGGGCCTCAATAGACGACCACAAATAAATCAAGATGGGCCTCAAACATCCCCAAAAATCATATTGGAGGATCATCTGGACCATACCACAAATAACAATGGAGATAATAATTTTCACGGTTAAATAAATCACAAGGCCCACTATAAAGTTTATTTTCCAACCAATCTAATCATAAGGTCATAAAGACCTGGATTAAGAGGGGAAAACAAATATCATATAGGTCCAAACCCTATAGTCCAAGGGAATTAATGGTGGACATTCAAACCCACTATTTCCTATAATGTGGTCCACCTGATCAACAGCTGGATGGTGTGGTCCACTGTGATGTATTTTGAGATCCAACCTATTCATAAATTAACATAGTGATAGATGAAGTGGAAATAAATATTAGCTTAATAGGAAACTACTATGGCCCTTAGAAATTTGAACGGTGGACGTCACTGTCCACTACTTTAAATGGTGGGGTCCACTTGAACTTTAGATCTGACTTATTTTTAGTCTCAAGCTTGCACGACAAGCTTGCCAAATGGTTGGACAGTTTGGATGCAACACATGCATCATGGTGGGTCCTATAGGGATGGACGACATAGATAAATCACATACCTCATGGTGGGGTCCACATGATGGATTACAATACATCAGTGGGTCCCACATGGGGCGCACCATAATGTTTACCTTCCATCTAATCTGTTAATAAGGTCACACAAACCTGAATGAAAAGGAAAAACAAATTTCATAATGATCCAAAACTTCTGTGACAAAAGGGTTTCAATGGTAGGCGTTCAATCCAACACTGTTCCCTGTGACGTGGGCCACCTGAGTTGTGTATACGACTGATTTTTTTAGGGTGGGGCTCACAGCTAAAAGGGGCCCACCATATGCACGGTGTGATGTTCAACACACATCACGTGGGGCCCACAGCTGGGACCACGTCCCTGCCTCCAGCGTTAAACGTAGCAGGACGATGCTGGCGTCCTCTAACGGTTAGCAGCAGCAGCAGCTGCTGCTGCCTATTTTATTTATTTTTATTTTTTAAAAAATGGTTTTCCTATGGTTTTTCACAGGTGGGGCTCGCATCAATAGAATCCACTCCAGCCATTGCATTTCATGGCTCAAGACCGACTAAACAAGCCCAATATTCAGTATGTTTTGGCTCAAGGTGGGTCCTAGTCAATTTTAATGGTAAAGATCAATATTTTCTATGTTATGGCCCTCCAAAAAATTGGATTGGGTTCATTTTTCGGCTCAACGCCTAAAATGATCTGAGAAATGGAATGGACGGCGTGGATTAGATGTTAACATCAAGGTGGGGCCTACATGAGTGGCCCTCTCCAAAGCTTGTTGAACCAAGCTAATATTTTTGGTTTTTAGTTCACGTCCAGCGTCCTTGGATGCTGGACAGTTTGGGCACAATGCATATTTGAGGTGGGCCACCAAATGGCTTGATGGTGTGGATAAGACATACATTAAGGTGGGGTACATCCGGGTGGGCCACACGGCCACATCATCACACAAAATGAAAAAGAGAGGGAGAGAGAGAGAAAGAGAGAGAGAGTGAGACACACGTGATGATGGAGGGACCCCGGTATTATGGGCCCCCCTTTCCATGCATACAATCATACAACAAGTGGGTCCCAATACATGTGGTTCCACCAAATCAAAAATCAACGGTGGAGATTACTTCTCCACCAAAATGAAAGGTCTAGATGACCTCTTTAAATTTTAGAAAAGTAAACATCATGGTGGGGTCCATGGAGAATGACCCTATCATGGAATGATCATGAGAATCAAGGTGGGCCATCGGCCACATTTAGGGTCCAAAGTGAAATCCATATCATCAATGGGTAGGCCTCACTTGGCCCATCATCAAAACATGAAAATCTAGCCTATAAAGCACCCACCGTTCGATCTTCTTGGTCCGATGGAATGTCGAGCTCGTTGTGTCTCACTTTGATGGAAGGTGATGAGAGATGAATGGCTAGGATGGTGGATCTTAGGATGGGAAGTGGGCCACACAACTCACTCTTTTCTCACCTTGAAAATGCTTGGACGTGTACTTTTTTCTTCTTTGGTGTTGCTTAGAAATTGTGTAGGGAAAGAGAGAGAGAAGGGGTGGTTGTAAGAGAGGTGATGGGTGTGAGTGATGGATGTGAGGTGATAGTTGTACTTGACTTGAGAGTTCACTTGGGGAGAAAGAAAGTATGGGTGTGTACTTTGATTGATTAATGGGATGGGTTGTAGAGATTCTCTTGGGATTGCAAACGTGCGGTGTTTTTCCTCGAACTAAACGCGGGCCCATATCTCCTGGTGTGGATATCGGATCGGTGTGTAAGACGCGACGACGGTGCGGTCGTAATGGTACAAGTCTCGGATTGAGTCAACTCATATCTATGGGATACGACATAGGGTTGCGTACAAAAATTGATTATAGGTCGCGGGTTGTCGGAATTCATCGGAAAGGATCGCGAGAGTCGACAGAACAATACAAACTAGGATACGGGTCTTACAAATAGAAACTAATCTATTATAACATTTACCACACAATGTTGAAATGTAAAGATTATAACATTCACAACCACAAATACATCCCACAATCTTAAATCATAAAAGATAAATGAATAAACCACACATCCACCAAACATAAAGAATTATAGTGGTTCGCTAGTGTGTACACCAACTGTTAAACAACAGCCACATAACTACTCCACTCCTAATATCCACTCCCTCAGGATATTAGCGTTCACTAATCCAAAATAGGTTTTTCAAGGTTTACCTAAAACCTTCACAATTGTGTCTTTCAAGTGGGCTTACACAATTCAAAAACCCCATGCTCTGAGTTTTTTGGATCACCTCAGATAAACCAAAAATGGAGATTTTCTGGAATAATCTCACAAACCAAACAAAAAGAATTGAATTACAGAAAAAGCAAAAAACTTATCTGTATGACGATTCTGAAGCAGCCCGGTAGAACCAACTTGATGACGACGTAGATGTTCAATGTTCATTCTCACAAGTGTATAAGGTTTTAAGTCTAAATGATTTTTAATTAAATCAACAAGGGCTTTGTATTGATTTTGATCTCAAGAAAGGGTAAATCAGATATCCCTTTTCAATATCAGAATGGAATAGAGAATCAAAATCAAATTACAAGAGCTACTTTAAAGAATCTTAAATATGCACAAAATAGCCTAGAATGTACTCAAAATAAACTCAGAGCGATTGCTTAAGAATGATAAGAATTGAATAGAAAACTCTGAAATTCGAGCACTATTGATAGTTGAAAAATAAGTTCGCACGACTAGCCTTTGGTTAGCTACGACTGACCTTATCTAAACAAATTTTCAAAAATTTTGGCACGATAAGATTTTTCAGTTGCACTACTGGCCTTGTGGGTCCCATGACTAGTCGAGTGGCCTACTCGACTAGTCGTGGATACCATACGACTGGTCATGTGAGTCCAGATTACACGCTGGAAAACGAATCGAGCACTGCACGACTGGTCGAGCACTATTAACACGACTGGTCGAGCAGTTTCAAGGACTGGTCATATACCAACAGAAAAATTCTAAAAATTCATAACAAATTCTAGACTGGTCGAGCCATTGCTAGGGCTAGTCGAAAGAATAAAATTTTACACTTATAAAATGACCAAAATGACCATCCGAAAGTATGAAATGATCTAATCATGATCTAAGCTCAATCTAGGTCAATCATACCTTACTTGTGAGATAAAACATATGAACAGTTAACATATCGATCACTTCAGTAGCTTTACTTCTTGCGATCTTCAAAGTTTGAACTCGACATACCAAACATAATCTTCAACTAGGTCTTGAGTTCTTGGATTATCTGGTTCAGATCTTGAACCTCATTGTTCTTAAAAACTTTTTCTTCACTCAATATAAGTCTTCACTTTCTTCCAGTTTGAAGATCTCGGTGAGTTCGTCGTAGATAAGATAGATTTATTTAGCACGAATAGAACGAACGTCGAAGATTCAATGTGAACAGATGCACAAGCTTGATACAAATCAAGATACAAACTTGAATTGGTTTGACACACCAAATTTGACAATACTTAGGGTTTATCAACATAGCACTTTCAATCTCCCCCTTTGTCAAATTCGTGACAAAACCAAAATTACAATATGCAATAGATATTTAAACAACACATTGCATAAATATATTATGATATCATGCACAATAATCAACTCTCCCCCTTAATTCCACTATTCTCTGCAAAAAAAAAAAAAAAAAAAAAATATTAGCCATATTTCATCATCATCATATCATTCAACAATGTTCTCCCCCTTTTTGTCACAACATGACAAAGGAAGTGAATAATGATAAAGGAAGATAATAAGAGAGCAAGTAAAATTAAAAATTACTCATCCAAATCAAATAAAACAAAATATCTGAACAGAATAGATAAGAGATAAAACAACATTATCCAAGCAGTCAAAGGGAAAAAGTGAGAATAAAGTTATTACAGATACCATTAAATAAAAAAGAAACTAGTCAGATCCTAAAGAGGGAGCACGAATAGATGGATCAATTTGATGTAAACCCTTATTAATGCGCCTCATATATTTATGCATATAAGCAAATTGAGAATCCTGGGTTACACGAATCTGAGCCACCTGTTCCTCAAGAGAATGCAACCTCTCATCGAAACTAGAAGGCTGATAATCAGGGTCAACCTCAGAATCTGATTCAAGTTCATCGAATAAATAATCCATATTAGTGTCTTCTTGAGGTAAAGCATCAGATTCTTCAGCTTCTTCATCTCCTCCAGTGTTCCCATCAACTTGACCAGGTGCCAAGTCCAAGTTCATCTTGTTGATAATAGAGTTGTTAAATGGATGGAGATTAAGAGAACCTTCTCCAACAAGCATAGCAATCAAAGCTTGATTAGCTAAGGCAGTCATAAGATAAGCGAAAGGAATATTGCTATAACCAGGATGAAGTCGAAACTGAATAATATGATGACAGATAAGAGGAAGAATACATATATGGATGCCAGTGACAACTGAATGCATAACGTGGGCCACAAAAGAGGTCAACTCAGTCTTATTACCTGAGCAAAGATGGACTTTCGAAATAAAAATACGATGCATGACCCTGTATCTAGGCAACATATATTTGGAACTGAGCGTAGTACCGCCATTCCATTCTGCATTCATGTTACAGAGAACCCTCGTAATCAATTGTTTAGCATTTTCGGAAGGTCTAGCTTGTAAATTAGACATGGGTACACCGTCATCAACACTAGGTATATCCATGATTGCTAAAATCAAATGATGGTCAACTTTAATTGGACCTTCTCTAGTTGACACAGTAAATGTCAAATCATCTTGAGAGAAGTTAGTAATGCAAGTGTACATGCCTTGCGCAATGGATCGGTATGCAGGACCGCCCCAAGATAGTATGTTTTTCCATCCTACAACTTGAAGGATGGGAACAATGTTGAAGCGCTCAATATGATCAACAATGACAACACGCTCAACAATAACATTTCTAAGATGAAAATCCCACATACTCTTGGGATCTTCTTAGGGAGGCCAAAGGTGACGCATGAAAATTGGTGCAGAATGGGAAGAAGGACCACAAGTGATTTTCTTCCTAGTTCTTCCTTCCATTGTCACAAGAAAACAAGGAAATAAAGGTTTGCAAAAAGGAATGAAAGGATTCCAAGCAAATAAGATTTTAAGGAAGAAACACTTTCAAACCACCATAAATCTTGAAACAAGAAGCAAAATCAAGATTAAGGATGATCAAAGAACATAAATCCAGAAGGAAAATAAAAATGAAGCACTAACCAGTGAGTAATCGAGTGATGGGTTCAACCGGTCGTGGTTGGGCTTGATGGAGAAGAAGAAAGAAATGAAGAAAAATCACTTTTCCCTAAATAAAAACCCAATTCACGAGTTTCACGACTGGTCGTGTACATACTCGACCGGTCGTGCCACGACTGGTCGAGTTTGTACTCGATTGGTCGTGTAACACTAAAAATGTGTAATTTTGCATATAATTAAAAAATAAAAATGCAAAATAATATATACAAACATTATGATACAAATGAGCACAAATACTCAGTTCATATTGCACATACCAAGATCAAATTTTAATTTTGCAAATTGATTTTTGTCGAGTGGTTTTATGAATATGTCAGCTTGTTGATTCTCGGTCTGAATATATTCTAATGAAATTATATTTTCTTCCACCAATTTACAAATATAATGATACCTAATGTCAATGTGCTTGGTTCGTGAATACTGAATAAGATTTTTGGAAATATTAATTGCGCTAGTGTTATCACAATATAACATCATAAATTCTTGCACAATTCCGTAATCGCTTAACATTCTCTTCATCCATACTTACTGAGTGCATGCATTACCTGCAGCAATATATTCAGCCTCAGCAGTGGAGAGTGATACAGAACTTTGTTTCTTACTTAGCCAGGAAACTAGACAGTTCCCGACATAAAAACAACCACCACTGGTTGATATACAATCATCAATGTTATCAACCTAATCAGTATACGTGTAACTAGCTAATTGCACACTAGTATCATGTGGATACCGGAGATCAAGATTAGCTGAACTAGCGACATATCGTAAAATTTACTTAACAACAATCAAGTGGAACTCTTTAGGGTCCGATTGATATCTGACACAAATTCCAACACTAAAAGCAATATCCAGTCGACTCGCAGTAAAATAAAATAAACTTCCTATCATACTGCGATATACCTTAAGATCCACACTCTTACCTGTTGAATCCTTAGAGAGTTTCAGAGTGGTACTCATTGGAGTATCAAAATTCTTCCCACTCTCGAATTCGAACCTTTTAACTAAGTTTAGAGCATTTTTGGTTTGAGAGATGAAGAATCCATCAGGAAGCTGTTTGACTTGCAACCTTGGGAAATAATTTAGTTCTCCAACCATGCTCATTTCGAATTTGGACTTCATAAGATCTGCAAACTCAACAATCATGTTAGCACAGGTAGATCCATAGATAATGTCATTAACATAGATTTGCATAATTAAAATATGATCTTTATGTTTTTTAACAAATAATGTTTTATCTACACTCCCCATAACAAATTCACGACTTAAAAAGAATTTAGTTAATTTCTCGTACCATGCCCTGGGAGTCTATTTCAATCCATAGAGTACCTTTTTATGGCGATAAACATGATTAGCATGCTTAAGGGTCTTCAAAATCCTTTGGTTGTTCAACGTATACTTCTTCATGCAAATCACCATTTAAAAATGCACTCTTAACATCCATTTGATATATTTTGAATCTTTTAAAGCATGTAATGGATATAACTAGTCTGATTGATTCAAGACGAGCTACTTGGGCAAAGGTTTCATCATAATCAATACCTTCAATTTGAGTGTACCCATGTACAACCAGCCTAGCCTTGTTTCAAATTATGTTACCAAGTTCATCAGATTTATTCTTGAAAATCCATTTTGTTCCGATAACATGTTTATCAGTTGGTCTTGGAACTAAATACCAAATATTATTTCTTACAAACTGATTGAGCTCTTCTTGCATAGCTACAATCCAGCTTTCATCAGTAAGGGGTTCTTTTACGTTAGCCGGTTCCATCTGAGATGCAAGGCACACGTAGTTACACATATCTTCTATTTGTTTACGGGTGCGTACACTAGTGAGGGGATTTCTAAGGATTTGATTAGTAGAATGATCTTTATTTGTTCGAACTTTAGTGTTATTTTGATTAGACGAAGAGTTTGATTTATCAATTAGAAGACCCTCATCATCTTTTGAACTTGAGAGAGGTATATTCAAATGATCATCAATGACCACATCAATAGATTCTTGTATTACACCGGTCCTCTTGTTAAGTACCCGATATGCTCGACTATTAAAAGCATACTCTAAAAATATCCCATCATCACTTTTGGTGTCAAATTTATCCAGATGTTCTCGGTCACACAAGGTATAACATTTACTGCCGAAAACATGATAGTATTTGACAGAAGGCTTCTTATCAAACCACATCTCCTAAGCCGTTTTATTATTAGATTTTCTAATATAAACACGGTTAATTATATAGCAAGTAGTATTTACGGCTTCAGCCTAGAGATTTTTAGGAAGCTTTATACTATTTAACATTACATTAGTCATTTCTTAAAAGCACCCTATTTTTCCTTTCCACTATTCCATTTTGTTGTGGTGTTCTGGGAGCAAAATATTCATGTGATATTCCTTGGTCACTACAAAATTTCTCAAAACTACTATTTTCAAACTCAGACCCATGATCACTACGGATTTTAGTGACTTGTAATTCTTTTTCATTTTGGATACGTTTAAGTACCATTTTTACTTCATTGAGAGTTTCAGATTTCTCTCTTAAGAAGACTACCCAAGTATACCTGGTAAAGTCATCTATAATGACCAAAATATATTTCTTACTACCTCGACTCTCCATTCTCATTAGTCCAATAAGATCCATGTGGAGAAGTTTGAGTGGTTTAGATGTGGCATTAGAGTTTATCTTTTTGTGAACACTCCTGATTTGTTTACCAATTTGGCACTCGCCACATATCTTATCCACTTCCTTTATTTTGGGTAAACCCCTTACCAATTCACTTTTACTCAATTTATACAAGTTGCGGTAGTGTACATGTCCTAGGCGCTTATGCCATAGTTCGGCCCCATCAGTTTGGACCATGTAACATAATAACTTAGATGAGCTTGAGTCACTAACTATATAGTAGTTTTCAGAAGTTCTGTGACCAGTTAATATTACAGAACCATTCTTATTTAAGATTTCACACTTTTGGTTTGAAAACTTTACATTGTGATTATTATCACAAATTTGATAAATGCTTAATAAATTATGTTTAAAACCTTCTACATATAAAATATTCTCAAATAGAGAGAGGTTAGGGAGTTGAACCGTACCTTGGCCAACAATCCTGCTGTTGCTACCATCATCGAATGTGACTGATCCATCAGTCATGTCTTTAAGACTGGTGAATAGACTTTTGTCACCTATCATATGTCTAGAGCAACCACTATCCAGGTACCACTTTGAATGGCTCGTGGCTTTGAATACGGTGTGGGCAACCAAACAAGCAACCTTAGCGACCCATTTCATTACAGTTTTAGGTTTAGGAACATATTTAGTCTTCTTCTGATTATAATTGTTATACGTCCTACCCACTGAGTTAGATTTTAAGAGCTCCTTAATCAAGTTACAATTTTCTCAACTAAAGGATTACAGTTCTGATTTTATATTTGATATGGTTCTTTTTAGGATTTAAGGACTGAAAAGTTTTAGTCATTTTAGAAATATATTGATTTAGACTTTTCCCTTTTGAGTTAGAAGACTCTCCTTTAACAAATTTAGGAGGAGTATTCTTATATTTTGGAAGAATATTTTTATCGTAGCCCAATCCAGATCGATCACCACATTTTCTGGATCCGGATAGGTGTTTTTCTAATTTGGGGTCACCTCGGGCATACCTTCATGTGTCCTTCAAACTCAAAAGTGAAGAGACTTCTAGTTTTAGTTTTTCATTTTTAGATTTTAAGTTTTCAACTTGGGATGTTTTGAAATCTAAGTCACACTTAGTTTTTTCAAAGCAATATGAAAGGTGTGATTTTTTCAAAACCATATTATCAAAATTCTCTTTCAATTTTAAAAACTTTTCTTTCTGAAGTTTTAATTTAACAGCTATTTTACAACTTTCCCTGTATAGGGCATCATAACATCCTGAAGGTCTTCATTCTCATGATTACTTCCATGATTTTCTTCACTAGTCGTATCATTATTTGAGAAAGTGAACTTGGCTAGAGTCATTAGGGATTTAACGTCATTATCTGACTCGGTTTTAGAATCTTCTGACTTAGGTTTGTCCTTTTTAGGACATTTGTTTGCTAGATGCCCATATTCATGGCAGTTGTAGCATTGACTGTCTTTTAAAGATTTCTAATTTTTAGATCTTGATCTTTTCTTTTCAACAGGTTTTTTAAACATCAACCCTCTTTCTACTTTTGAAAATCTTGTAAAACTTTTTAGCTAAAAGGGCAATATCATCTTCAGAGGTTTCTAAATCAGAATTGTTATTTTCATGAGAAATACTTTTAGATGATTTAAGGGTGATAGATTTACCTTTTGGAGTTTTAAAGTTTAACTCGTAGGTTTGTAAAGAACCAACCAATTCTTCAACCTACATATGGTCTATATCGAAGTTCCTGAATGGCCATGACTTTCAAATTGAACCTTTCAAGTAGTGAGCATAGTATGTTTGCACAGACTTTGCTTTCTAGGATACTATCTCCAAGACCCCACATAGAGTTGACTATTGCATTCAACTTACTACAGAAGTCCATGGATGTTTCACTTTCTTCCAAATGTATTTCCTCAAACTTAGTGGTGAGGATTTGTAGTTTAGATTTCTTGATAGTAATCATACCCTCGTGTGTCATTTCTAAGATATCCTAGGCTTGTTTCGCATTATCATAAGATATAATTCTCTTGAATTCATCTGGTGATAGTGCGCAAGTAATTGCATTTAAAGCCTTGGTATTGGTACTACTCTTAGTTCTCTAAAGAGTGGTCCATGTGCTATAAGGAGCAACTTTTAAAGTTTTAGTTCTATTAAGGCCTAAAACTTCAATAGTAGGTGGTGTCCATTTAGTTAATGTGGTTTGCTACACATTTTCATCAATAGACCTCAAGAATATTCTCATTATGGCTTTCCAATAAGCATAATTAGATCCATCAAAAGGTAGAGGCGTAGTTATAGAAAGGTTATCAAAATTTGACATCTTAAAAGCTCAGATTGGTTAACTTCGGAATTAAATCCAAATAAACAAGCTATTAGGCTCTGATACCACTTGAAAATGCCGAGCTATATGTCCTAGAGGGGGGGGGGGGTTGAATAGGACTTTACCAAACAAAAATTAATAAGCGGAATATAAATAATAAAATAGCCGAATGAATTGAAAATAACCAAAGGAAATAACAACCTTAAAAATCGAGTATTGAGAGGTAGATATAAACTTGGTTCTAAGGACAACCTAACACTAAAAACCAATGATTTATGGCAGGACAACCTTACTAGAATGTAGGTGACTATCAAAAACTCAAACTAAAGAGGATATGAAAGAAATAGAAGCTAATCTATTACAATATTCACCACACAATGTTGAAATGTAAAAATTAAAATATTCACATCCAAAAATACATCCTATAATCTCAAATCATAAAAGATAAAGAAATAAACACACATCCACCAAACACAAAAAATTATAGTGGTTCGCTTGTGTGTACACCAACTGTTAAACAACAGCCACACAACTACTCCACTCCTAATATCCACTCCCTTAGGATATTAGCGTTCACTAATCCAAAATACGTTTTTCAAGGTTCACCTAAAACCTTCACAATTGTGTCTTTCAAGTGGGCTTACACAACGTAAAAACCCCACGCTCTGAGTTTTCTGGATCACCTCAGATAGACCAAAAATGGAGATTTTCTAGAACAATCTTACAAACTAAACAAAAAGAATTGAATTACAGAAAAAGCAAAAAACTTATCTGTATGACAATTTTGAAGCAGTCCGGTAGAACCAACTTGATGACGATGTAGATGTTTCAACGTTCGTCTCATAAGTGTATAAGGCTCTAAGTCTAAATGATTTTTAATTAAATCAGCAAGGGCTTT
>JAJHSJ010000002.1:47184809-47515363 GCA_021015155.1 Magnolia officinalis | reverse complement strand
TTCGGTTGGCGATAGTGGTTGGCCACATGAAGTGCTTCTGCGCTTCATATCGCTCAACTTGTTGTGCGCTCGAGCTAGCCGAGCACGTCAAGTAACCCGTATGTCTTATGTATGTTCACCATGTTTTGGTCGCTAATGCTTGAACCTAGGGTACCAAACTTACCAATGAGAATCCCGTTTAACCATGGTACCTCGATCCGCTAAGACTCATGAGTCGGGCATGGTGGTATGGGACACCGTGGTCGAGCTGTCGGCCTACGCTGGGGCCACGTGCCTCCCCGTAGTGACCAGTGAGCAACCAAACTCGTGAGCCGATTATGGTGCTACTGTCGGCCTACATTGATAAGGTGATGGGGGGCGGTGCAACCTTTGTGCATAACAGCCCTGACATCCATTTGTAGTGACCTCGAGCATACTCTGAAATCGCAGTGCGCCTTAGGGTTTGCCGCGGTATATAGAGTATGAACTAGGCCTGTTCTATATTGTGATGAATCGTTTAAGGGTGATGGGGGAGTGGTGTAACCTTTGTGCGTAACACCCCTGACAAGCCTCTGCAGTGACCTAGAAAACACACCATCGTCTGATATTAACTAGGACTGACGACCTAGAATGGATCATGTTTGGGAATGATACAAGGGAGGACCTAGTTTCCCAATCATGCTATTTGAAATGGACTAATTAAAAAACTCGGTAATCATGCTCATCATGCATTGCATGTGCCTGGAAAGATGTGGAGCACTGAGGGATAAAAGCATGCCGCGAGCGTGAGATGATGTCGCATGAGGAAGTATGTCATTGAGGCATCCATCATACCTGCATCCATACTTGCATTAATAAGAGTAGGTAGGAGTGTTTGATTTTACTACTGCTTTCATTACTACTTGACTGTATTGATAACATGTTAACCTATGCTTTATTGTTCCACTGAGTTAGCTACTCACTCCCACGTTACGGGACAGTGTTGCGCACACCAACCAGACTCTATCTCAGGTTTAGACAAGCCGACGACTCTGGAGGCGGAGCCAGATTATGACGAGGATCAGAGGAGTTCTCATATATGCAATACTAATGGCGGCTTCGACTAGGCTGCCGCACTGACGGGATTTTGCAGGGATCACTCCTTAGATTATTTTTGACATTTTTATTTGCAAACAAACATATGTATATGGTAACTCATATTTCATCCTCTGGAGAACAAAAATGATTTTTGTTTTCTTTACATACATGTATATGTAGTTCAGTCTTCCCCTTGCCTTTATACAAATGATCTGGAGTATGAATTACTATTTTTGGTATAATCTCACTCATGTTTATTGTTCTAACACAGACAACATTTAATCAGCATTATTTATGTTGCATAAGTGATGCGTTGGAACTCGGGAGTTGAGTTATACTCGACCCCCGATTTTCAGGGCGTTACACTCATACTAGATATGTGATGTTGTCCTGAGTTGTTCCCAAGTTATGCTCTGATACCAACTTCTGTCACACCCCAAACTTGGAAACTGGGCTCACAAAATTCCCGATCGCCGAATCCGGCACCGACAGCCTCCGTAGTACCCCATTCTCGGCTCCCAGTACCCATACACCAAGTTCCGATCCCGGGATTCTAAAAGCAGATTTCTAACATGATTTTGATTCGTAATGAGCATAACCATAAGCATAACCCACTTACAATAACCACAAGAACGCCATCACAAAATTCACAATGATCAAAAACTTTGAGTACAATGCGTATAAAGGAAAATATAAGAAAATGATAAAGGAAACTCTTGAAGCTCGATTGCACACTCCTACTGTGACGAAGCTACAGTTGCGTCCTGACGTCACCTGCACGCATTAATCGTGTAGAAGCTTATAGAAAGCTTAGAGGGCGGTGTAAGTGTGTGCATAATATGAACGTGTTCATAATGCAATGATAGAGTAATACGAAACCATACTGATGAGTATATGAATGCAATCGGCCGTACCAAGGCTATGCCGTGCAATATATGAATGCTATCGGATATATTAAGACTATGCGATGCGAGATGCAACTCAAGCAAGTCAATCCTTATCCAAATCCACATTAAATATCAGTAGAGTTCTCATTTTGGATAATTATAGGGGTTTAGTACACTCCAAATGGCACTGCCCCTTTCCCAGGCGTGCAGCCCAAGTGAGCGTAAGAAACCTCACTATCCGCCTAGCCAATAGTCTGTTAATACCTATCCGGCACGTCAATAGCGCACCCATTCACGAGCTGGTCAACTCAGCCTAACAATGCCCCCTACTCTCGGGCGGGTAAGGCCACAACCCCTTTTTCCACCGACCACGACACAGTGGGAGACGCGAACTCCTAGTATTCGGCCCTCGTGCACTCGTATCCACTCGGTCTCGACGTTGGAGTCATCCTCTGGTACTATCGGGTTTAGAAATTTTTACTCAGGGACATCTATGACGCCCTAATGCTAGAAATAGTATATTCAGTATCCAATCCGGCCATCCACGATGTGCTTGTGGAGGCTATGTGTAACATCCCGGATTTTTGCCAACCTAAGATTAGACGTTCTAGGGCAATGGGTCGATCCTAAGACCTTATCAACTTGTCAAAACTAAATCCCACAGTCTAAAATCGCTCCTGAACCCATTTCCTTCACAAATCCCACCCTTTACTACCTTGTGCTTTCAATTTTTCAAAGCACTTTCGCCCTAAACACTAACTTAAACTAGCTAAGTAGTAAAACTTGGATCACTTTATATACAAACTACAAAGGCCTAAGTACCATCTCAACCAGAAAACATTAGGATTAAATCCTTTAGAAATTTAACAAAGTTAACTAAGTGCAAACTCGACTAGCCATGAAATCCGTTGGGATCGCTTTAAATACGATCTGCAAGACCCAAACTTGTAAAACATGTGACTCTAGGTTAACCTAAGTTTAGAACCGAACTCATTACCCTCTGCTCTCGCGGGACTGAAACGAAACTTCGTATGAGGTCTAGATCGCACATCGGGAGTCCGATTAACACGAACTAAGGAACCAGGACCGCCCCACTGGGCTTGACAATCATCTCAAAAATCAGCTCCGACCGATGTCCCACGGTCATTTATTTCGATCCGGAGCGAGGGAGTGTGAAAAACACTATTTCCATCTAAAAAAATATCAGGAATAGTGATCTGGCACCATTCGCTTGCGCATCAGTATTAAGCAACCTGACCGTCAGAATCAGACCAAATTACACCCTCGGATTAAGAAAAATTTCAGGAACATTTACATGTACTTGGAATTTCGGATCGTGGCCCACTGACCGTTGAACTGAAAGTGGCCCGCCACGTGCGATCTGGGAATCCGATCGAGTCAAAAACGTAATCCCTCATAGATCCATGTGTGGTGAGCTTAAGTCTGACGTTTGGCTCAAGGAGGGCCACCAGAACCTCTCTTTTGAGCTGAAAAGTGACGAATACCTATATTAGCAGTAACCTTTGAACAGGAGTCTATTTCGGTGAGTTTTGAGACCATATAAGGACCTTAAACCCTCTCTCATGGCAGCCATACGAATTTGGATTTGAGAAAGGGAAAAGAGAGAGAAAGTGTGGGAGATGTGAGAATCTCCCTGCCGTCCTTCCCTGCTGCTATCCATGCTCCACCGCATCCTTCTTGACACTTTTCCGGCGTTTCCGACGTCGTTTCTAGGTAAGAAACCCTAACCCTAATCTGTTTTGGGGTTTAGACTGTTGTAGGTTGTGAAGTAGCTAACCTATTTCGTTCTATAGGTCGCCTAGTGCCGTATACGGAAGCTTAGCAAACCTATCAACTCCATTACGATTCTACGACAAAGGTGTGGACTTTAGGTGTATAGGTTACGTTTTTCAACGCTTTCAATGTCAGATAATGATAGATTCATGATCTGCATGCATTGCACATGTACAAAGTGCTTTCCGTTCCTGTTTCGATTAACATTGTAGAATATGGATTTCACATACTCTAGGTATACGTAGAAATACCGTATACGTATTTTTTTCGGAAAAATGCGTGACATGTTTATTTAATGTTGATTTTATAGTATATGGATAAAATACTAGTTTGGCGAAAGGATCGCTGAAATACATGTTCGTGTGTAAATGCCTGTATGTTGAAATTGTGTATTCTAGAAATACCGCGTATGTGTAAATTTTGGAATATAATTGTCATGATTAATTGTTGTATGATATATTATACGCGGATAAAATAACCGCTTAGCGAAAAATAGCCCTAATACATGTTTGCTAACATACACTATGTATGTTGGAATAGTGTATTCTAAGTGTTTGTGAAAATGGCTGAATGAGTATAGAATTCTCATTCGTGCTCGCCATGACTAATTGTCATGGATTATGATTGTTGTATGGCGATATCCCTTTGCGAAAGGATTTGCCCTAAATCACGCCACGGCCAAATACACTATATATGCTAAAATGTGTGGCCCAAGTGTTTGTGGAAATGACTGAATGAATATGGAACTCGGATTCCTACTTGCCATGACTATCCGTCGTGGGTGTACGCGTGTTATGATTGGGGCAACTCCCTAGTGAAAGGATTTGGCCTAATGCCTATGTGATCGACATATGTCGTGTATGTTGATGTATGTTTGTTTAAGTGTTTCTTGAAATGTCTGAATGTGTAGTAGTTAGCAAATTGTAATATATAAGGGTGTTGAGATATGATTCTCAACCTCTATAACTATGTGTATGATCTCCTTTGATAGTTGTGTGATTAGGATTTGAACATGTACAAACTCATGCTTGTGTTGTGATTCATAACATGCTCAACTGTTTTATGATTTTAACTATGTAATGCATATGTTTAAATTTATATTTATGTTGTATGATCCGTCATGGGTGATGGGGGAGCGGAGCAACGAGTGCGTGCAACAGCCCTGGCAGCCCTAAACGGATAATACCAGACTGATTGTATGATTTGAATCCTGATCTATTACTGCTTTATATCTCTGTAATTGATTGTGTTTGGGGCTATGATTATAGTCCAGGCAATCGGTACGGGATTGAACTCGTGGCTGAGATTCATTTGCCACGTGGGATGTGTTCGACGAACTCGAGTCGTGCGTTGCCTGTCGGCAGTGGCTAGGCCACACGAAGTTGTTTATGCACTTCATGTCGTGCAGCTCAACGGGCGATCGTGCTAGTCGAGCTCATCAAGTAACCCGATCTGCTTATGCATGTTCACCCTGTTTGGTCGCTACTGCTTGAACCTAGGTACCAAACTTACCAGTGGCGATCCCCGTTTAACCATGGTACCTAGATCCGCTAAGTCGCATGAGCCGGGCATGGTGGTATGGGACACCGTGGTCGAGCTGTCGGCCCACGCTGGGGCCATGTGCCTCCCCGTAGTGACCATTGCGCAATCAACTCGTGAGCCGAATATGGTGGTATGGGACACTGTATTCGAGCTGTCGATACTTCGGCGAGAGCCGAGTACGGTGAGATCTGTGCTCGTGCTGACGGGCGACGAGTCCTCCGTGGTATCATCGAGTACACTCCAAGGGTCTGTGATTGGCCACGAGTCTTTCACAGCAACTAGAGTGTGAGTTGAGCCGAGTACGGTGAGACCTGTACTTGAGCTGACGGCTAGTGATTGAGCCGAGTACGGTGAGACCTGTACTTGAGCTGACGGCCAGCAATTGAGCCGCATACGGTGATCTGTATCCGCGCTGACGGGTGATGAGCCCTTTGCGATGCCTTCACTACGTTTCTCTCAAACCATAACATCGTATGAGAATAACTACGATTGACGACCCTAGAATGGATCATGTTTGGGAATGATACAAGGGAGGTACCTTAGTTTCCCAATACTGCTGTTGAAATGGACTAATAAAAACTTGGTAATCATGAGCATCATCGCACGCATGTGCTTTGTAGATGTGGCGCACTGAGGGAGTAAGCATTCGCGAACGTAAGATGATGTCGCTTGAGGGTGGTTTGGCAAGGGCATACAGCATCATGTCATTTCATTCTTGCATTAAATAAGAGTAGTTAGAATTGTTTGATTTGTATGCTTTATCATTACTGCTTGATTGAATTGATAACATGTTAACCTATGCTTTACTGTTCCACTGAGTTGATCACTCACTCCCACGTTACGGGACGGTGTTCCGAACACCCACCAGATTTGTTGAGTTTCAGGTGATGGCGATGCTTATGAAGCAGAGCCGGACTTTTATGATGTGGAGGAGGAGTTCTCCTACATGTAACTTCTGACAGGCCAATGAAGACCTGGTATTGTATTGACGGGGTTATGGTTCTTGGGATAGAATGCATTACACTTCCTCAAATTTGGTAAATTTTAGAACTGCACTTGTATTTATTTAACCTGGTAATGTTATCACACTCTGGAGACTCATCATAAGTTATATATTTTATCTATCTATCACAGTCTTCCGCTTGCAACTTAACTGTCTCTGGAGTATGATATGCTGTTTTGGCTTAATCTCACTCATGTTCAATGCACAAATACAGTCAACATTCAATCATCATTCATTTTGTTGCATAAGTGATGTTCTGGAACTCGGGAGTTGAGTTTATGCTCGACCCCCGATTTTCAGGGCGTTACACTATGGCCCTGATGTTACTAGGGCATACTACAAAGCCCGTATCCTAGCCTATACTATTCAGTAAGCTTCCGCCGGCAATTGCGCGCAACCTTGGGTCATGTCCCGTAATATAAAGACATCTTAACCTGATACTTGTACCCTAACGACCGCGCCGTCGCCGCGGTTCCGATGTCGTGTCTCGCGCGCCGAGGTGATACCCGGGCCATGAGATGTGGGCCCGCGTTCAGTTTAAGGAAAACATCGCGCATTGTAAATCTCAGGAGAATCTATCACATCAAATGTCAATTACACTCCCATCACTCACCATCACTTACATCCATCCCCAAGTATAACCACCCTCTCCAAAAGTCAACCTTTTCTTATAACAAAGTATCTACTTACATCACTCATCATCCCTCTCTCCCATCACTTCTCCCATCATCTCTCTCTCTCATCTCTCTCTCTCATCTCTCCCAAGCACCATGAGAGCTTGAACGTCCATGGCTTCCATGAGAGAAACTAGGTGTGGCCCACTCTCTACCACCCAATCCCACCCTCTAAAATCAATCTCAACCGTTGAATCGTACCCCTTGGAGCTCTTGAACGCGTTGGTGGAAGAAGGAATGAGAAGATTATAAGGTGGGTGATTTATGATTTGATTTTGATTATTTAAGGGCCCACTTATGTTGGGACCCATTTTGATGTATGTGCATGATTAAAGAGGGGCCCATAGTGGCAGGGTCCCTCCACTACATATCTCTCTCTCTCTCTCTCTCTCTCTTCCCCATATTCCATGGCCCACCTTGATGTATTTTATCAATGTTGTTCACCCGAATGGACCAAACTGCTGTCCAACTTGCTGCCCATTTTCGGGTAGGGCTGGACATAGGTAAAATAAATACCAGCTTTGATCCTAACAGGTGGATCACACTGATGTGGACCCCACCATATTTATGTGAGGAATGTGTGCCGTCCAGCAGCAGGCGCTGCTGGACACAACCTTAGTTTGATCCAAAACTCTGGTGGGCCACACCACGTGGACCCACCCATCATGCATTAATTGCATCCATACCGTCCAGATAGTCTGGACCGTAGGACTTCTTGGTGCATGTGTTGCATACACACAATGTCCATGCTGTTTGAAGGAGTGACGCCAGCAGGTTTTGGTAGGCCCTGATCATGAGGTATGATGTATACCCAAACCATTCATCCATGTGGGGCCCACACGTGCTGCATATCCACACCGTCCAAAGGTCTGGACGGTGGGCATCACCCCGATTTAGTGCTCTGTATCTAGGCCGTTCAGACTCTGGACGTGAGATGCAGGTATGATGTATTTAAAAAAAATGTATATAATATAATATAAGATAATATTATTATAATATAATATATATCATGAGAGAGAGGAGGGTAAGGTGGGCCACGTGCGTGGGACCCACCACTGATGTGTGTTATAGTCAACCTCCAGGCTCCTGGACGGTGCTGGATGGGCCACACCTGATGTGTGGGCCTCATCCACACCGTCCAACCATCTGAGCGGTGGAGCCCACCGTGATGTATGTGTTTCATCACCTACCGTCCATCTGGACGCTGCTGGACGGGTGTCCAGCAGCTGTGCAGGGATCGTGATGTATCTATCACCATCCATCCATTTCTATGTGGTGGGCCAGAGGCATGGGAGATCCGCACCGTCCAGTCACGTTGACGGTGGATCCCACCATGAGGTATGTTTTATATCCAAACTGTCTATCTGCTGGTGGGTCAGCATCCCACCAGCAATACAGGTGATGTATTGACGTCAGCCAATGGTATGGGCCTGACCGTGATATCCAGACCGTCCATCTGTTTTACAATCTATGTCGTATATGGACCTGGTTCATCTGTTGGATGAGCAGCAGATAGCTGCTGTAGTAACGTCATCAAGTTCTGTGGGCCACGCCAAGATGTATATGATGTAGCTCACACTGTCCAGATGGCTGGACGGTGGGCCACGCCGTGATGTATATGTTATATCTAGTCATTTATCAAGTGGACCACACTGCAAAAATTAGTGGAGATTGAACGTCCACCAATGAAACTATTTGGGATCCATATGAAATTGCTTTTCCTTTCTTTATTCAGGCCTTGGTGACCTTATGAACAGATTGGATGGAAAATAAATGTAATGGTGGGCCTTGTGAAGTCTTAACGGTGAAAATCATTATCTCCACTGCTATTTGTAGTGTGGTCTGGTGTGGTTGGTTTGGGCCCATTTGTCTTAGCCCATTTGATTTGGCCCATATAATTTGACCCATTTGATTTGGCCCATCAGTGCATCCCATTGCAATTGATGCGGCCCACTTGTTGTGTATGAGGCTCACTGGTGCAGTTCAATGATGCGACCCGCTGTGATGTGTATGTTATCCGTGTATGTTATCCATGTCGTTCTTCGGCTGGATCGCTAGTAGGCCCAGTTGTGATGAGTAGGCCCACTTGCTACATGTGCAAGGCCCACATGTGATGTATATTTGAGGCCTACCAGTGGCTAATTGAGGCCACCTGTTGGATATTGAGGCCCATGAGATGTATGTGTGGCCCATTGGTTGTGGCCCATTGTACGATATTAGGCCCATTGATGCGGCCCATTTGAAGTATATGAGGCCCATATAGTGCGTCCCATTTGATGTATATGAGGTCCATGTATTGCGGCCCATTATGATGTATGTGAGGTCCATATGACGAGGCCCGATGTGATGTAATCATGGCCCATGTGCCGAGGCCCGCTGTGATGAGTATTTAGCCCATGAGTGAGACCCATAGTGATGTATATTACGCCCTTGTATGAGACCGTGGGCCCACTATACGTTTGGCTCTATGTGGGCCGTTCCTTGAGAGCAATGTTGGTTAAATGACCACATTGATGGGCAATGATGGTTTAATGTCCACATTGTGGCCTTCCCTTAGGCCTTGTTTGGCCGATCATCAAGGTCAATCCTGTCGATTTCGATTGTTGTGACCAATTGTCGTGACCGATTGACGTGGTCGATTTGCCGACTATCGATCGATTCTGATTGTCGTGTCTGATTGCTGATTAGCGATCGAGGCCGATTATTGTGACCGATTGCCGATTCCGATTGCCGTCACTGATTTGTCGATTTTGATTATCGATCGATCTCGATTGTCGTGGCCGATTGCCGATTCCGATTGACGTGACTGATTTTTCGATTATGATTATCGATCGATTCTGATTGTCGTGACCGATTGCCAATTCTAATTGTTGTGACCGATTGTCGATTTTGATTGACGTGACTGATTTCCAATTTTGATTATCGATCGATCCCGATTGTCGTGCCCGAATATCGAGGCCGATTTTGAATTGTCGAGGCCAATTGTATAGGCCGATTTTGATTGTCGAGACCGATTTCGATTGCTAAGGCCGATTGATGAGCCTATATGATGTATATGCGACCCGTAGTTGAGGCCCATTGTGATGTATTCGTAGCCTATGGTCAAGGCCCATTGAGATATTAATAGGCCCATGATGCATGACCCATTTGATGTATTCGAGGCCCAAATACATGGCCCATTTGATGCATATGAGACCCACATGTAGGACCCACATATAATGTATTTGAGGCCTATGGGCAGGGCCCACCCGTTGTGTATATGTGGCCTTTGAGTAAGGCCCCTTGTGTTGTATATTAGGTCATTGTATGAGGCCGTAGGCCCACTATATGTTAGGCTCTATGTGGGTCATTCCTTAGGGGCAATGTTGGTTAAATGTCCACATTGTCAAGGTCGATTGTTGATGTCGATTATTGATACCGATTATGAGTATATGATTGCATAGCATCATGATACATGCCCATACACATCATCTGCATGTTTGTTATAAGATGTGATTGAACATTGCATATGTCATTGGGCAGGATGATATGAGACTCCCTGATGGGTGGAGGTTATCTCACATGAGCGCACGGCATACGCAGGATTGATATATGACTGGATTCTATGACTCATGCATCACGTATTTTATGATACGACTACTGTACGCCCTAGCGACATCAGGATCGTAGCCTCCACAGGCATATCGTGGATGGCCGGATGGGACACCGGAAATGTTTGGTTCTAGCATACGGGCGCCATAGAAGTCCCTGGGTGAAAATCCCTAAACCTCTGTGGCTAGGAGATGCCCCAACGTCGAGACCGAGTGGATACATGAGCACCCGAGTACCGAATACAAGGAGGTCGCGTCTCCCACTGTGTCGTGGTCGGTTGGGAGGGGGTGTGGCCTTACCCGCCCGAGCATAGGGGGCATTGCTAGGCTGAGTCTGACCAGCTCGAGGAATGGGTCCGCTATCGACGTGCCGGATAGGTATTGACAGACTATTGGCCAAGCGGATAATGAGGTTTCTTACGCTCACTTGGACTGTGTGGCTGGGAGAGCGGCAGTGCCATTTGGAGTGTACTAAACCCCGGTGATGATCCCAGAGATGAACCATACTGATATGGGGACTTATTGAACAGGAGCTGCATACTCATTCATTCATTCACTATCCACTCGGGCAGGTGATGTGCAACTATTTGTTACGTGTACTTTCGCTATGGCTAACAGTTATGGATATATGATTGTCGTATAGGCGACAACCCTTTGACGAAAGGATTTGCCCTACTATGTATGATAACTAATATATAATATGTATGGTGGAGGGTGTAGTCTAAGTGTTTGTTAAAATGGCTGAATGAATATGAACTCATGATTTGTGCCTACTGTGGCTATGGGGTACAAGTACATGATGATTGTATATGCGACAACTCCTTGTCAGAAGGATTTGTCCAAGTACATGTTAAAAATCGACATATGTCATGTAGGTTGGGTAGTATAAGTGTTGGATAAAATGTTTGTATGAGTAAGTATTTGGTGAATTGTATTGTATATGGGCGTTGAGATAGGATTCTCAACTACCTTAGGGATCTGTATGATTTCCTCCATACAAGTTGCTTAGTTTCTTCTCTTTACTTGTGAAAGGCATGTGTGTGAATTCTTGTTTATGTTGCATCTTATAACATGCTTAATAATATGATTGGACTACTTGGCTACTTTTGTTCTGACTGCTCCACATGCTTTTTGGTTAAGGTTGAATGTGTATGGGGCTATGTTATGGTCCAAGCAATCGGTAACTAGCTTTGAGTTCGTGGCTGAGATTTATTCGCCATGTATGACGTGTTTGACGAACCCGAGTCGTACTACGATTGTCGACAGTGGTTAGGCCACACCAAAATGCTCATGCACTTCATGTCGATCAACTCGATGTGCACTCGTGCTAGTCGAGCTCGTCAAGTAACCCGATTGACCCGATGTATAGTTACCATGTTTAGATGCTACTGCTTGAACCTAAGGTACCAAACTCACCAGTGAAAGCCCCATTAACCTTGGTACCTCGATCCGCTAAGACTCATGAGCCGGACATGGTGGTATGGGACACCGTGGTCGAGTTGTCGGCCTACGCTGCGGCGACGAGCCTCCCTGTAGTGACCAATGAGCAACCCAAACTCGTGAGCTGAATACGGTAGTATGGGACACTGTATTCGAGCTGTCGGCCTCCATTGGCGCAGCCTGGCTGTGGTCCCCAGTCGGGTTGGCGACGAGCCTTCGAAACTAGACTGCCAGTTGATAGGGCATTGGTAGAATGACCTCGAGTATAAAATAGGCCTACCCCGGCATACCCTGGCTGTGGTCCCCAGTCGAGTTGGTAATGAGCCTTCGAAAATAGACTGCTAGTTGGTAGGGTTTGTTGGTGGTAGTGACCTGACTTGCCTAATGTATGTGATTAACTAGGATTGATGACCTTAGATGGATGATTGTTTGGGAATTGATATAAGGGAGGTACCTTAGTTCCCAATCCTGATGTATGAAAAGGACTAATAAAAACTTAGTAATCACGCTCATAACATCGCACTGCATGTGCCCCGAGTTGAAGAGCACAGAGGGAAGAAAGCATGCCGCGACCGTAAGATGGTGTCGTACGAGGGAGTGTAGGCGAGGGCATGCATCATTATTCATATCATTCTTGCATTAATAAGAGTATTTAGGGATGTTTGATTTTACTGCTTTATCATTACTGCTTGACTGAATTGATAACATGTTAACCTTTGCTGTGTAGTTCCACTAAGTTGATCACTCACTCTCACGTTACGGGACGGTGTTTTAAAAACCAACCAGACTTTGTCTTGATTGCAGATGACGATGCGACTCTCGAGGCAGAGCCTGACTTCGAGGACGATGAGGAGGCATTCTCCTACATGCAATTTTCATGCGGGTCTATGTAGACCATGTTCTGAACGACGGGGTTAAAGGGATGTTGATTAGACGCCATTACACTTATTATTTTGCACTTTTAGAGCACCCATGTATATTTTTTTTGTTCATTTTTGAAGTATACATGTATATATATAACCTAGTAACATGTTCACACTCTAGAGACTTATAATAGTTTATATATTTTATATATCTATCACAGTCTTCCTCTTACATAATTTAACCGTCTCTGGAGTATGATATGCTGTTTTGGTGTAATCCCACTCATGTTTAATACACCAACACGAACAACATTTAATCATCATTATCTATGATGCATAAGTGATGCATTGGAACTTGGGAGTGAAGCTTTTGGTCGACCCCGATTTTCAGGGTATTACAAGATGCTATCAAAGCGTGATTTGGATTAAACCGGACCTGGGATATGGTCACATGACGTACGTTGACGCATTTCAACTTAGGTGGGTGCGAGAAAATGTATAAACAGTCATAGGAGTCCCGGTTTCACCAATTGCTGAAGTTTACTGAAAATAATCGCCGAGATCGGGTCCTTACTCTCCCATGATCGCTTAAAGTGACTACGGATCACTCCTAAACCATCAAACGACGGGTCTAGACTGCAAATTACCTCATCCTAGCCGTTAAAATCAGTATTTGCAAATGTACATCAGAAACTACCCGAAATGACCTGAAATGGCTCAAAACGGAGTCGGGGGCCAAACGGGGCACTTCTAGGGAGACCTAGAGTGGGACCCACATCTTTTTAGAATCTAGGGGGGAGGACCTTGCCCAAATGGCGAGCCCTCGTCAAAACCTCCTGCGACCGGTGAGGACCTTGCCGCCCAATGGGCGCAGACGGGAGGGCTGGCTTGGGCCAACACCTTTGGGGTGGTTGTGGGGCCCACTGATTCAGGGTGGATCGATTAAAACCCCCCCAAACACGTCCCTCCTTCACAAACCACCACTCTAAGCTCTCCTTTTCTCCAAAACTTTCTGATTTCTCTCTCAAACCTCCCCTTCATTCACCCATTTCGTCATTTTTTGTCAAAACACACATGCCTCCATCGTTTTCAGCAATACCCACCCTCTAACCTTTCCATTCTCTCTCATTTGAACTCTTAAACCGCCCGTTTGAGTCACAAATTCGTGTAAACCCACTAACCTATCCTATTTGTTCCTTGTTTATTCCCTTTCATTGAGCCTTTACAACCTCCTTTGGTGCTCAAATCCATGGAGAACCAAAGAACCCATCCATTTCTTTCATTTTCTCCACTTTTCCATGGCCCTATTCGAGTTTATTATGGTCATTTTCTCGATTTCCTCAATTCTTTCTCCGATGGGAAAGAAAAGAGCTCCTGTGGAAGAAGCTGGCCTAGTCACCCCACTCGTTCGAGGAGACCGAGAGGTGCCGCCGCGATGTAACATCCCGAAAAATCGAGGGACAAGCATAACTCAACACCCGAGTTTCCAGAACATCACTTATGCAATATAGATAATGATGATTAAATGTTGTCTGCATTGGTGTATTGAACATGAGTGAGATTAAGCCAAAACAACATATCATACTCCAGAGACAGTTAAATTGCAAGCGGAAGACTGTGATAGATATATAAAATATATAAAAACTGTGGTGAGTCTCCAAAGTGTGATAACATTACCAGGTTAATAAATTCCAAGTACATTTCTAAAATATACCAATGTGTAAGTGTAATGTCTTCTATCCCAAGTACCATAGCCCCGTCAATACAATAACAAGTCTTCATAAACCTGTCAGAGAGCTAAAAGTAGGAGAACTCCTCCTCCACATCATAGTAATCCGGCTCTGCTTCATAAGCATCGCCATCACCTGAAACTCAATGAAATTGGTTGGTGTGTACAACACCGTCCCGTAACGTTGGAGCGAGTGATCAACTCAGTGGAACAATAAAGCTTTGG
This sequence comes from Magnolia officinalis, assembly GCA_021015155.1. Taxonomy (NCBI): domain Eukaryota; kingdom Viridiplantae; phylum Streptophyta; class Magnoliopsida; order Magnoliales; family Magnoliaceae; genus Magnolia; species Magnolia officinalis. The sequence goes on along the minus strand of JAJHSJ010000002.1, from coordinate 47,500,560 downwards.
TTAACATGTTATCAACTCAGTCAAGTAGTAATGATAAAGAAGTACAATCAAACAATTCTAACTACTCTTATTTAATGCAAGTATGAAATGACATGATGTATACCCTTGCCAAACTACCCTCATGCGTCACCATCTTACGTTCGCTAATGCATTCATCCCTCAGTGCTCCACATCTACCAGGCACACGCAATGCATGATGAGCATGATTACCGAGTTGTTATTAGTATATTTCAAACAGCAGTATTGGAAAACTAAGGCACCTCCCTTGTATCATTCACAAACATGATCCATTCTAGGGTCGTCACTCCTAGTTAATCTTAGACGATGGTGTGTTTTCTAGGTCACTGCAAAGGTTGCCAGGGCTGTTACTCACAAAGGTTACACCACTCCCCCATCACCTCTTTAACGATTCATCACTATACAGAAACAGGCCTACTTCATACTCTATACACTGCGGCAAAACTCGTTGCCTCACCACAATTCAGAGTATGCTTGAGGTCACTACAAAGGGCTGTCAGGGCTGTTGCTCGCATTCGTTCGACTACTCCCCCATCACCTTATCAATGTAGGCCGACAGCACGAATAGAGTGTCCCATACCACTATAATCGGCTCATGAGTCTGGTTACTCACTGGTCACTACGGGGAGGCACGTGGCCCCAGCGTAGGCCGACAGCTCGACCACGGTGTCCCATACCACCATGCCCGGCTCACGAGTCTTAGCGGATCGAGGTACCATGGTTAAAAGGGATTTCACTGGTAAGTTTGGTACCCTAGGTTCAAGCAGTAGCGTCCAAACATGGTGAACATACATTAGACAGATCGGGTTACTTGACGAGTTCGGCTAGCTCGAGCGCACAACAAGTTGAACGACATGAAGTGCATAAGCACCTCGCATGGCCGACCACTATCATGAACCGAAGTACGACTCGTGTTCGTCGAACACATCTCACATGGTAAAATGATTCTCAGCCACGCATTCATTTTCGTTACCGATTGCCTAGACTATAATCATAGCCCCAATCGCATTCAATTGCAGATAGTTAAAGCAGTAATGAATCACGATTCAAATCATACAATCAAAGTCTGATATTATCCGTTTAGGGCTGCCAGGGCTGTTGCACGCACTCGTTGCTCCACTCCCCTATCACCCATGATGGATCATACAACATAAATATGAATTTAAACATATGCATCACATAGATAAAATCATAAAAGTAGTTGAGAGTGTTATGAAGCACAACACAAGCATGAGTTTGTACATGTTCAATTCCTAATCACACAACTATCCAAGGAAATCATACACATAGTTAAAAGAGTTGAGAATCATATCTCAACACCCTTATACATTACAATTTGGTAACTACTACTCATTCTGACATTTCAACAAACACATTAGACTACATACGTCAACATACATGACATATGTTGATCACATAGGTATTAGGCCAAATCCTTTCACTAGGGAGTTACCCCAATCATAATATGCATACACCCACGATGGATAGCCATGGCAAGCAGGAATCCAAGTTCCATATTCATTCAGTCATTTCCACAAACACTTGGGCCACACATTTTAATATAAGTAGTGAATGTTGGCCGTGGCGTGATTTAGGGCAAATCCTTTCGTCAAAGGGGGATCGCCAATACAACAATCATATATCCATGACAATTAGTCATGGTGAGCACGAATGAGAATTCTTTACTCATTCGGTCATTTTCACAAACACTTAGAATACACTATTACAACATACATGGTGTATGTTAGCAAAACATGTATTAGGGTTATCCTTTCGCCAAGCAAGTATTTTACCCATATATAATATATTCATACAGCAAATAATCATGGCAAATACATCTCCAATTTTATACGTATACGGTCTTTTCTAGAATACACAATATTAACATACATAGTGTATATAAGTAAAACATCTATTAGGGCGAGTCCTTTCGCCAAACAAGTAATTTATCCACATATAATATATTCATACAACAATTAACACTACCAAAAAATCGAGTAAAGGCTATGGAGGGTGGAAGCTTTTAGCTACGGATTTAATCCGTAGTAATATAGCTACGGATTTAATCCATAGCTATAGCCTAAGTGCTCTGTCGCTAAAGCTACCTCCCCACCTAAAATATATTAAATATATATTAAATATAAATGGTGCTTAAGGGGATCCATGAGGTCCACTGGAATATATGCATTTGATCTAAGCCGTCCAAAAATTCTAATATATAAATTTAGTGTATGAGCCCAAAAATTATATAGTTTAAATCTCTAAGTGGACCACACCATAAGAAATAATATAAATTAAATTTATACTGTTAATATATTATGTGGTCTTCTTATAGATTCGATCTAACTCATTTTTTGTATCAACACTTATAATAATAATTTGAAATTAATGGACGGAGTGGATATATGAAATACATCACAGTGGGCCCCACAGTACTAAAAACATAAAATGCCCAGGGACCCGTCCGTCACGCGCCCCTCCCAAACCTTAAAATCCCTTCAAAACCAAAACGCCCGTCCGCCATTTTCTCCCGCTCGCCCGACGAACCCATCTCTCCATCTCTCCCGCTTGCCCTCTCTCGATCTCCCGATCTCCCTCACCCTCTCTCCCTGTCTCAAGGCCGCATCCCCCTCTCTGTTTTCAAAAATCCATTTCGCTGCAAGAAGGAGAAGAAGAAGGAGAAGGAGAAGAAGACGGAGCACGGTTCGTTTCTTTCTTTCTCCCTCTTTATCTCTTTCTCAAATCTTTCAATCCTTCAATCCGTATTCCCCTCTCCCTGTTTCTGAAATCTAAGGGCCCGTTTGGCTGGTCGGATTGGAAGGGATTGGATGTTGTTGGAAGGGATTGGAAGTTAAATCCTGGGATTGGCAGGGCATGCCGAACAGAGTCAACCACCCATATTGGCCATTTTGGGCATTTCAGATACAGGCCAACCTTGCATGGAACGCCCACCATTAGGGCCTGTGGTGATTGAACGCCCACCATTAGGGCCTGTTTGGCCAGGCAGATTGGATGGAATTGGATGGTATTAGAGTGGATTGCACAGATTTCTAGGTAATGATAGCTGCGTCAGTGGATTGGTGCAAGATCTATGGGACTGCTATATCCCGGGATTGCTATTTCCGGTCTGTTTGGGACGCCCGGCCAATACCAGGATTAAACCTTCAAATCCCTTAAACCAAACACGTCGCAAGTAATGTGAGGCATTTTTTTTTTTTTTTTGGCAACCATTGGATTTAGGCCTCACAAACTGTAAATAAATACAGAATTTTGGCTCTCAAGTTTACAGTCCCTGTATATGGTGTTTTTATGTGAGATGGAAATGAGAAATGGGTCCTGGGAGTTCCATGAAATTTGCCAAGTTTTTGAATCAAATTAACTATGGGCACAAAACAAAAACTTTGGCTGCAACTATACTTTCTAGCTCATTTGACAGGTTTAGGGCCTGTTGGATGTCCCATGTAACCATTGTGGGATTGAAGGATATCTAAAAAAGCAATGGCGGAAGATTTGTTTCCCCGCTTCTATCAGTTTGGAGCAAAGAACTATTGGAAATGCTGCTTATTTAGATTCAGAATTCGGCAAATGCTTGTATGACAGATGAGCATCTGTTCTGCCTCAGATAGTCAGTTTATTCTCGATATCTGCTGCGCACTGCAGTTCCTGGCTGATTGATGTATTTACTATGTTCATGTTGCATTGTCATCTTTCATTTTTGTGCTTCTTTTCCTTTTTAATAAATTGTGGGGTATCCATAAACAAGGAACTTTCACACTGTCATCCGTACTTTAGTTACTTGGTTTGTTGTTTGCATGGAAGTTTTTTTTTATTTAACCGTTTAATTTCTAGCAAGAGCTGCTTGACTTTCAGGTCCATGTATATAAACCTCTTTGTATTCCTACTCCTTTTTAACTCTAATAAATGTGGTTGGTATCATGTATTTGTATTTCTGTTTTGACTATTCTTAGAAAATGCTTAATAAATGTTTGATCATTTTCTGCATTGTCAAGTTTAATTTCTGCTTGAATTTCTTGGTTTTGAGAATCCCATCTTGCAGGCTTTGTGGTCTTGATGTACATCTTTGAGACATATCTGGATATACGGCAACATGCATCTCTAAAGCTGCCAATTCTTCCTAAACCTTTGGTTGGAGTGGTCAGTCAAGAAAAAGTTGAGAAGTCTCAAGCATTTAGTCTTGATAAAAGGTTTGTTTTTATCCATTGAGGATCATTCTGCATCCTATGTGTATGCGCTTGTGATTCAACAATCTGCTTTAAACATGTTGTCGATCCATTTCAGTGGTTGAATTAGTTTACAGCTTCATCAGTCTTCTTATTACATGAAATTAAATTGGTTATATAGATTGGAATCTCTGGCTGGCTGAGACTAACTTCTTTGAGGTTTATATATTTTAGCAACTTCCACTTTATTCATGGGGCTATAACCATCCTAATGGATACCACAATTTTGTTCTTTGGTGTGCTGCCATGGTTTTGGAAGGTGAGTTAAGAGAATTGTGTCACTATTATTCTTTTGGCAGAAATTCATTTGCTGTGCTTTTTGGGCTGCAGAGATCTGGAGACTTTCTGGTGCACATGGGCCTTAATTCAGAGAATGAAATACTTCACACCCTTGCATTCTTAGGAGGTGTTATGATTTGGTCACAGGTGTGATATAAAATCTTCCAATGGTTCTCAAATAATTAAATTGCAGTTCATTTTCAAAAAATTGACTATAGTTTTCATGTCTCGTAGTACTCTTTTTCTTGTATTTGGTGTGGAAACTTGAATTTCATTCACGTAACCATCATGTGATGAGATATCTCATTTTTTTTTTCCTCACTGAGTTTGTGAAGTTGAGAAATCTTCTCCTGTAATTTTTTTCCTTTTTCTAATGTGGATATATAAAACAGTACATGGATATCCATATCCAACTTCACTAGTTAAATAGATTGATTGTATGTCCAACACAGTACATATTGTTATTTATTGTCATTAATATATGCGGGATTGCATGTACATGCTAAAGTCAGCAAGGAAGTTCATGCAAGGTCGAAGTCGTTTAGCAGGTGGCCCATTGCCCCAGCTTGTATGTGTCTTGGCCAAAAATTAGGATAGTTATGATGTTGCCTATATTGTATAGTATAGTGTGTGTGTGTGTGTGTATTGACCATCAAAAATATTTATTCGACCTGCATCCAAGCAGTTAATTAAGAGGGCAGAAGAACTAGTAAACTATTGAATTAAAAAGATCCTCCATTCCTTGAACTGCCAATCTTCAAAGAGTATTCATCATCATCATAATAGCCTGGTCCCAACTATTTGGTCTGGCTTTATGAATCCTGGTCCCAACCATAAGTTATCTGATAGAAATATATCAAGCTTAATCATGTAAATGTCATATGGATGTACCTGCAGGCTGCAGTTAGTACTACCAAGCCTGCTCCTAAGGTTGCTTTTTTATATGAGTTGAGCATGTTGTGATTCATTTTTGAAACCATCTAACTTCATATGCTTGGATTCATTTAAACCAGTGTTGGGTGGTCTTGTTTCCCTTATATATGCACCTTTTTGTGGCATTGCGGTTTCTCTTTTCATGATGTTCATGTCAATATTCTCCACTTGCCTTTTATGTAGGATAAGAGCCCAATTTATGAGCCAAAGCACGAGAAGCAACTCAAAAGCCTTGGTATGGTTTTTCAAAGGAATCGGCTTCCTTAATGCTATTGGCCGATATATTACTTGTTCTGACTTCGACACTGTCCCATGCGTACTCAAACAGAAAGAGCCATTAAGTATGGAGCATGGGTATAAAGCTGCATGATCATTATAGGAGTGAACCTGCAGTTAAGATCATTGATTGCTATTGGCTTCCATTTTCATTGTTGACTAGTAGCATCTATTATAATCATCTAACATGATGAGTTCCCTTCATTGGACTTCCGTCGACCATTTTATAACTTTTCATATAGTAATTGCAATACAGTTTCATAGAGAGTTTTGTGCATTAGGATGCATTCGTCGACAAGAATATCATCTTCTGTAGCCCTCCCAATAAAAACATATTTTGTATTTAAAATCTTTTAAAAAAATTTCAAAGTATGTAAGCATTCCATTTTTTGTGAAAATTTTCTCAATATGCATCTAAGATTGGATATTTGTGGAAACATGAAGTTGTAGTTATGGTCTTTGGTGTTGGTCATTGACTTCAAATTTGGTGGTTAGGATAGGCCAAGTAAAGCAACTTTTTGTTGGTGGCCAAACAATGGAGGTCCAAGGGATGGTGTTACAGATCATCATACAAATGTGTTGTGTGTATGGTAGATGATATGGAGACACAAAAAGAAAATGCCATGACTCCGGAGGCAGTACTGGATGAACTACCTATAAACAACTACATTATACACTCTAACTCCCTTGTCTTCTTGAGGCATCACAAGAATCTTGCAATTTCGGTTGTTTCTTGTACCCATCTAACAGACTGGATTCGTAATAGCCGCCACATTTATCAGAATCTATCCTTTCACTACAAGAAAATAGGTCTTTAGCCACAATTTTTTAGCCTCAGTTGAAAAAATGGAGGCTAAATGTGTCTTTTAGCCTCAGTTGCTAAGGAACTGAGGCTAAAAGTTCATCTTTCGCCTCAGTTGTATAGGATCCAAGGCGAAAAGTCTACCTTTTAGCCTTAGTTGCATAGAAACCGAGGCGAAAACTCTACCTTTTAGCCTCAGTTGCTTAGGAACCGAGGCGAAAAGTCTATTTTTTAGCCTCAGTTGCATAAGAACCGAGGCGAAAAGTCTACCTTTTAGTCTTAGTTGTGTAGGAACCGAAGCAAAAAGTCTACCTTTTAGCCTAAGTTGCATAGGAACCGAAGCAAAAAGTCTATTTTTTAGCCTCAGTTGCATAGGAACCGAGGCGAAAAGTCTACCTTTTAGCCTCGGTTGCATAGGAACCGAGACGAAAAGTCTACCTTTTAGCCTTGGTTGCATAGGAACCGAGGCGAAAAGTCTATCTTTTAGCCTCAGTTGCATAGGAACCGAAGCAAAAAGTCTATTTTTTAGCCTCAGTTACATAGGAACCGAGACAAAGAGTCTACCTTTTAGCTTCAATTGCATTGGAACCAAAGGTGAAAAATATATTTTTTTAGCCTCAGTTGTATAGGAACTGAGGCGAAAAGTTTACCTTTTAGCCTCAGTTGCATAGGACCCGAGGCGAAAAGTCTACCTTTTAGCCTTAGTTGCATGGGAACCGAGGCGAAAAGTCTATCTTTTAGCCTCAGTTGTATAGGAACCGAGGCAAAATGTCTACCTTTGATACTCTTGTAGAATGTGATGGATGATACGCATGCAGTTAGAAATTGTATAAATGGCATGCTTGTAATTCAAATTAATTGGTGTATGGTGATATTTGATTATTTGACTAGATCGGTGGACATTTATTGGATGGTTAAAATGAAAAATATCTAATGGTCCTACTTCAACAATCAAGCGTCCATGAATACAAACGCACCACACATGCTAACATGATATGTGTGAGAGATCTCATATGTTTATAAAATGGCTTGCACTTTTCATGTGCAGCTTCATGAAATCACGAATGCTCACCAACTATAAAATCCAAGTCAGTGGATTTCTCAATTTGAGTCATGCCAAAAGTCTACTTTTTAGTTCATGAAGTCTCCTTAAAAGCAAAGAAGCCCAATCTTAAGGCCTATGCTCTTACTTAGATATATAGTTTCCTAAACTCGCTCAACTTGCATTGAAGAAAGCATCTGTCCTAGTAAATGAATCCAATGATGTTTCAGTCTTGAATCATTTTCTTTGATGCATCATTTTCCACGTCCATGTTTTAGTTGCTCTCTACTAAAAGTAATGATTTTCATTGACTGATTATATGAAACTCTCGTAGGTGATAGTTTGATTGGTTTGGTTTGAGATATAACCAAATAGCCTATGTTATGTTATCTGTTGTTTCATTTACCTTCTTTTGGTGATCTTAGAACCAGTTCTAAAACCCAGACCCAACTCCTGGCTGTATGATCGGATTGGTTCTGGATTGGAACTAGCCGGCGAAGCGGCTGTATCACTATAACACCCAGTTAGTTCAATACAGTTGCTTGAGAGCATTATAGTTTATCTTGATGATTTGGATGATTTTCACTGCAAGAGGCAAGAAGGCAATGAATGCAAGGATGGAAAATGTTGAGAGAGTGACACACGAGAGTAAAGGTGCGTCTGCAAGAAAGCCATTTCAATCAAGAATTGAACTGGAAAGTTTCGTGTCGTATGGAGAAGGAAAAGATGCAAACAGTTATGGTAATTGCAGCTAGAAATCCTTACGAGCTGATAGAGAAATTCTATCAGATGTAGTAGATAATGATCAATCAAAGAAGCATACCAAGTTAAGCGGATTGCATGATCAAAGCAGCACTACGGGGCATTCTGGCAAGAAGAGGAAGTCCGCGGGATGGGGGCTGAAAAACAGATCCTTATCCGAGCAAAGTCAACGGTATAACAATTGTGTGTATAATAATCATGAATTGGACAATTTCCTTGGAACAAACAAGAGCCTTTTCCCTCACATTCCCAACCAACAGCATGACTCTTCCATGCCAGTGGCCTTGAGCATGAATGATAAGGAATCTGCATTGTATTATGATGAGGAATGTGGCTGTTCTGATATTAGTTCTTTGGGTTTTCAGTGGGACAAAACCAAACCAAATGGTGTCCTTCTCAGTCATGGATACCATTGTCATTCTGTGTCAAATTCTGATAATTGAATGTTCATGATGGGAGAGATCACCCATGCTGATGGCAGGATGTTCAATAAGAAAAAGCACCGATGGCGGATTTCAGGTGAAGGAAGTATGACTTATTCATTTAGACGCCACCATGGGAAGAAGCCTCAATCATTCCAGAGATCTTATTCTTATGCTTATGGCAACAAATCTGAGATGGAGGTGGGGGGCTTAGAAAAATCAGGATTATGCTTAATCCCAATTTTGTAGGATCCCCTATCCAAACGGACCCTTAACGTTGGCAAGAGAATTTTACTGTTTGCTGTTTCAATGCTCTGGAAAATATGATGCATATTGAATGTTGTATACTTATTTGTGTTGTGCTTGATGAGGTGAAGATGAGGCAAGATGGACGTGACTTGGGTTGGAAAGGACATCTCATTATCTCTACTTAGGTGGGTGGATGATCTTTATTTATTTGAGGAAAACTACTGAAACCTCTCTAGGAAGAAATGTTTTCAAACCTACTTGAGATTCAAGAGTTAATAGAAATGCCCCTAAATTGACAAAAAAAAATAATAAAAATTAAAAATTAAAAATTAAATCTTTGCAGGCGTACTTAGGAATATGCATTGAGGCGTGTTTCAATGTTGTGGTCTTGGGTTCGAGCCCAGATTACCTGTCTAAAAATAAAAGGAAAAAAAAAAAAAGCGAGCACCTCCATTGTCATCAGGTGGACTAGACATGCAGGGCAAATAGGGCAAAGTGGTCAAATTTTTAACTGTTGATGTTTTATTTTGCATGTGGCTCGGTTGATGATGGGACGACCTAACTTTTGGCCACAACATAATTCAAAGACGATTTAAAGGACTACCCATACCATGTAGCCCAATTACCAATCTACCTTGGAACACCAAGTCCAACTTGCTTAGAGAAAGGCTAAGATGCCGATGCATTGGAATCACATAGGGTCCGTTTGGGTAATCCTGTTTATGGTAGTCCCATGCCCTCCACATCAGATTCTCCGCATTAAAATGATGCTTTCCTTCGCATCATCGCAATTAGCGTGTTTCAGTTTTTTTTTTTCCCTCAAACTTGGGCAATTTCACATATGAGGAGGAAATTGCGACTTTATGGCAACAAATCTGAGATGGAGGTGTGGGGCTTAAAAAAATCAGGATTATGCTTAGTCCCAATTTTGTAGGATCCCCTGTCTAAATGGACCCTTAGTGTTGGAAAGAGAATTTTTACTGTTTGCTGTTTCAATGCTCTGGAAAATATGATGCATATTGAATGTTGTATACTTATTTGTGTTATGCTTGATGAGGTGAAGATGAGGCAAGAAGGACATGACTTTTTTTTTTTTAACACACGCACACACACTCCACACACGCACGCCATGGGATTTCACCACTGGTGGGTACTCAAACCCTTGACCCGGTGTTGAAACTCCTGGCAAGAAGGACGTGACTTGGGTCGGAAAGGACATCTCACTATCTCTACAGAGGTGGGTGGATGATCTTTTTTTATTTGAGGAAAACTACTACTGAAACCTCTCTAGGAAGAAATGTTTTCAAACCTACTTGAGATTCAAGAGTTGATAGAAATGCCCCTAAATTGACAAAAATAAATAAATAAATAAATAAAAATCTTTGCAGGCATATTTAGGAATATGCATTGAGGTATTATAATATGCCTGGGTAGAAAGGTTGTACAATGTTCTTCACGTTTTTTCATTCTGTACAAGTGCGGCCAATGGTTCGGTGATCCAAATTGTTGATATGATGGGCTTCGCCATGAGTGGTCTATGCACCAAAATTCCCTCAGCTGCGAAGATCCGACCGGTAGATTATTTGGCCTTCTTTTGGTTAAATGGATACCATTGTTGTATTTTTTTTGAGGTTAGGATTCTCCCAATGTGGGAGGTCTTTAGCGCATGGGCCATCTGCAGTGGGGCCCATAATATCAGGTGTTTAGTTCCTCAACATGGGCCCCACTTGTGCAAACTGAAAAACCAAAAGTGCCGGAGCATTGCATTTGATGATCTTTCATTAGATCTCTACAGTGGGAATAATGTATATTTCATAATTTTAGCTGTTTCATTTTGATATAATTTTTTGTTATTTAAGCAGTATCAGGAACTTTTCCTACCCAAGACTTGAAAGAAATTGCATTGTATTATGAGAAAAACTTTGATACTCTGGTGAGTACTGTGATGGATCTCAAGCATCATCCCATGCCACTGCATCAAATAACTTCCCCTGTATTATATAGTCCCAAATCTATCTTCTACAGTGGTATGCTAATTGCAAACCTTAGTACACATGAGAGTTCCTGTGGGGACGTGGTCACACGTACAAGACCCATGTTTGCCTGGCTGGCTACACAATTGATGGTTCATGGCCAAAAAAAAGAAGAAGAAAAAGAGCCCAGGTAGACCCCCTATTTGATGAACCACTGTATAATTGAGAACTTGTTCGGATTGAGTGGTTTGAAACATCGAGCTGTCCTCTTTTCGGGCCATGCATATGGTGGGGCCCTCCCAGATGCGTGGTGCATATCATTTATGTGTCTGCCATGTGCTCCTGAGGATCTCTTGTACAACTACTGTGTGCAATTTCTAAAAAGTCATGCATACAGCTTCCTGTCGAACTGTTTTTGTGACTAGTTTCTAGAGAGGTTTTCAAAGTTTCCATACTACAGAACAAAAACCGTTCTCATTTTAATTATGTTTTGTAATGCTTGGGTCACTTTATTCAACTTCTGAAATTTAGGGTGTTCTGAAAAATTAACACAAACTGGGGTTGCACATAGGGGTGCAACTCAGGCAGGTTGGGTCAGGTTTGAGGGTTCACTCAAGCCTGACCTGCCACAAGAAGACCGAACCTGCAACTGGTTCGGACTTGAATTCCAATCCAAGTGTCCCAGTCCAAACCCAACCTGAATTTCTTTGTACTTGACCTGCAACCCGACCTAACTGGACCCTATTTACTCAACCTGATTTCAAATCAGGACACCTTCTCTCTCTTTCTCTCTCTCTCTCTCTCTCACTTCTTTGCTGATATCTCTTCGTTTGATACTTGATGAAAATCTGTGTAGGTTTTCAAAGTCTCACCTTTGTTATCCGTGGTCGAAATGAAGAAAGCAGGAGGTGACACACTTGAGTTTGATAGGGTATTGCTCATTTGCTATCTTTTCTTGAGGTGTTATAGGATGCTTGGGATGAAAGGTTGTATAATGCCATTACATTTTCTTGCTTGGGGGGCCATCGATAGTGGGGCCAGTAGTATCAACTATTCTGGTCAATGAAGGCAACCACTCTTACAAACTGAGAAGGCAAATGGTATTTTACAACCTTCCGGCGCAAGCATTTTAGGAATATGAGTAGTAGCTCACCAAATACGCCAACATGGGATGTGCATGCAAGATCCAGGTTGCTCATCAGGTGGGCCCCACCATTTGTGTTGTGGCCGAAAAGTCTGGTTGGTCTTGCTTATAAGTGGGTCCCATACGCATATTGAAATCTGGGCTGTTGTGCAATTTTGTTCAACTGTTTTTTTTTTTCATACGTTTATGTCCCACCTGATGGACAGCTTGGTTCTTGCATGCATGTCACGTTGGTGCCTCTCGAGAGAGAGAGGGTACTCCTGCAAGCAGCCATTATATTTCTCTTCCTAATTTGATATTTTCTGGGGCATTCCATTCACTCAAGGATAATTATTATTATTATTTTTTTTTTCTGTTTTTGCCCCATAAAATCTCAAGTATTGCAAGGAAAACTTTGGAATTTACCAACTTCACAACATTTGGTGAGAATCATCTGGTACCACATGGTTTAGGAAATGATATGGTCCTTCTGTTATTAACCAGAATTTTCATTGTCAATGGGCAATTTGCCTTTTGTTTTTGTTTTTTTGTCTCTCTTTTTTTTTTAAAAAATAAAAATAAAAAATTATATTGGTTAATTGTCTCAGATTAAGGGCCTGTTTGGACGCACCCTGCAAAAGGTTTTGAGTCCTAAATGCTGTTTTGGTCCAAATGTCAATTGATCTTGTGCATTTGGATGCACTCTGCAAACCTCCACCTTATCTCTTGCTCGATAAAATAGGTGCTAAAATGCTGACTCGACAAAAACCAATCTGATTCATTTTGCTGAGTTGACCACAAAAGCAGGCTTGAAACCTCCTTTCTCAGAAAACCCAGAAGTTCATTGAAATGGGCCCCAAAATTGGGAGGATTCTACAATCTACTGTGGTTTTCCTATTCTAGAACTCATTGAGTCAACTTGAAACTCGGTCGCTCCTATAACCTCTCGCACATGAACTGACTAACCTAACAATCAAACTGACCGATGGTTTTTATATTTTTTAATCTATTTTCCTATTGGAACATGCAGTTCTATGAGAATTATTGACGTAGAGCGGGTCGCGGACAATTACATGGCAAAGATGGATCAGAAAAGGCCTGGTCAACGACAGAAGTGATCCGGACCATCAGACCTTAAATCAGGCGTATCTCGCAATCCGGGATGAGTTAGCTGACGTAAAATATATGATTTTAAGGTAGAACGAGCTACTTTAGCCAATCAACCCCGCTATGCTGGGTTGCGACGCTCGGAATTGTGAGAAATCCCTAATTCAACGGTCGTTTCCCTGTTTCAATTTCGTTTTCACTATAAATAGTAAGTTTTAGTTTGACTATAACTCTTCATCCGTCGGGCTTTAGGAGTTGCGCCCAACATGAAAAGAGCTTAGAATAATTAGGGGAACGGTTTGGTGAAGCCAAATAGGACACTTACTATTTTTGGCCGAAAACCTTGCGCACTAGTAGACATCACTATCGTCTATAAATAGTAATTTACTATTTATAGTAAGTCGCAAATTCTAGGAGTTTTAGTTGTAGTTTGATTATGATTTCTTTCCCATTGCTTAGTACCCTTATTTAAAGGGTTGTGAACTCATTTTTATGCATTCATTAACCTATTTCGAATTTATTAGAATTTATTTCTATTTTCTGTTCTCTTTTCTTATGGATTCGAGAAAGTCTCTGTGAGGAGTCCAGAGAAGTTCCGTGGATTCGGAATAGTCATCCTCTTGAGGAAGACGGTGCTCGACCTCACGTCCTCCCCTGCGTCAATTATTCAACTGCCTTGAAAGATGTAGTTTGGACTGCAGATGCACATGCCTTTAATTAAACAAATCGATGACTAGCAGCTGAAGGTACTTCGTAATTAAAAAAGAGATCAAGACTATTAGCTATTTTATTTTTAACTGTCTACTTGATATCCATAAATGAATGGTTAAAATTGCTCGACCAATTTTAGTTCAAAAGATGTTCTATCCCTAGTGGCGCCCCATAGTTTAGATGGAATAGATAAGACCATGAGCGCAACGCATCAAAAGGATTGGAATCATCTACATCAACTATTTTATGCAACACATGATACACCCAAGCTTTTTGGGCCAACCATGTTGTATATTTGAAATCCACTCCGTTCACAAGTTGTGCTCCTCGATTGTAGACCATATGCACTGGAAAACCGTACATATCAATAACTCAGGTGGGCCATATTATAGGGAACAATGGGGTTGGGAGGGGCCATCATAGTGTGTATCTTTCACCAAAATTGTTCACCAGGTATGGGTCAGCCTGGTCTAAAACTTAGGCAGTCCACGATGTGTGAACTTTGAGTTTTATGTGCAATTATGCATTGTTCCTGATTGACAGAGTGGATTTGACATATATCAAGAGATAAAGGCTGAGAAAGTAGAAAACAATCTCATGTCCCGTTGATGCCAATACAATAGGAGATTGGATGACAACAACTGTGATATGGTTACTGACTATTCTTTGGAGCATCCATGTTATTTCCTTACCAGCAACGAGAAAGATGATTGGATTTTGATACGGAGCTGCATACGGACATCCAGGTTAGTTCTTAGGGTGTGGGACACCTTAAATTGCAATTCAGATGCAATTTAGCTAAATAAAATTCCACCTACATGATGTTTGGATGGAATAATACCACGTTTGAATGGGCCCTTCAATTTTTATTTTATTTGTTTTTTCCAGATTTCTATTCCAAATAGAAACTAAAATTTGGTACCTATTGCATATGTAGTGTCACTTAACCTAATATGGTACTATAAAGTACTATGCTACCTAGATGATGATGACATTGCTGGTGTGTCCTTGAATGTTTACATTAGATGACCTGGTAAAAACATTAGTGCATTTTCAGTTAAACTGATACCTTTTTTTTTTAATTAATTTTCCTTTTCTTCAGATACTGAATCTGCTAAGGCATCTAGAAGACAACTGAAAGAGACAATCTACTCAGTGCTGTTCCATATGAATGTTCCTGTTGTTTGTGCCATCAATCAGGTAAGCCATTTCTTTCTTAATTTTCTCTTATTAATTGAAGCGCTACATTTTTTAACTTACCATCCGAGGTATTCAGATTTGAAGTCTCACACTTGATTCCACCAACGTGTCCTCTTTTCAGGCAATCTTAGTGTCAATATTTCCCATGTCCTGATCAATTAGATTTCTTTTATATAACTGTCTGGTGGTGAATGGCGGTAGACCCACACCCAGCAATAGGTGTGCCTTCCACTCGAAACAGGACTTTGCCCTCTCTGTATCTAACTTCGCAAGAAAATTGTGAATATGTTTGCTTAAATTCATTTTTTTAACTTCGCATGTGTAAGTGATGTAACACTTAAAAGATGTTTAGAAATCTCTCTAGTAACTCATCAGTCATCACCAATGAGTCATAGTAATCTTGCTGATCTTTGACGTAATTTCCTTAAAGAAAATTGGAGTATTAATGAAAACTGACAATTGCTTGAGTAGTGTGATCTGAGTTAAAAGGATTCACAGATGACATCAATCACCATAGTTCTTATTTTCTCTTTAGTTAATAGATACCGTGACTTGTTGAGTTAGAGGATTCAGGAAAGACAAATGAACCATAACAGCTTGATGGCACACTTTTCTACAGTTCATTAGACTAACATGTATCATGATGCATTTCAATTAGGAATGCTATTGATATAAGGAGTCACAATGATTTGTCATGGTTACTATTGCTCCTATATTTCATTAAGTATGGCTCATTTTGATTAAGCGGTTGTAGATAAGTCCTGAAAGTTTAAATTTCTTTAAATTTTAAATATCAGGACTTGTTTAAGGGATAAAGAGAAATGAGTCACCTTCAAGATTGTTGCCTAGCTAGAATGTTTGTTGTTCTCCTCCTCCTCCTCTTCCTCTTCCTTTCTTTTTTCCTTTTTCCTGGACCAAATCTTTTCAACATCCTTTTGGCTCCATTCCTATATATGTTGACTGGTTTGATTTTTGGATGGCCTTCATTTTTGCTAATGCCGGTTTTAATGATGTTTTGATTGGTTTCAATTGCAGGGAGTTGCTGTAGTGATTGCCTTCTTTTTTTCTGCTGTATTCCATGAGGTGTGTTGCTGCCTTTTTTTTCTCTTGTCGAGCATCCATTAATTCAGACATGCAATTTGAATGCACTGACATATTTTTTTTTCTTAGAAGAGTAGTGTGAAATTTGATATATAGGGCCCCAAGGAACAAATAGTACAATCCAAAATCTAGTTACCAGTTACATGTAAAGATGATCAGAGATAATCTTAACGTCGTACAATCATTCCAATCTACATACTCCTTGTATGATCTCTCTAGAGTTGCTATTGGATAAATTTATCCCCATGGCCAAGTTAAGAACATATGACTGCTAACGATGGGAGCCTCCAAATTTTCACTCTTCCTTCCCGGCCTAACATGATGTCGCCCTTGGAAAATTTTATTGGATTCTCTGTGGCATCACCCCGTCCACCCAAAGGCCAAAAGAGCCTCCAAAATTTGCACTATATTACTTTGGAAAAGCAGTGTATAAAATAAGTGTCGTTCAGTTTTTTTTTTTTTTTTTTTTCCTTTTGCAGAAAATGCCGACTTTAGCGATAACCATATTCTCTTCCTTAAGTTATGAATGGTTATTTTTTCCCCTCCTTCCAACCAACCAACTGAAAGCAATAAACCCCAGGAGGATGCTATATTTCCACAAAAATGTTCTTTATGCTTTTCTACCTGTGAGAGTCCCTCGATAACAGGAAAGAAAGATTTCATTAAGAAGACAAAAATGATTTTTTATGAGTAATTTAGGCAAGCCAATTTGCAAATTGCTCTAGGGCATCGAACCTTAGGCTATTGGCCATAATTTCTTACATTTATGTTGATTCATTTTGGCTGCTTCTTTGTAAATCTGTAGAGCATCTATTGCTCATCTTAAATCTTTACTAATAACATTTACTCTCTCTTTCTCTCTCAAAAAAAAAAAAAACATTCTGTCAAAGAGGAACAACATTATTGCATCAAGGAGCCACAGATCCCAAAAACAAATTTCTGCTCTTGATATTCTCATAAACAAGATAATTGCAAAGCCAGCAACACCTCTACCCACATGGTTAAGTGAAATATCTAACCCGGTTGAGGAACATAAAAAATTAAGGCCCTGCTACCTTCAGTTGACCTTCAACGACTTGCTCATAAAATGTTATTTTCACAGTTTTAGACACATCTTTGTCATGATGGAGGACAATGTCATGTTTGTTTGGTTTGTGAAGTTACAATACTTACCTATTTTCCATTCCTATATGCAGAGTGAGATGATGTCAGAATTGCTTGACAATGTCTTAGACGATGACGAGGCCGAAGAGGAAACTGAGGAACTGACTAACCAGGTAAACTTTTTTTTTTTTTTTTTAAATCCATCTGCCCATAGCATATATTTCAGACCAGAAAGTAATGGAGACGTTACCATTCCCTTTCATATAATATTTCAAAATGTCTGAAAAGCTTACCATGTAAGAGTCCAGCTCACTCTCCCAACAGTACCATTCACAGCTTTTCATCTCGCAACCTTACGCTACACACTCTTGCAGATGATATACTTCCTCTCTAGCCAATATTCTCTGAGAACATCTCAAGTGGATAACAGTCGTCTATTTCAATCTTGGCAGCTGCCACAATGGGCTGTGTGTGCCTCCATAACCAAATGATTTCATTTCATGGGTCGTGGATATTGTGAAGAAAACATTAATGGACCTTGAAGATTATGAAGAGAATGTCAGATCAATGGTTTTGTCGAATTCCGAGAACATCGAACGGTTGACAGCAAGTTTTTTTTCAGCATTTGCATACTCACGCATCGAAGCACTCGGATGTTATTATCTCTCACTATCGAGTTCTATGCTTGCCTGTTCAGAACTCGCATTGGTTTCCACCAGCTTTCCATCTGATTCCGTGGCCTTCTCATTTGAAACAGCATCGATCCCAGTAGCTGGATCAATATTTTTGCATTTCATGTCTCCACCCACATCTGATGTAGAATGAGTGGCCATTTGAATTTGATCAACCTCATCTGTCATCACCTTTCTATGTTCCCTGCAGCTGTTTGAGTCTGATCAACCTCATCCGTCGTTTTCTCTTTTATGTCCACCGCAGCCAAGTTACCACCCTCTCCTACAGCAGCTGTCAGGGGATGACCAACTTGGTTGATAGGAAGAGCATCTGGTTTTGGCCTTCCGAAACAGAGGAATGATCCTCAACCAATAACTTGGATTCGACATAACTATTACTATTTGCTGCAGTATGTTCTTTACCTGCAGCTTCAACATGGATTCCTGAATCACAAGCTTTATCTTCCTCTACAACTTGAACATCATTTCTAGAATCACCTACTAGATGATCAACTGGCATCTTCTCTACCCTAGTCATTGAATTCAGAATGGCAGTCCCATCAAGACCCATGTCAGCTTGAAAAGGAATAGAGGGATTTTCAACCAAAGCGCCTATCAGGTTGTCACCACTCCCAACAGGGAACTGATCTCCACTAGCATTAAGCTCTTTGTGATTCTCACCGTCTAACAGAGTCGCTTTTCCTCATTTACAGTGGGCAGCACCATTATCGGACAGGCTCATATTCATGCTAGTAACTGACTGAGGCTCTGGATCAACATCGATATCCTTTCGACACACATTCACATTTTCAACAGCGTGATCTAGACTGACATCCGCTTCCTTGGTTGATGTTTCATCATGTGGATGGTCAATGGGAACTGAGACTGGGACTTCTTTGGAAGAGGCAACAGGTTCACCATACTGAGCAGTTGGCATATCAGTATCTTCAGTAGCTTGAACTGATACCCCTAGTGGACGATTTTCCACCAGGACTTCTTCCAGCTTTTGTAATTCCATCGCGGCCATTCCTCCTGATTTTGTAACTCCATCGTCACAGTTTCTTTCTGCTTCTGTAATTCCATAACCTTAACTTCTTCCTGCTGCTCTGTTCCACTGATGCGATTTCAGGCATTTAGAATGGCCAGGCAAATTTTACATTGTTGGCGCTTCTAAGCATTGTTGGCGCTTCTAAGCATCACCTGTAGGAACGTGAAACTTTTATTTGTCATTTCTAAGTATCACTTCTTCTCAATTTTCTTATTTATATGGGAAAACCTCTACTCAGTATTTGCTTTCTTCAACATGGAAGAATGGCCAGGCAAATGTTACAACTGGTGACTATGCCCTAACAGCTGCAGTTGCAAAGCTTCTGGATGGCCTTTCCGTTCTCAACCTGTTCCTCTAACAGCTATATTGCGTACTATTTTTATTTTTTTTATCATGATGATCATCATTGTCGTCGTCCCAGCTATTTGGGATCAACTTTACAAATCTTGTTCACCTGTTAATCCTAAGGCTTTATCCTTGGCAAAAGAACAAGCCTTCATATCCCTTTAACACCTCGACCCAAGTCCCTTTAGGCTGTTCTCTCATCATCTTTTCAGGTCCTTAAATCCTGATCAATGTTTCTGCCCTTACTCAAGTTGTCCCCGATCTTTGATGCACATGATGGAATAATCGTAGCTTCCATCTATCATTTGTCTCTTATAGGGAGGGACTACTCCTAGTTTCTTCGTATTACTTTATTGTTATTCTATCCTTCCCAATCTTCCACATTCATCTCAACATATCTCTGCAACACTCATTCTTTAGTCATGCTGTCATCTAATTGCCCAGTACTTTGCTCCTTGTAGCAATGCTGATCGAAACACTTCTAACCATTTTTACTTTTAAAATATGTTTTATATGATTCAATGCTAGATCACAAGCATCATATCATCATTTGAATAGTTTAGATCTAGCTTGTATCAATTTAGAGTTACAATCTAAATAATCTAGATTCAGATCATACTTACCATGTTTGCAATTTGGTTTTGTTTATGTTGGTTTGGATTATGATTCGTTGGAGTCTTAGTAATACAATTTGCTTGGTTCTGTTTGTCATCTGTTTATTCAGTATGTGATGTACTAAGTTTGCAGGCTGATCCATTCAATTTATAGCATGTATTCTGTGAGGTTGGAGGCTTGATTCATTGAAACAAACCTAGATTGAACATTTCAAAGTTGAAATGTTTGCCCAACCTGTGCTTAATCTTTAGATCTTTTTGGCTCAGGTTTCTTGGTGAATTTAGGCCTGTGTTTCGGTGCAATTTAGCGAATTTATTCCCAAGTTTGGGTGAGTTAGTAGCTGACGATTTGTGAATTGAATTCACCAAAATCATGGTAAGGTGAGCCAGTTCATATTCTTAGAATGAAGTGATGTTCAATTCGCTTGGCTAGTAGCACACAAAGGATTCTCAGTGAATT
Organism: Magnolia officinalis; assembly: GCA_021015155.1. NCBI lineage: Eukaryota > Viridiplantae > Streptophyta > Magnoliopsida > Magnoliales > Magnoliaceae > Magnolia > Magnolia officinalis. The sequence continues at coordinate 47,480,079 of JAJHSJ010000002.1, read as the reverse complement.
CAGACTACCTTGCTCAAATCTAGGCCAATTGCACTCCAAGCGCATGCCCCCTTTTTCTGTATCTACATTTTCAGCTCATTTGAAGATTCTGTGCAAGTTGGCTAACTTGTGCAAGCATGGACCCTGACTACTACTACGCTTCCAAGATTTCCACAAAAAGCACCAGATCTCAAAATCTCCTCCAAAAGTACAGAGCTGCTAGACGAAAGAATGAGGAATGGTTGGATATCATATAATGGAGGTTTCTTTCATAAAACCACAAGGAAATTGACCTATAATATCCAGTTATATGGTTGAGAAGAAGGGGAAAGAGGGGTGTGAGTAGTAGTAGACTATGATGAAGAGCTTTACCATTGTTACTGTGACACTTTTTCAACTCAAACCTATCTACATCTCGCTTTTCATTATCAATTTTATTTCATGAAAGCTAACATAGAATCTGCAAAATGAGATATTTCCCAAATCCATTTTTCGCAGCGTTTCCCAGATTCAGTTCTTAGGGGGTATTTGCTTTCAAGAGATGGAATTCTTCCACCTTGAAAACCGGTCCAGAAAGGGCCTCATTAAATAGTGGCGACCCATCGTGATGTATGTGACTTATCCACGCTTTGTCCATCCATTTTACCAGAACATTTTTGGACATGAGCCAAAAAATGAAGCAGATCCAAAATTCAAGTGGACCAAACCACAGGAAACAGCGGGTCCCTGTAAGTCCACTGTTGAAAGCTGTTTCATTCCTTGGGCCCACAATGCGTTTATTTGTCATCTAACTCATTCACAACAGGTCACATAGACATGGGTCGAGTCCTACCTAGTGGTGGGGGACTCTGAGGAGTTTCAACAAGAGGTCTTGGGTTCAATACCCATAGGTGGTGAGACTCTGAGGAGTTTCAACAAGAGGTCTTGGGTTCAATACCCATAGGTGGTGAAATCCCACTACTGCGTGTGTGGGTGTGTATGTCAGGTGCGTGTGTAAAAAATAAAAAAATAAAATAAAGGTCACACAGACATGGATGAAAGGAAAACGCAAATATCAGCTTGATCCAAAACTTCTAGGGCCCTTGAGAACTTTTCAATGGTAGACGTTCAATTCCCACTGTTCCGGTGGTGTGGTCCACTTGAGCTGGAGCATATCAGGCTTTTGCCAGTCTTTTAAGTTAGATTTTCCCTCCAGATGGTGCAAACAGGTTGTGGAATTGTCTGCCCATGATACATAAGCATCCTCTATTGACACCATTTCTTGTTTTCTCCATGCATGATCTGATACTTTCTCAACATGATCCAGTACAATGCTGAGATACAAGGAAGAACTGAAAACAAGATGTAGAGAATAGCTCTTCAAGAAGTGCAGGAGTCAAGAAGAGTTCTTGTTTTGCAATGGAGAAAACCTCAGTTGTTGGTTGTATACCAGTACAAAGAAATTTCAAACCTAGACGAAGGAGAGGGTAAATGTTATATCAAATACAATTAAGCAAATTCTTCAGTTGAAATTGATTGTTTGAATTCATTCAGGGCACTTTCTTGTTCTTATCATTCTAGTTTTCTGGTCGTTCACATGACCAATGTATGGCAGCATTGCCTTTTTGCTAGTTGTAGAGGGTTGATGTATATTATTCTTTCGGTTGGTTTATGTACTCAAAACATCAGGATCTTCAATTTCTTCTCTCCACACATTCTGATACGATATATTTGAACAAAGCTTGTTGTTCTAATGGTATCTTGAGAATCCTAACATTATTTATGCTCATGGCTTTCAGGGGATTGTTCTGCTTATAATCCTACTATCAGGACTATGTTGTATGATGGGTATTGACTCTCCGACGAGGTTTGAGACTGCACAAGACTCTTGATGTGCAGATTCCTCAGGAATTTGGAACCGAGTCTACCACAACACTTGTGAGGTATATCAGTAATAGGTTCGAATGGGGCTGTAATGTAATCATATATCATTCGTTTTCTTGTCTTGTTGTAGGCGCTTTTTCATTTCTACTCAATAACCACCACCACCACCACCTGAGAGGGGCTATGCAAGTTATAACAGTATTTTTTCTTCTTCAAGGTCTTCTTATGTTGGTAATTGAGTACGGTAGTGTTGCGCCCGAAGTATGTTTTGTAGTTTTTGACAGAATGTACTTGTTACGTTGATTGATTTGTGTTTTTTGCTGTTAGTGTCTTCATCTTCATTATATAGGAGGAGGTGAGGCCTGCTTGTTTAATAAGAGCAGTTAGTCCCCAGTACATAACACCTGGAAGGTGGGATGGTGGATCTGGACTGTTCCTAAAGGAGATCCTGCTCTGGATGGCCTGCAGTTGAAAGTTGCATCTGATGGGTTATCCTACCCTAGGAAGAGGTGAGGCCTGCTGGTTAGGAGTGAGTTGGTATGAGTTGAAGGTTCTAAGAGGGCTAGGGAAAGTTTCAAAAGGACTTGCTGACCCATGGTCTAATTGAAGTTATGGCCCTTCATAGAGTAGAACGATGGAACAGGATTCATGTAGCTGACCTCAGTTGGGATAAAGCCTAGATGATGATGATGACCCATATGGGTGGTGGTCTCCAAACAGGTGGTCAGAATAAATTTTATTCAACTGTAATCGTCTATTCAGTGTGATTTTCAACCAGTGGCCATTTAAGGATAAGATCCACTGGATGGCGGGCCAGGATCCAGCTTCCTGCCTGCTGCGTGTCAGGTATTGAGGGTCCCATGTCCCTTCCTGTTCCATGGTGGCATACTTTCAAGAGCATCAAGCTGATTTTTTTCAAGCTATCCACCTGTTTCACATGCTGAGTGGCCCAGATCAATATTTGGAAAAATGTACAAAGTCGACCAACCTGATTTATGGATTGGATCTCGCACCTATGTGCTATACTGGCACATGTGTGGCGTGTACACGAGCTTTATTGCACTTCCGTGACCCTTGGCAAAGCTTTTGGACACACTATCAAATCAAATATCATTAACCAAATTGTTACTTCCATGCAATTCATATTGATGTTTCTATTCCAAATTGAAATTTATTTCTAGTTCACTACAGGAAACACTTACACAGAAAATTTTTCCTATGGGAATATGCATTAGTATCCATACATTGGGGAAGAAAACTCAATTTTAGATGACCCAATAATCAATTCTTGTATCTCGCAGGTGATTTTCATAGGTCTTGAATTTCAAAAAATTTTCAATCTCTATCTCTTGAATATGATTTTCTTCTAACATCTTTCTTACTGTAGATGGGGTGTTAAGAAGCCTCAAATCATGGAAAAATTCTATCATGATCTTGTCAAATGCAGGTCTTGGGATGGCCATGTTCAGTCTCGGTAAGATCATTGATATGCTCATCATGATTCTTAGTCCTTGTTTTTCAAGTGTTTTGAATTGACTTGATTTGCCTTTGAATTTTTCAAATTTTTAGGACTGTTCATGGCCTTGCAGGCAAGAATCATAGCCTATGGGACTAAACTCACCGCATACAGAATGGTTGTGAGGTTCCTCTTCTTAGGGACCACAGAAGTTCTGGATCAATGCTGATATTTGTGTTTTCCCTTTATACAGGTCTATGTTCATAAGATCATACAGACATGGATGAATGGAAAACAAAAATATGAGCTTGATCCAAAACTTTTGTGCCCCCCAAGAAATTTTCATCTGTAGTAGTTCATTTTTTCTGTTTCATGTGGTGTGGTCCATTTAAACAAAAATATAAGCTTGATCCAAAACTTCTATGCACATACAAGGATACCTTTTTTTGAGGTGATTCACATGCTTTATTTCATTGCCATTGTATGAATGAACTTGTCCTCAATATGTGCTGTATTTTTATTTTTATTTTCTCTTAAAGCTTCTTGAACATGAAAATGTTTAGAGTCCACTCATGGATCAGAATGCGGGCATCCCAACCTTCATGGGAATGTTAGCAACATCCCAAAGCTTTGAAGTCACGTGATCACGTCTGTACTGTACCTTCTTTGAATATGTCTTGTCTAGTGCAGATAAAACCTTTGGTGAAGCCAACCAAAGACATAATGAAAGTTCGTCGCATTAAATATGCTTGGCATGAGTTTTTTCTTGAGGGTACTCATCTTCCTCTTGGTCCATGATATCCTGGCTTTTTGTCATATCATTCGTATAATTTTTTTGTTCTGTCAATGCAGCTAGGTACAACATTGGTGCAGTTATCTTGCTCTGGGCACCCGTAGTCTTGGTATGTCTTATTGTCCTTCAATAATTTAATATATCGAGATTTCTTTCCCATCATCATTTACATTTTTCTTCTTAATCGATACTTGGAAGTTAATATAATCATTTACTCTGTTTTACAATCTTTAAAATCTTTATTTGTAAATCTGTGCCCATATGCATTTTTGAAGAAACTAAAAAACTTACTCATTCTCAGATTGCATTGTGGAATATATGCATCCATTATTCAAAGAAAGGGCGACATTCGAAGCACTCACACTTTCTCTCCTTGCTAGCTAAATTAGTGAGTCTTCTTTCCTTCATACTATATGATACATTGATGAAGTGGCCTGGCCATTTGGACAGGCCCATGTTTATATATTATCTCAAAATTGATGAAGCAGATCCGGATGTGCGTCGGAGCTATCCGGATTTTGAGCGGGGGTCCCTGGAAGGTGGGAACCGCTGTTATGACCGTGATGAAGCTGTCCATTTCCTATGGACGGCATTGGAGGGGCCTGCCCATTTGGACAGGCCGTGTTTATGTATTTGCTCGAGATTAATGGAGCAGACCCGGATGTGCGTCGGAGCTATCCGGAAGAGCGGGGTCCCTTGGAAGGTGGGAACCGTTGTTATGACCATGATGAAGCTGTCCATTTCCTATGGACGGCATTGGAGGGGCCTGGCCATTTGGACAGGCCGTGTTTATGTATTTGCTCGAGATTAATGGAGCAGACCCGGATGTGCGTCGGAGCTATCTGGAAGAGCGGGGGTCCCTGGAAGGTGGGAACCGCTGTTTATGACCATGATGAAGCTGTCCATTTCCTATGGACGGCATTGGAAGGGCCTGGCCATTCGGACAGGCCGTGTTTATATTCGTATTATATTTGTATTTGCAGGACCACACCCGAATCCATTCTCAAATCCTATAACCTATAACAAAAACCTATAACCTATAACCTATAACCTAAATCAAAACCCCTAACCTAAACCGAAACCTAAACCTATAACCTAAAACTCAATTCCCTAAAGCTAAACTAACCACCTAATCTCTAATCCTAATCTCAAACCGAACCTAAACCTAACCTTAAAACCTAAACCTTGAAAAACCCAACCTTAACCCACCCCCGAACTTAACCCCAAATCTTAACCTTACCCAACCCTAAACCATAACCCATTCTCAATCCAAAAATCTATAACCTAAACCTAAACTAAAAAACCAAAACCTATAACCTCTAAACCGACAACATTCTCAAATCCAAAAATCTAAACCTTAACCAAAACCTCTAAAACCTAAACCCGAACCCATTCTCAAATCCAATAACCTAAACCTTAAACTAAACAAACCATAACCTAAACCAAAACCTATAACCTAAACCTACTCAAATCCCTAAAACCTTAACTTATAACCTAAACTCAAATCCCAAACCCCCAAAATTCTCAAATCCCATAACCTATAACCTAAACCAAAGCCAAAACCTATAACCTACCTAACCTAAACCTATACTTATAACCTAAAACTCCATCCCTCCTCCCAACCAAAACCTATAACCTAAACCTAACCTTCCCTAAAACCTATAACCTAAACTCAATTCCCTAGAGCTAAACCTACACCTAATCCTAATCTCAACTCTCTAACCTAAACCTAAACCTAAACTTGAAAACCAAGACTTAAACGCAATCCCGAACATGAACCCGATTCCTAAACCTAAACCATAACCCATTCTTAAATCCCAAAAACCTATAACCTAAACTTAAACCTAAACCTTAACCTAAACCTTAACCAAAACCTGTAACCTAAACCCGAGCCCATTCTCAAATCCCAAAACCTATAACCTAAACCAAAACCAAAACTTATAGCCTAAACCCGAACCCATCTCAAATCTCAAACCTATAACCTATAACCTAAAAACCAAACCTATAACCTAAACCAAAACTAAAACCAAAACCTATAACCTAAACCCGAACCCATTCTTAAATCCAAAAACCTAAACCTTAACCTAAATCAAAACCTATACCCTAAACTCAAATCCCTAAACCAAAAACTATAACCTAAACTCAAATCCCTAAACCAAAACCTATAACCTAAACTCGAAAACCTAAACCTTAACCTAAATCAAAACCTAAACCCGAACCCATTCTCAAATCCAAAAACCTAGACCTTAACCTAAACCAAAACCTATAACCTAAACCCGAACCCATTCTCAATTCCCAAAACCAAAACTATAACCTAAACTCAAATCCCTAAACCAAAACCTAAAACCTAAACTCAAATCCCTAAACCAAAACCTATAACCTAAAACCCAAAACCTAAACCTTAACCTAAATCAAAACCTAAACCCGAACCCATTCTCAAATCGAAAAACCTAAACCTTAACCTAAACCAAAACCTATAACCTAAACCTTAACCTAAACTAAATCAAACCTATAACCTAAACCAAAACCAAAACCTATAACCTAATTAACCCTAAACCCTAAACCTAAACTTGAAAACCAAGACTTAAACGCAATCCCGAACACGAACAACCGATTCCTAAACCTAAACCATAACCCATTCTCAAATCCCAAAAAACCTATAACCTAAACCTAAACCTAAACCTTAACCTAAATCTTAACCTAAACCTTAACCAAAACCTGTAACCTAAACCCGAGCCCATTCTCAAATCCCAAAACTATAACCTAAACCAAAACCAAAACCTATAGCCTAAACCCGAACCCATTCTCAAATCCCAAAACCTATAACCTATAACCTAAACCAAAACCTATAACCTAAACCAAAATCAAAACAAAAACCTATAACCTAAACCCGAACCCATTCTCAATCCAATAACCTAAACTTAACCTAAACCAAAACCAATAACCTAAACCAAACCTATAACCTAAACTCAAATCCCTAAAACTTACCTAACCTAAACTAAACTCAAACTAAACTCTAAACCCGAACCCATTCTCAAATCCCATAACCTATAACCTAAACCAAACCAAAACCTATAACCTAACCTAAACCTATACTTATAACGTAAAACTATTCCCAAATCCCAAAACCTATAACCTAAACCTAACCTTTCCCTAAACCTATAACCTAAACTCAATTCCCTAGAGCTAAACCTACACCTAATCCTAATCTCAACTCTCTAACCTAAACCTAAACCTAAACTTGAAAACCAAGACTTAAACGCAATCCCGAACATGAACCCGATTCCTAAACCTAAACCATAACCCATTCTTAAATCCCAAAAACCTATAACCTAAACTTAAACCTAAACCTTAACCTAAACCTTAACCAAAACCTGTAACCTAAACCCGGAGCCCATTCTCAAATCCCAAAACCTATAACCTACACCAAAACCAAAACTTATAGCTTAAATCCGAACCCATTCTCAAATCTCAAAACCTATAACCTATAACCTAAAAAAAAACCAAAACCTATAACCTAAACCAAACTAAAACCAAAACCTATAACCTAAACCCGAACCCATTCTTAAATCCAAAAACCTAAACCTTAACCTAAATCAAAACCTATACCCTAAACTCAAATCCCTAAACCAAAACCTATAACCTAAACTCAAATCCCTAAACCAAAACCTATAACCTAAACTCGAAAACCTAAACCTTAAACCTAAATCAAAACCTAAACCCGAACCCATTCTCAAATCCAAAAACCTAGACCTTAACCTAAACCAAAACCTATAACCTAAACCGAACCCATTCTCAATTCCCAAACCAAAACTATAACCTAAACTCAAATCCCTAAACCAAAACCTAAAACCTAAACTCAAATCCCTAAACCAAAACCTATAACCTAAACCGAAACCTAACCTTAACCTAAATCAAAACCTAAACCCGTAACCCATTCTCAAATCGAAAAACCTAACCTTAACCTAAACCAAAACCTATAACCTAAACCTAACCTAAACCTAAATCAAAACCTATAACCTAAACCAAAACCAAAACCTATAACCTAATTAACCCTAAACCCTAAACCTAAACTTGAAAACCAAGACTTAAACCCCAATCCCGAACATGAACCTGATTCCTAAACCTAAACCATAACCCATTCTCAAATCCAAAAACCTATAACCTAAACCTTAACCTAAACCTAAACCAAAACCTATAACCTAAACCAAAACCAAAACGTATAACCTAAACCCGAACCCATTCTCAAATCCCAAAACCTATAACCTAAATCTAAACCTTAACCAAAACCTATAACCTAAACCAAAACCAAACCTATAACCTAAACCCGAATCCATTCTCAAATCCCAAAACCTATAACCTAAACCAAAACCAAAACTTATAACCTAATCCCGAACCTATTTTCAAATCCCAAAAAACCTATAACTTAAACCTAAACCTAAACCTTAACCTAAACCTTAACCAAAACCTGTAACTTAAACCCGAGCCCATTCTCAAATCCCAAAACCTATAACCAAAACCAAAACCAAAACCAAAACCTATAACATAAACCCGAACCCATAAATCCAAAAACCAAACCTATAACCTAAACCAAAACCTATAACCTAAACTCAAATCCCTAAACCAAACCTATAACCTAAACCTAAATCAAAACAAACCCGAACCCATTCTCAAATCCAAAAACCTAAACCTTAACCTAAACCAAAACCTATAACCTAAACCCGAACCCATTATCAAATCCAAAAACCTAAACCTTAACCAAAACCTATAACCTAAACCTTAACCAAAACCTATAACCTAATCCCGAACCCATTCTCAAATCCCAAAAAACCTAAACCTCAGCCTAAACCAAAACCATAACCTATAACCTAAACCCGAACCCATTCTCAAATCTCAAAACCTATAACCTAAACCAAAACTAAAACCTATAACCTAAACCCGAACCCATTCTCAAATCCGAAAACCTATAACCTAAACCTAAACCTTAACCTAAACCTAAACCAAAACCTATAACCTAAACCAAAGACTATAACCTAAACCCGAACCCATTCTCAAATCCCATAACCTATAACCTAAACCAAAGCCAAAACCTATAACTTAAACGCGAAACCATTCTCAAATACGAAAACCTAAACCTTAACCAAGACCTATAACCTAAACCAAAACCAAAACCTATAACCTAAACCCGAACCCATTCTCAAATCCAAAACCTAAACTTTAACCAAAACCATAACCAAACCAAAACCTATAACCTAAACCCAAACCCATTCTCAAATCCAAAAACCTAAACCTTAACCTTAACCTTAACCTAAACCAAAACCTATAACCTAAACCTTAACCTTAACCTAAACCTAAACCAAAACCTATAACCTAAACCAAAACCAAAACCTATAACCTAAACCCGAACCCATTCTCAATTCCCAAAATCAAAACCTATAACCTAAACCCGAACCCATTCTCAAATCCCAAAACCTATAACCTAAACCCGAACCCATTCTCAAATCCAAAAACCTAAACTTTAACCAAAACCTATAACCTAAACTAAAACTTATAACCTAAACCCGAGCCCATTCTCAAATCCCAAAACCTATAACCAAAACCTATAACCTAAACCCAAACTCATTCTCAAATCCCAAAACCTATAACCTAAACCTAAACCTTAACCTAAACCTAAACCTAAACCTTAACCTAAACCTAAACCTATAATCATATGGTGAGACCATTTCTTTTGTGTTAATTTCATTCCTCTTTAAGTTTTTTTTTTTAATTTATTAAGAAAAAAATGGTTATACATGATGCACTTCTTTCACTTTGTCTTTCTTTTCTCCATGGGTATTCTAATTTATGAGTGACATGACTGTTTATAGGATGATGGAATATACGAAGGTGTTGAAATTTCATGCTGAAGTGCAAGCACATTAATTTCTCTAATGAAGCCAAAGACTTGTATTTTCAGTATTATTGTAATTGTAATTGTAATTGTAATTGATTGAATGAATTGGATTGTAATTGATTGTAATTGTAATTGATTGAATGAAGGATTGTAATTGTAATTGATTGAATAAAGGATTGTAATTGAATGAATGAATGATTGTACAGGTGGTAATTGAATGAACAAATGATAATATAAAATTTTTTAATGTCCAAAATAGCTACGGATACTGACCGTAGCCACTAATCTGACAGGTGAAATTTGGCATATTGGTAAGAACTATTAATATTTTGCTACGGATTATAACCGTAGCTATTGGAATATATAGCTACGGATTAAATCTGTAGCCATAGGTTGCATCACGCCAATGAGTACGAAAGTGCTACGGACTAAAACCGTAGCCATAGATCTCTGGTACAGATTTGGTCAGTAGCCTTTGCCAGTTTCTGGTAGTTATTGCTACGGATCATATCCGTAGCTGTTGGCGCATATAGCTACGGATTTAATCGGTAGCTATAGGTTCCAAACCTATTGTTTCGGGGCCTTTGACTACGCTAGTGCTACGGACTAGATCCGTAGCCATATATCTATGGCTATGGATTTAATTCGTAGCCTTTGTCCATTTTTCTGGTAGTGTCCGTAGCTGTGGTAACCTACAGCTACGGATATAATTGCTACGGCTTAGATTCGTAGCGGTTGCCAGATATAGCTACGGATTAAATACGTAGCGGTGGTGATTAAATCCGTAGCTGTTGCTACCTATAGCTATGGACATAATTGCTACGGATAAAATCCGTGGCTATTTTCACCTATAGCTACGGATTAAATTCGTAGCTATAGGTTCTAGACCTATTGTTATGGCACCTACGACTACGGTAGTGCTACGGACTAAATCCGTAGCCATAGGTCTATGGCTACGGATTTAGTCCGTAGCCTTTGCCCATTTTTCTGGTAGTGTAATCATGTCAAACACATTTCCAAAATTTGTACGTATACGGTACTTTCTACAAATACCTAGAGTATGTAGAATTCCATATTTTTCATCTTCAATCGAAACGGAAAACAGACAGCACTTTGTACATGTGCAATTGCATGCAAATCATGAATCTATCATTATCTGACATTGAAAGCGTTGAAAACCATAACCTATACACCTAAAGTCCACACCTTTTGTCGTAGAATCGTAACGGATCCGATAGGTGTGCTAAGCTTCCGTATTTAGCAGTTTGGCAATCCATAGAATGAAATAGGTCAGCTATTTCATAACCTACAATATCAAAACACCAAATCAGATTAGGGTTAGGGTTTCTTACCTAGAAACGACGCCGGAATCGTCGGGAAAGCGATTAGAATGAGGTGGTGGAGCTCGTGGAGCAGCAGGGAAACATGGCAGGGAGATTCTCTCACATCTCCCACACTTTCTCTCTCTTTTCTCTCTCTCTCAAATCTCAAATTCGTATGGCTGCAATGAGAGAGGGTTTAAGGTCCTTATATAGCCTAAAATCTCACCAAAACAGACTTGGTAACAAGGTAAACTTGGGTTTTGTCCAAAAGGCATCTGTTTCAGATCAACGGAGGACTTCTGGCGGGCCTCCTTGAGCCAAAGGTCGGACTTATGCTCACATACACCGGATCTACGTTCTATTAAGTTTTCGTTTCGGCCGGGATTCCAGATCGCACTTGGCGGACCAGTTTCAGTTTAACGGTCAGCGGATCTCGATCGGAGATTCCGAGTACATGTAAATGTGTATAACATTTCTACTGATCCGAGGGTGTAATTTGGTCTGATTCTGAAGGTCTGATTGCTTAAAACTGATACGCAAGCAAGAGGTGTCAGATTACTATTTAAGATATTTTATTTTGAATTAATTTCACATTTCTCACACTCTTCACTCCGAGCTCATGTGAATAGCGCTGGGACACTTTCTGGATTTGATTTCCGAGATGGTTGTCAAGCCCAGCAAGGCGGTCCTAATTCCTTAACTTCGTGTTAATCGGACTTCCGACGTACGGTCCAGATCTGATACGGAATTTCGAGATGCTCCCAAGAGCAGCAGGGTAATGAGATTGATCCTAAATTTTAGGGTAACCTAGCGTCAATGTTTCTACAAGTTTTGGGTCTTGCGGATCGTATTTAAAGTGATTGGTGCTAATTTCACAGGTACTTTAGTTTAACACTGGCTAATTCTCGCCTAATTTCTAAAGTATTTAGTCCTATGTGATTTCTGTCTGAGGTGGTACTTAGTCCTTTCTAGCAATGTTTAGTTTAAGTATTATTTTTCATTACCTAAACTTTAAGATAATATCTAAGGTGAAAGTACTTAGAAGGATTTAAGGAACGAGGTAATGAAAGGTGAGATTTGTGAAGAAAATGGTTTGAAAAGGGACTTAAGACCCTTGAGTTGAGTGTTTGTGAAGTTAAACAGGAGTTAGGATTGTCCCATCGCCTAAGGACATCTAATTCCAGGTTGGGAAAAATCTGGGCTGTTACAATCTACCCCCCTTAAAACAAAATTTCATCCCCGAAATTGCCTAAGGGTAATAAGAAAAGATTTTATTATTTCATTTGTCTAAAACTTATTGTTTTCAAGTCTCTATGTGTGGTAGGGTGTATATTAGCCTAGTTCATTTTACTCTACCTCCCTTAAAACATATTTCTTTATCCATTTCTCATACCCTGATGGTTCGCTATGATTTATTTCTTTACCTATTTGGAGTCTCGATGACAATTCCCAACAATTTAGAGTAAGATAGCTGTTTTCATTGTTTGACCACACGGAGAGACGGCTATAGTGGGCTTGATCCTGATACATCGATCATCTACCGGGCCAGGGTAGGAAGCTCATCGTATCCCTTCCGAATCCCGGTGGATCCTAATCTTCTGCTCGGTCAAGCAGTGAGTCCATTGGTAGTCGCTCAGGATTGAGAATTGGGTCAAGTTGCGAATGTTTCGCAGTTATATATTTCAGTAATTCCGTAGTCCGATCACTCTAGAAACGTAGGAAATGTCCATCATTGAAAGGCTCAAATTGTCTATTTCTAAGGTTGCCCTTTAGGTCTTAATCTAAGAGAGTCCTCGTTATTATCTATGTCCAAGGAAATGGTGAATCAAATCTTACTAGATCATCCTAAAACGGTTTCTCATATTAGAACTAACTAGGGCTTCTATAATGTTCGTATTCAACGAGCACAGTTTCGATCCTAGGCCAGTGGGGTAGGGTCCACCACGCTTTCGCTGCGCCACCTAGATCAAAGAGATGCAAGAGGTGACCTAACGAGATTGGGCTCATAATGTTCTACCCTCCTTAAAAATTTATTTTCACCCTCAAGGCTCAAGATTTATGTCCTGCTCCGTATATCGAAACAAGGTGTAATTTAGGACCTATCCTTGACCTGAAATGGGGTGCGGTCTCCCACTGCATTGGTCTTCTTTTCATCGATGATGTGTATTATGACATTGGTACCTCTGGGTATCGAAAGGAGCTAAAAATGATGGGTAATGTGGTTGATTTCAGGGGCAGGTGTGAGTTTGTGGCAAGATGCCTACTCCTGCCAAGGAGTTTTGTCACGGTTCAGACTTATCCTATTTAATCATGTCTAGCTTAACAGGCAGGTTATCTTTCTACGTTCATATGCACAAAATGTATGCCGACATGGCATGTAATTTGAGACCTAATTCCTAACTATTTGTTGCTCACTTGGGAAATTCCTTAGGCCTAAAGGGTAAAATCTCTATTGGCTATATATTCTTACACTTCTCAAAGATGAAGTTATAAACTTTTGGTTGCAAGTGGTTCGGCCAACACGGAAGAAAGTTGCATAGTGGGTCTGAGCCAGATACATAGATCTTCTGCCTCATGAGGACAGAAAATGTATCGTATGAGTTCTTAATCCTAGTTGATCCCGACCCTCTGCTTGATCAGAGCATAGAGTTCATTGGTAACTACCAGGATTGAGAATTCAATTCAAACCGCGAATACCTCGCTGATATATGTAGTTTCTCTACTCCGTGTTGCTGATTGTACTAAGTCCTTGAGAAGGCGATTCTAAGGGGTGTATAGATTTGACCTCACATTAAATGCAAGGGATATAGAAGTTTCCTCTAGGTATAATCCAAAATCTATTCTTATACACTAGCTGATCTCAGATCATTTCTAATACAAGATATTATTTATCGCGTAGGGTCAAACGTTGTCTAAGTGGAATTGTGTTGTACGGACTTAAATTTATCTACTCTCGAGCACTTCACACATGCTCATACCAGCTAAGAGGGTCCTAAGGTTCACATTATAAATTTGTGGGGTTTCCTAGATGGTCATGTCTGTCGAAGTCTAGGAGCACCGCTCTAGGTCCCAAAACTCCAAGGGTCTATTGGTCAAACAACCATTTACTCTAAAAGCTTAAGCTATCAGAGTGTGGTGGGTTAATGTTTATCAAGGGACTTTATTACTTCAACACTATTTGGCCAGTGGTCTTAAGTTGTAGTAAATGGGACTTTATTACTAATCCTACCTCGGGATTGGGAGTGGCATGGTTGGTAGGAGGGTGGGTAGGGATTAAAATTAATGATATAGGCTTTGAAAAATAAGCCTTGTGTGGGAAAGTGTGAGATGGGATTTTCAAACCCCAAGATGATGAATTTCTAAGTGTAATTTGAAAGGAAATCCCGGGATATACTTTTAATTGCGTACATTTTAAACATGGTGTCGGAAAACATGGGATACACCTAATCTAGGGACCATACTAACACATACATTTATTATTACTTATACAATTCTATCCACCTAACTCACCTAATGCAGTTTGGCCGAACGGGCCCTAAAGGGAGAAGAGGGGCTGGAGTTTTGGTTCTCCACAGATTTGGTTTTCATCAGGGGTTGTAGAGGCCTAACTGACAAGGAGTAAAGAAAGGAAAATGAAAAAAATGGATGGGTTAGAGGGCTTGCCCGATTTTGAGCTCCAAATAGGGGGTGTGGGAGTCCAAATGAGGGAAACATAAAGGGTAGAAGGTAGGTGTGGCTGTAAACGATGGAGTGATGTATGGTTGGACAGGAAATAACGAAATAGATGATTGGAGTGGAGGTTTGAGAGAGAAAACAGCAACCGAAAAGAGAAAAGGGGACTTGGAGGGGCGTTTAAGAGAGAGAGGGGTAAAACGACATGAAATAGGGGTCCTCTCGCAAAATCGCACGCACCACATGTGTGTAGAGGTCGGGCCGACCATGACCAGGCTCTACCCAACTTGAGTAGGCCCACCTGACTGCGGCCGACCGCGGTTCCGCCGCGGTCCGGTTTGACCGGCGTGCTGCCGCCGCAGTTGGGTGATGTCCCCCAACCCCCCAAGGTGCCAAATGCACCCTGGGTCCACATGATTCCCCCCCGTATTGACACATGTGGCCCCCCGACTCCATTTCGAGTCGTTACGGGTCAAATCGAACGTATCTTGCAATCCAGAATGAGTTATCTGAAGTAAAATATATGAATTTGGGGTAGAACGAGCTAATGAAGCCAACCAACCCCGCTACGCTAGGTTGCATAGCCTAGAATTGCAAAAAAAACCCTTCGATTGACGGTCGTTTCCCTATTTCAATTTCGTTGTACTAAAAATAGTAGTTTTAATTTGATTATTCTTCATCCGATGGGCTTTAAGAGTTGCGTCCAACGTGAAAAGGGCTTGGAATGATTAGGTGAATGGTTTGGTGAAGCCAAATAGGACACTTACTATTTTTTGCTGAAAACCTTGCGCACTAATAGACATCACGACCTTATAGTAAGTCGCGAATTCCAGGAGTTTTAGTTGTAGTTTGTTTCTGATTTCGTTCCCATTACTTGGTATCCCTACTTAAAGGGTTATGAACTCATTTTTCTTTTGTCATTCACTAATCAATTTGTATTTATTAGAATTTATTTATACTTTCTGCTTTCTTTTCTCGTAGACTCGAGAAGTCTCTGTGAGGAGTCCAGAGAAGCTCCGAGGATTCGGAGTAGTTATCCTCATCACGCTTATCCCGTATTCTACCAATTTTCAATGGTTGGGGTGAGGTGGATTGTAATCTAGAATCATCAATAGACGGCCTAGGAATGTTTTAAGGTCGACCCATGCGACCATGGTTGAATACAGACTCGATTTCGGCGTTCGCTTTCAGTGAACTTCACCAATTGGCGAAATCGGGATACCTATGAATGTTTCTATATTCCGTCGCTCCCTCCTAAGTCAGAGTGCGTGGTCCGGTTTAATCCAAATCATGCTCTGATACCAACTGTAACATCCCAAAAAATCAGGGGTCGATCATAACTCAACACCCAAGTTTCCAGAACATCACTTATGCAACATAGATAATGATGATTAAATGTTGTCTGCATTGGTGTATTGAACATGAGTGAGATTAAGCCAAAACAACATATCATACTCCAGAGACAGTTAAATTGTAAGTGGAAGACTGTGATAGATATATAAAATATATAAAAACTGTGGTGAGTCTCCAGAGTGTGATAACAATACCAGGTTAATAAATTCCAAGTACGTTTCTAAAATATAACAATGTGTAAGTGTAATGTCTTCTATCCCAAGTACCATAGCCCAGTCAATACAATAACAAGTCTTCATAAACCTGTCAGAGAGCTATAAGTAGGAGAACTCCTCCTCCACATCATAGTAATCCGGCTCTGCTTCATAAGCATCGCCATCACCTGAAACTCAACAAAACTGGTTGGTGTGTACAACACCGTCCTGTAACGTAGGAGTGAGTGATCAACTCAGTGGAACAATAAAGCATAGGTTAACATGTTATCAACTCAGTCAAGCAGTAATAATAAAGCAGTACAATCAAACAATTCTAACTACTCTTATTTAATGCAAGTATGAAATGACATGATGTATACCCTTGCCAAACCACCCTCATGCGACACCATCTTACATTCGCGAATGCATTCATCCCTCAGTGCTCCACATCTACCAGGCACCGCAATGCGTGATGAGCATGATTACCGAGTTGTTATTAGTCCATTTCAAATAGCAGTATTGGGAAACTAAGGTAACTCCCTTGTATCATTCCCAAACATGATACATTCTAAGGCCGTCACTCCTAGTTAATCTCAGACGGTGGTGTGTTTTCTAGGTCACTGCAGAGGCTGCCAGGGCTGTTACACACAAAGGTTACACCACTCCCCCATCACCTCTTTAACGATTCATCACTATACAGAAACAGGCCTACTTCATACTCTATACACTGCGGCAAAACTCGTCGCCTCACCGCAATTCAGAGTATGCTCGAGGTCAGTACAAAGGGCTGTCAGGGCTTTTGCTCGCATTCTTTGCACCACTCCCCCATCACCTTATCAATGTAGGCCGACAACATGAATATAGTGTCCCATACCACCATAATCGGCTCACGAGTCTGGTTGCTCACTGGTCAATACGGGGAGGCACGTGGCCCCAGCGTAGGCCGACAGCTCGACCACGGTGTCCCATACCACCATGCCTGGGTCATGAGTCTTAGCGGATCGAGGTACCATGGTTAAAAGGGATTTCACTAGTAAGTTTGGTACCCTAGGTTCAAGCAGTAGCGTCCAAACATGGTGAACATACATTAGACAGATCGGGTTACTTGACGAGCTCGGCTAGCTCGAGCGCACAACAAGTTAAATGACATGAAGTGCATAAGCACCTCGCGTGGCCGACCACTATCGTCAACCGAAGTACGACTTGGGTTCGTCGAACACATCTCACATGGCAAATGAATCTCAGCCACGCATTCATTTTCGTTACCGATTGCCTGGACTATAATCATAGCCCCAATCGCATTCAATTGCAGATAGTTAAAGCAGTAATGAATCAAGATTTAAATCATACAATCAAAGTTTGATATTATCCGTTTAGGGCTACTGGGGCTGTTGCACGCACTCGTCGCTCCACTCCCCCATCACCCATGATGGATCATACAACGTAAATATGAATTTAAACATATGCATCACATAGATAAAATCATAAAAGCAGTTGAGCATGTTATGAAGCAGAACACAAGCATGAATTTGTACATGTTCAATTCCTAATCACACAACTATCCAAGGAAATCATACACATAGTTAAAAGAGTTGAAAATCATATCTCAACACCCTTATACATTACGATTTGCTAACTACTACTCATTCAGACATTTTAACAAACACATTAGACTACATACATCAACATACATGATATAGTTGATCACATAGGTATTAGGCCAAATCCTTTCACTAGGGAGTTACCCCAATCATAACACGCATACACCCACGACGGATAGTCATGTCAAGTAGGAATCCAAGTTCTATATTCATTCAGTCATTTCCACAAACACTTAGGCCACACATTTTAATATAAGTAGTGAATATTGGCCGTGGCGTGATTTAGGGCAAATCCTTTCGTCAAAGGGGGATTGCCAATACAACAATCATATATCCATGACAATTAGTCATGGTGAGCACGAATGAGAATTCTTTACTCATTTGGTCATTTTCACAAACACTTAGAATACACTATTACAACATACATGGTGTATGTTAGCAAAACATGTATTAGGGCTATCCTTTCGCCAAGCAAGTATTTTATCCATATATAATATATTCATACAGAAAATAATCATGGCAAATACATCTCCAAATTTTATACGTATACGTTATTTTCTAGAATACACAATATCAACATACATAGTGTATATAAGTAAAACATTTATTAGGGTGAGTCCTTTCGCCAAACAAGTAATTTATCCACATATAATATTCAAACAACAATTAATCATGTCAAACACATTTCCAAAATTTGTACGTAGACGGTACTTTCTACAAATACCTAGAGTATGTAGAATTCCATATTTTTCATCTTTAATCAAAACGGAAAACAGACAGCACTTTGTACATGTGCAATTGCATGCAGATCATGAATCTATCATTATCTGACATTGAAAGCATTGAAAACCATAACCTATACACCTAAAGTCCGCACCTTCTGTCGTAGAATCGTAACGGATCCGATAGGTGTGCTAAGCTTCCGTATTCGACAGTTTGGCAACCTATAGAACGAAATAGGTTAGCTATTTATTAACCTACAACTATCAAAACCCCAAATCAGATTAAGGTTATGGTTTCTTACCTAGAAACGACGACGGAATCGCCGAAAAAGCGATTAGAACAAGATGGTGGAGCTCGTGAAGCGGCAGGGAAACATGGCAGGGAGATTCTCCCACATCTCCCACACTTTCTCTCTCTTCTCTCTCTCTCTCTCAAATCTTAAATTTGTATGGCTGCAATGAGAGAGGGTTTAAGGTCCTTATATAGCGTAAAATCTCACCAAAACAGACTTGGGAACAAGGTATACTTGGGTTTTGTGCAAAAGGCATCTATTTCATCTCAACGGAGGACTTCTGGCGGGCCTCCTTGAGCCAAAGGTCGGACTTAAGCTCACAGACACCGGATCTACGTTCTATTAAGTTTTCATTTTGGTCGGAATTCCAGATCACGCATGGCGGACCAGTTTCAGTTCAACGGTCAGCGAATCTCGATCGGAGATTCCGAGTACATGTAAATGTGTATGAAATTTCTCCTGATCCGAGGGTGTAATTTAGTCTGATTCTGATGGTCTGGTTGTTTAAAACTGATCCGCAATCGAGAGGTGCTAGATTACTATTCAAGATATTTTATTTTGAATTAATTTCACATTTATCACACTCTTCACTCCGAGCTCAAGCGATAGCGCTGGGATACTTTCTGGATTTGATTTCTGAGATGGTTGTCAAGCCCAACAAGGTGGTCCTAATTCCTTTACTTCGTGTTAATCGGACTTCCGACGTGCGGTCCAGATCTGATATGGAGTTTCGAGATGCTCCCGAGAGCAGCCGGGTAATGAGATTGATCATAGATTTTAGGGTAACCTAGCGTCAATGATTCTACAAGTTTTGAGTCTTGCAGATCGTATTTAAAGTGATTGGTGCTAATTTCACAGGTACTCTAGTTTAACACTGGCTAATTCTCGCCTAATTTCTAAAGGATTTAGTCCTAGGTGATTTCGGTCTGAGGTGGTACTTAGTCCTTTCTAGCAATGTTTAGTTTAAGTATTGTTCTTCATTACCTAAACTTTAAGATAGTATCTAAGGTGAAAGTACTTAGAAGGATTTAAGGAACGAGGTAATGAAAGGTGAGATTTGTGAAGAAAATGATTTGAAAAGGGACTTAAGACCCTTGAGTTGAGTGTTTGTGAAGTTAAACAAGAGTTAGGATTGTCCCATCGCCTAAGGACGTCTAATTCCAGGTTGGGAAAAATCCGGGCTGTTACACGCGAGTACAAGCGCCACTTGGAGTTTCAGACGAAGCGGGATCGTGATCCCCGGGTTCCCGTTGGAAAGACTCTGTTGGTGGAGCTATCCCATGGAGTTTATGAGGGCTGCAGGGTTCTTTTTGAAGCTCATGTAGATGGGCGGCTCTTTGGGGAGTACCTGTTGTTCGAGTACCTGGAAGAAGCTAAGTGGGGTCCACTATTTGAGGGCGAGTATTGCCCCAATGCAAGCACTGTTCGAGCTTTCTATGCCCACATTCAAGAGCCTACGCTGGAGCCCTTGCAATTCCCGATCCCATGTGGAAGGGATCGGTTGGCCACAATTGACATCAGATTAATATCTCGGCTCATGAAGGTGCCCCTTGGTGAGGTACATGCAAGTGAGACGAATCTAAAGAGAGCACGTAAAAGGAACACCACACATGGTTCCTTTGTGGTCGGCTGGTTT
The DNA here is from genome assembly GCA_021015155.1 of Magnolia officinalis. Lineage (NCBI taxonomy): Eukaryota > Viridiplantae > Streptophyta > Magnoliopsida > Magnoliales > Magnoliaceae > Magnolia > Magnolia officinalis. The sequence continues at coordinate 47,459,302 of JAJHSJ010000002.1, read as the reverse complement.
AGTGGCAGCTAAACAATAGCCTTCTAGCGACTAATATGACTGACGACTTCCCTCTACTCCATCACATTTTCACGTTCAATGTCTACCCCAAGTGGAGCAATCGCAGCAAGTGTACACGACTGATGATAGATTTTCTGTACCAAGTGGGGCAGAGAGTGAAGCTGTGCGTGCCTACGTTCGTGTTGCGATAGATAGTTCTTACCGCACGCTCCAATAGAAGGATCGATTTGCTCCCCTTCGGCCGACTCATATGCAAGATTTCACGTGAGTTTGGCTACAGACTTGGGGCGGGAAGGCCGGTGCCGATTCATCACATCAACGAGACTACTCTCAACCAGATGGACATCGGGCCACAGCAACGCCAAGCTCGACTTGAGGAAAGCGAGGATGAGTCAGAGAGCGAAGAGGAAGAGAGTGAGGGAGAAAGTGGAGCTGAAATAGAGTAAGAAGAGGAACATGAAGAGGAAGAGGAGGCCCAAGATACAGAGGAAAGCTCACCTCCTACGGCACCGGAGTAGGACGCTGATCGGGCCGCTAGGGATGCTCGTTTAGCTCGACTTGAGGAGGGTTAGGCTGTCCTACGACAGGACCTTATGGATCTTCGAGGCCTCGTGAAACATAAATTTAAGAAAGTGACTCGCACTTTGAAGTCTATCCTGTGCTGCTTGCAGGATAAGGGTACCCCTCCCCCGTCGCCAGACTCAGATGCCTAGTCATCCGTGTCATTGTCTTGTAGTTTGTTTGTTGTTGTGTTAGGACCTTTATGTTTTCATGTTGAGAGGCTTAGTAGTGTGGTAGTTTGGTAGTATGTTTTAGTGTTTGAAGCCTTAATTGTTTTGGCTCACATGCATCTTCTGTCATGGTTTATGTAAGGCTACATCTAATGTATTGTGACAATTTTGGGTTAAATAAAATGTATGAAACTCCTTTTGTTATCGAATGTGTAGAATGCTTGACAAGTTGGAGTTGTACTTGATAATTGTGAACTCCTCTCCTCTAAACCCATCTCTTGCTCCTCTTGGCCTCACCATTTCATACCCATATGAGTACAAAACCCAACTTTTGTGTCTCATAACTTTCCAAACCCACAAAAATCATCCCACACTTTCCGACGCAGGGTTCATTTTCCAAAGCCTATAAAATTGATTTTAATCCCATCCCACTCTCCTTCCAAACATGTCACTCCCAATCCCGAAGTGGGATTAGCAATGTAATCCATTTAATACAGCCTAATACCATTGGCCAAACAGGCCCTTAGGGTTTTGGACCTAGAGTTGGTACTCCTAGATTTTGTAAATAAATCTGGTAGTATAGGAAATCCAACAAATTAATAATGTGGACCCTAAGACCTTCTTAGGTAGTATGAGCATGTGTGTAGTGTTCGAGTGTAGTTAAATTCAAGTTCAGGCAACTCAATTCCAATCAGACAATGTTTGACCTTAAGCTATAAACAATTTCTTGTATTAGAAAGGGTATGAAATCATCTAGTGTATAAGCATAGACTTTGGATTACAACTATTGGTTGGTTATACTAAGGAATGTAAAACACTGATTATGCTGAGACAATTGAAAGATAGACTTAGTTCGTTGGCTTGATTAGGTTGGAGTGAGATCTCATTCCTTTGTTGAATCCCCCTAATACTTATAGGCTTATTTAATAACTCTTAGAAAAAAAAATTTAGCTTAGAAACTATTCACACTTAGAGAAAAGTTATATATCCCTCTAATTGAACGTTAGATCAAAACAACACACCCCCTGGGATTGTCTTCTCAAGGGCTTATTACAATCGGGAACACGGAGTAGAGAACTATATATAAGAGAGGTATTCGCAGTTTGAATTGAATTCTCAATCCTAATAGTTACCAATGAACTCAATGCTCTGATCAAGAAAAAGGTCGGGATCAACTAGGATTAAGAACTGATACGACAATTTTCTATCTTAGCTAGGCAGAAGGTCTATGTATCCGGCTCAGACCCACTACACAACTTTCCTTCCGTGCTGTCCGAACCACTTACAACCAAAAGTTTGTTACTTCGCCTTTGAGAAGTGTTAGGAACATATAGCCAATAGGGATACTTTGCTTGTGTAACAGCCCGGATTTTTCCCAACCTGGAATTAGACGTCCTTAGGCAATGGGTCGATTCTAACACCTTATCAACTTGTCAAAACTCAGTCCCAAAGGCTAAAATCACTTGTAAACCCATTTCCTTCACAAATCCCACCCTTCACCACCTTGTTCTTTAAATTTTTCTAAGTACTTTCACCCTAGACACTATCTTAAAGTTTAGGTAATGAAGAACAATACTTAAACTAAACATTGCTACAAAGGACTAAGTACCACCTCAGACAGAAAGTGCTCAGGACTAAATCCTTTAGAAATTAGGTGAGAAATACCCAGTGTTAAGCTAGAGTGCCTATGAAATTAACACCAATCACTTTAAATATGATCTGCAAGACCCAAAACTTGTAAAATCATTGACGCTAGGTTACCCTAAAATTTAGGATCAATCTCATTACCCGGCTGCTCTCGGGAGCATCTCGAAACTCCGTATCGGATCTGGACCGCACGTCGGAAGTCTGATTAACACGAAGTTAAGGAACTAGGACCGCCTTGTTGGGCTTGACAACCATCTCAGAAATCAAATCCAGATAGTGTCCCAGCGCTATTCGCTTGATCTCGGAGTGAAGAGTGTGACAAATGTGAAATTAATTCAAAATAAAATATCTCAAATAGTAATCTGGCACCACTCGCTTGCGGATCAGTATTAGGCAACCAGACCGTTAGAATCAGACCAAATTACATCCTCGGATCAGGAGAAATTTCATACACATTTACATGTACTCGGAATCTCCGATCGAGATCCGCTGACCGTTGAACTGAAACTGGTCCGCCACGCGTGATCTGGAATCCCGACCGAAACAAAAACTTAACTGAACGTAGATCCGGTATCGGTGAGCTTAAGTCCAACCTTTGGCTTAAGGAGGCCCGCTAGAAGTCCTCCGTTGAGCTAAAATTGACCCCCTTTGGTTATAACCTAAGTATACTTTGACCTGGAGTCTATTTCGGTGAATTTTTAGGCTATATAAAGACCTTAAACCCTCCCACATTGCAGCCATACGAATTTGAGAGAAACCCTAAAGAGAGAAGAGAGAAAGTGTGGGAGCAGTGGGAGAATCTCCCTGCCGCTATTCGAGCTTCACCACTCCATTCTCGTCGCTTTCCCGGTGAATCCGACTCTGTTTCTAGGTAAGAAACCCTGACCTTAAACTGATTTGGGATTTTGATAGTTGTAGGTTATGAAATAGCTAACCTATTCTGTTCTATAGGTCGCCGAATTGCCGAATACGAAGGCTTAGCAAACCTAGCTGATTTGTTACGATTCTACGATAAAAGGTGTAACGCCCTGAAAATCGGGGGTCGAGCATAAACTCAACTCCCGAGTTCCAGAACATCACTTATGCAACAAAATGAATGATGATTGAATGTTGACTGTATTCGTGCATTGAACATGAGTGAGATTAAGCCAAAACAGCATATCATACTCCAGAGACAGTTAAGTTTGCAAGCGGAAGACTGTGATAGATAGATAAAATATATAACTTATGATGAGTCTCCAGAGTGTGATAACATTACCAAGTTAAATAAATACAAGTGCAGTTCTAAAATGTACCAAATGTGAGGAAGTGTAATGCCTCCTATCCCATGTACCATAGCCCCGTCAATACAATATCAGGTTTTCATTGACCTGCCAGAGAGATACAGATAGGAGAATTCCTCCTATCATCACAGAAGTAGTCCGGCTCTGCTTCACAAGCATCGCCATCACTTGAAACTCAACAAATCTAGTGGGTGTTCGGAACACCGTCCCGTAACGTGGGAGTGAGTGATCAACTCAGTGGAACAGTAAAGCATAGGTTAACATGTTATCAATTCAATCAAGCAGTAATGATAAAGCAGTACAAATCAAACATTTCTAACTACTCTTGTTAAGTGCGAAAATGAAATGACATGATGCTGTATGCCCTTGCCAAACCACCCTCAAGCGACATCATCTTACGTTCGCGAATGCTTACTCCCTCAGTGCGCCACATCTACAAAGCACATGCGGTGCGATGATGCTCATGATTACCAAGTTTTTATTAGTCCATTTCAAACAGCAGTATTGGGAAACTAAGGTACCTCCCTTGTATCATTCCCAAACATGATCCATTCTAGGGTCGTCAATCCTAGTTAATCTCATACGATATTATGGTTTGAGAAGCATAGTGAAGGCATCGCAAAGGGCTCGTCACCCGTCAGCGCGGATACAGATCTCACTGTATGCGGCTCAATTGCTGACCGTCAGCTCGAGTACAGGTCTCACCGTACTCGGCTCAATCACTAGCCGTCAGCTCGAGTACAGGTCTCACCGTACTCGGCTCCACTCATACTCTAGTTGCTGTGAAAGACTCGTCACCAATCACAGACCCTTGGAGTATACTCGAAGATACTACGGAGGACTCGTCGCCCGTTAGCACGAGTACAGGTCTCACCGTACTCGGCTCTCGCCGTAAGTATCGACAGCTCGAATACAGTGTCACATACCACCATATTCGGCTCACGAGTTGGTTGCGCAATGGTCACTACGGGGAGGCACATGGCCCCAGCGTAGGCCGACAGCTTGACCACGGTGTCCCATACCACCATGCCCGGCTCATGTGTCTTAGCGGATCGAGGTACCATGGTTAAAAGGGGGTTTCACTGGTAAGTTTGGTACCTTAGGTTCAAGTAGTAGCATCCAAACAGGGTGAACATGCATAAGGCAGATCGGGTTACTTGACGAGCTCGACTAGCACGATCGCCCGTTGAGCTGCATGACATGAAGTGCATAACAACTTCGTGTGGCCTAGCCACTGCCGACAGGCAACGCACGACTCGAGTTCGTCGAACACATCCCACGTGGCAAATGAATCTCAGCCACGAGTTCAATCTCGTTACCGATTGCCTGGGCCATAATCATAGCCCCAAACACAATCTATTGCAGATAAATAAAGCAGTAATGGATCAAGATTCAACTCATACAGTCAAGGTCTGGTATTATCCGTTTAGGGCTGCCAGGGCTGTTGCACGCACTCGTTGCTCCGCTCCCCCATCACCCATGACGGATCATACAACGTAAATATAAATTTAAACATATGCATTACATAGTTAAAATCATAAAACAGTTGAGCATGTTATGAATCACAACACAAGCATGCGTTTGTACATGTTCAATTCCTAATCACGCAACTATCAAAGGAGATCATACACATAGTTAAAAAGAGGTTGAGAATCATATCTCAACACCCTTATACTTTACAATTTGCTAACTACTACTCATTCAGACATTTCAAGAAACACTTAAACAAACATACATCAACATACACGACATATGTCGATCACATAGGCATTAGGCCAAATCCTTTCACTAGGGAGTTGCCCCAACCATAACACGCGTACACCCACGACGGATAGTCATGGCAAGCAGGAATCCAAGTTCCATATCCATTCAGTCATTTCCACAAACACTTGGGCCACACATTTTAGCATATATAGTGTATATTGGCCGTGGCGTGACTTGGGGCAAATCCTTTCGTCAAAGGGGGGTATCGCCAATACATCAATCATGAATCCATGACAATTAGTCATGGCGAGCACGAATGAGAATTCTATACTCATTCAGCCATTTCCACAAACACTTAGAATACACTATTACAACATACATGGTGTATGTTAGTAAAACATGTATTAGGGTTATCCCTTAGCCAAGCAAGTATTTTATCTATGTATAATATATTACTACAGCAAATAATCATGATAAATACATATCCAAAATTTATACGTATACAGTATTTTCTAAAATACGCAATTTCAACATACATAGCATTTACAAGTGAACATGTATTACGGCGATTCCTTTCGCCAAACTAGTATTTTATCCATATATAGTATAATCATACATTAAATAAACATGCCAAACATTTCTCCAAAAAAAATACGTATACGGTATTTCTACGTATACCCAAAGTATGTGAAATTCCATATTCTACATCGCTAATCGAAACAGGAAACGGGAAGCACTTTGTACATGTGCATTTACATGCAGATCATGAATCTATCATTATCTGACATTGAAAGCGTTGAAAAATGTAACTTATACACTTAAAGTCCTCACCTTTTGTCGTAGAATCGTAACGGAGTTGATAGGTTTGCTATGCTTCCGTATTTGGCAGTTTGGCAACTTAGAGAACGAAATAGGTTAGCTATTTCACAACCTACAACCACCCAAGCCCCAAATCAGATTAGGGTTAGGGTTTCTAACCTAGAAACGACGCCGGAAACGCCGGAAAAATGTCAGGAAAGGGGCGGTGCAGCAGCCCGTGTGGTGGCAGGAAACGACGGCTGGGAGATTCTCCCACATCTCCCTCACTTTCTCTCTCTTTTCCTCTCTCAATTCCAAATTCGTATGTCTGCCATGAGAGAGGGTTTAAGGTCCTTATATAGTCTCAAAACTCACCGAAATAGACTCCTGTTCAAGGTTACTGCTAATATAGGTATTTCGTCACTTTTCCGGCTCAAAAGAGAGGTTCTGATGGCCCTCCTTGAGCCAAACGTCAGACTTAAGCTCACCACACATGGATCTATGAGGGATTACGTTTTTGACTCGATCGGATTCCCAGATCGCACGTGGCGGACCACTTTCAGTTCAACGGTCAGTGGGCCACGATCCGAAATTCCAAGTACATGTAAATGTTCCTGAAATTTTTCCTGATCCGAGGGTGTAATTTGGTCTAATTCTGACGGTCTGGTTGCTTAATACTGATGGGCAAGTGAAAGGTGCCAGATCACTATTCCAGATATTTATTTTGGAATGGGAATAGTTTTTTTCACACTCCCGCGCTCCGGATCGAAACGAATGGCCGTGGGACATCGGCTGGATCTGATTTTCGAGATGATTGTCAAGCCCAGTGAGGCGGTCCTAGTTCCTTAACTTCGTGTTAATCGGACTTCCGAGGTGCGGTCTAGACCTAATACGAAGTTTCGTTTCATTCCCAAGAGCAGACGGGAAATGAGTTTGGTTCTAAACTTTAGGGAAACCTAGAGTCACTGATTTTGCAAGTTTTGGGTCTTGCAGATCGTATTTAAATTATCCCAACGGATTTCATGGCTAATCGAGTTTTGCACTTAGTTAACTTTGTTAAATTTCTAAAGGATTTAATCCTAACTGTTTTCTGGTTGAGATGGTACTTAGGCCTTTGCAGTTTGTATATAAAGTGATCCAAGTTTTACTACTTAGCTAGTTTAAGACAGTGTCTAGGGTGAAAGTGCTTTGAAAAATTGAAAGCACAAGGTAGTGAAGGGTGGGATTTGTGAAGAAAATTGTTTAAAAAGGGATTTGAGGCTTTAATTGAGCGTTTGGGAAGTTAAACCTGTGTTAGGATTGACCCATCGCCCAAGGACGTCTAATCCCAGGTTGGCAAAAATCCGGGATGTTACAAAAGGTGCAGACTTTAGGTGTATAGGTTATGGTTTTCAACGCTTTCAATGTTAGATAATGATAGATTCATGATCTGCATGCAATTGCACATGTACAAAGTGCTGTCTGTTTTCCGTTTCGATTAAACATGAAGAATATGGAATTTTACATACTCTAGGTATTTGTAGAAAGTACCGTATACGTATAAATTTTGGAAATGTGTTTGCCATGATTATTTGTTGTATTAATAGAATATATATGGATAAAATACTTAGTTGGCGAAAGGACTCGCCATAATACATGATTTGCTAATATACACTATGTATGTAGAAATAGTGTATTCTAGAAAGTACTGTATACGTATAAATTTTGGAGATGTGTTTGCCATGATTATTTGTTGTATGAATATATTATATATGCGTAAAATACTTGCTTGGCGAAAGGACTCGCCCTAATACATGTTTTGCTATTATACACTATGTATGTTGTAATAGTGTACTCTAAGTGTTTGAGAAAATGCTTGTGAGAGTAAGTGTGTGGATGATGGTGCCTTAGGTAGGTGTTGAGATGGGATTCTCAACTACCTTAGAAACATGTATGATTTCCCCTATGTGGGTCGTTTACTTTAACCACTTACTTATGAAATATATGTGTTTGTATTCCTATTTATGTAGTGCTTTATAACATGCTTTATAATATGCTTTATGATATTCCTGTTAACATGCTCAAATGATTGTATGATTTTATTTATGTAAGGCGTATGTTTAAATTCATGTTTATGTTGTATGATCCGTCATGGGTGATGGGGGAGTGGTGTAACGAATGCGTGTAACAGCCCTGGCAGCCGTAAATGGATAATACCAGACACTGATTGTATGATTTGAATCTTGATCCATTACTGCTTTATCTATCTGCAATAGATTGTGTTTGGGGCTATGATTATAGTCCAGACAATCGGTACCTGTAACATCCCGAAAAATCGGGGGTCGAGCATAACTCAACACCCGAGTTCCAGAACATCACTTACGCAACATAGATAATGATGATTAAATTTTGTCTGCATTAGTGTATTGAACATGAGTGAGATTAAGCCAAAACAACATATCATACTCCAGAGACAGTTAAATTGCAAGCGGAAGACTATGATAGATATATAAAATATATAAAAATTGTGGTGAGTCTCTAGAGTGTGATAACATTACCAGGTTAATAAATTTCAAGTACATTTCTAAAATATACCAAATGTGTAAGTGTAATGTCTTGTATCCCAAGTACCATAGCCCCGTCAATACAATAACAGGTCTTCATAAACCTGTCAGAGAGCTACAAGTAGGAGAACTCCTCCTCCACATCATAGTAGTCTGGCTCTGCTTCATAAGCATCGCCATCACCTGAAACTTAACAAATCTGGTTGGTGTGTACAACACCGTCCCGTAACGTGGGAGTGAGTGATCAACTCAGTGGAACAGTAAAGCATAGGTTAACATGTTATCAACTCAGTCAAGCAGTAATGATAAAGCAGTATAATCAAACAATTCTAACTACTCTTATTTAATGCAAGTATGAAATGACATGATGTATGCCCTTGCCAAACCACCCTCATGCGACACCATCTTATGTTCGCGAATGCGTTCATCCCTCAGTGCTCCACATCTACCAGGCACATGCAGTGCGATGATGAGCATGATTACCAAGTAATTATTAGTCCATTTCAAACAACAGTATTGGAAAACTAAGGTACCTCCCTTGAATCATTCCCAAACATGATCCATTCTAGGGTCGTCAGTCCTAGTTAATCTCATACGATATTATGGTTTGAGAGGCATAGCGAAGGCATCACAAAGGGCTCGTCACCCGTCAGCACGGAGATAGATCTCACCGTATACGGCTCAATCGCTGGCCGTCAGCTTGAATACAGGTCTCACCGTACTCGGCTCAATCGCTGGCCTTCAGCTCGAATACAGATCTCACCGTACTCGGCTCAACTCATGCTTTAGTTGCTGTGAAGGGCTCATCGTCAATCACAGACCTTAGAGTATACTCGAAGACACTACGGAGGACTCGTTGCCCGTCAGCACGAATACAGGTCTCACCGTATTCGGCTCTCGCCGTAGGTGTCGACAGCTCGAATATAGTGTCCCATACCATTATAATTGCCTCACGAGTCTGGTTGCTCACTGGTCACTACGGGGAGGCACGTGGCCCCAGCGTAGGCCGACAGCTCGACCACGGTGTCCCATACCACCATGCCCAGCTCAGGAGTCTTAGCGGATCAAGGTACCATGGTTAAAAGGGATTTCACTGGTAAGTTTGGTATCCTAGGTTCAAGCAGTAGCGTCCAAACATGGTGAACATACATTAGACAGATCGGGTTACTTGACGAGCTCGGCTAGCTCGAGCGCACAACAAGTTGAACGATATGAAGCGCGTAAGCACTTCGTGTGGCCAACCACTATCGCCAACCGAAGTAGGACTCGAGTTCGTCGAGCACATCTCACGTGGCAAATGAATCACAGCCACTAATTCAATTCTGGTACCGATTGTCTGGACTATAATCATAGCCCCAAACACAATCAATTGCAGATAGATAAAGCAGTAATGGATCAAGATTCAAATCATACAATCAAAGTATGGTATTTTCTGTTTAGGGCTGCCAGGGCTGTTGCACGCATTCGTTGCTCCACTCCCCCATTACCCATGACGGATCATACAACGTAAATATAAATTTAAACATATGCATTACATAGATAAAACCATAAAAGCAGTTGAGCATGTTATAAAGCACAACACAAGCATGAGTTTGTACATATTCAATTCCTATTCACACAACTATCTAAGGAAAACATACACATAGTTAAAAGAAGTTGAGAATCATATCTCAACACCCTTATACATTTCAATTTGCTAACTACTACTCATTCAGACATTCCACCAACACTTTAAAAGACATACATCAACATACATGACATATACTGATCACATAGGCATTAGGCCAAATCCTTTCACTAGGGAGTTGCCCCAATCATAACACGCGTACACCCACGACGGATAGTCATGGAAAGTAGGAATCCAAGTTCCATATTCATTCAGTCATTTCCACAAACACTTGGGCCACACATTTTAGCATATATAGTGTATATTGGCCGTGGCGTGATTTAGGGCAAATCCTTTCATCAAAGGGGTATCGCCAATACAACAATCATATATCCATGACAATTAGTCATGGCGAGCACGAATGAGAATTCTATACTCGTTCAGCCATTTTCACAAATACTTAGAATACACTATTACAACATACATGGTGTATATTAGCAAAACATGTATTAGGACTATCCTTTCGCCAAGCAAGTATTTTATGCATATATAATATATTTATACAACAAATAATTATGGCAACCACATCTCTAAAATATATATGTATACGGTACTTTCTACAATACAGTATTTCTACATACATAGTGTATATTAGTAAAACATGTATTTCGGCGAATCCTTTCACCAAATAAGTATTTTATTCATATATCATATATTCATACAACAAATAATTATGTCAAACACATTTCCAAAATTTAAACGTATACGGTATTTTCTACGAATACCTAGAATATGTAAAATTCCATAATCTGCATCTTTAATCGAAACAGAAAACAGAAAGCACTTTGTACATGTGCAATTGCATGCAGATCATGAATCTATCCTTATCTGACATTGAAAGCATTGAAAACCATAACCTATACACCTAAAGTCCACACCTTTTATCGTAGAATTGTAACAAATCAGCTAGGTTTGCTAAGCCTTCGTATATGGCAGTTTGGCGACCTATAAAACGGAATAGGTTAGATATTTTATAACCTACAACTATCAAAACTCCAAATCAGATTAGGGTTAGGGTTTCTTACCTAGAAACAGGTCTGGAATCATCGGGAAAGCGATTAGAATGGAGTGGTTGTGCTTGCATAACGGCAGGGAAGCATGACAGGGAGAACCTCCCACAACTCCCACACTTTCTCTCTTTTCTCTCCCTTTTCTCTCTCTCAAATCTCAAATTCGTATGGCTGTGAGAGAGAGAGTTCGAAGGTCCTTATATAGCCTAAAAAGTCTCCAAATTAGACTTCAAGTCAAGGTATACTTAGGTTATAACCAAAGCGGGACTTTTCCATCTCAACGGAGGACTTCTGGTGGGCCTCCTTGAGCCAAAGGTCAGACTTAAGCTCACAAACTATGGATCTAGGTTCTATTAAGCTTTCGTTTCGGTCGGCATTCTAGATCGCGCGTGGCGGACCAGTTTCAGTTCAACGGTCAGCAGATCTCGATCGGAGATTCCGAGTACATGTAAATGTGTATGAAATTTCTCCTGATCCGAGGGTGTAATTTGGTTTGATTCGGACGGTCTGGTTGCTTAAAACTGATCCGCAAGCAACACGTGCTAGATTACTATTCAAGATTTTTTATTTTGAATTAATTTCCCATTTCTCACACTCTTTACTCCGAGCTCAAGCGAATAGCGCTAGGACACTATCTGGATTTGATTTTCGAGATGGTTGTCAAGCCCAGCAAGGTGGTCCTAATTCCTTAACTTGGTATTATTCGGACTTCCGACGTGCGGTCCAGATCTGATACGGAGTTTCGAGATGCTCCCGAGAGTAGCCGGGTAATGAGATTGATCCTAGATTTTAGGGTAACCTAGCGTCAATGATTCTACAAGTTCTAGGTCTTGCAGATCGTATTTAAAGTGATTGGTGCTAATTTCATAGCTAATCTAGTTTTGCACTTAGTTACTTTGTCTCATTTCTAAAGGATTTAGTCCTATAAGATTTCTACTTGAGGTGGTACTTAGTCCTTTGTAGTTTGTATATAAAGTGATCCAAGTTATACTACTTAGCTAGTTTAAGATAGTGTCTAGGGTGAAAGTACTTTGAAAAATTGAAAGAATAAGGTGGTGAAGGGTGGGATTTGTGAAGAAAATGGTTTGAAAAGGGATTTGAGGCTTTAATTGAGTGTTTGAGAAGTTAAACTGGTGTTAGGATTGACTCATCGGCTAAGGACGTCTAATTCCAGGTTGGGAAAATTTTGGGCTGTTACAATCTACCCCCCTTAAAACAAAATTTTGTCCCCGAAATTGTCTGAGGGTAATAAAGAAATATTTTATTATTTCATTTGTCTAAAACTTATTGTTTTCAAGTCTCTATGCGCGGTAGGGTGTATATTAGCCTAGTTCATTTTAGTCCACCCCCCTTAAAACTTATTTCTTTATCCATTTCTCTTACCCTGATGGTTTGCTACAATTTATTTCTGTACCTATTTGGAGTCTTGACGATAATTCCCAACAATTTAGAGCAAGATAGTTGTTTTCATTGTTTGACCAACACGGAGAGACGGTAATAGTGGGCTCGATCCAGATACGTCGATCATCTACCGAGGTAGGGTAGAAAGCTCATCATATCCCTTCCGAATCTTGGTGGATCCTAGTCTTCTACTCGTCAGCAGTGAGTCCATTGGTAGTCGCCCAGGATTGAGAATTGGGTCAAGCCGCGAATGTTTCGCAGTTGTATATTTCAGTAACTCCGTAGTCCGATCACTCTAGAAACGGAGGAAATGTCCATCATTGGAAGACTCAAATTGTCTATGTCTAAGGTTGCCCTGTAGGTCTTAGTCTAAGAGAGTCTTTGTTATTATCTATGTCCAAGGAAATGGTGAATCAAATCTTACTAGATCATCCTAAAACGGTTTCTCATAGTAGGACAGGCTAGGGCTTCTATAATGTTCGTATTCAGCGAGCACCGATTCGATCCTGGGCCAGTGGGGTAAGGTCCACCATGCTTTCGCTGCGCTACCCAAATCAAGGAGGTGTATTAGCTGACCTAACCAGAGTGGGCTCATCATGTTCTACGCCCCTTAAAAATTTATTTTCACCCTCAAGCCTCAAGATTTATGTCCTGCTCCGTATATCGGAACAAGGTTGATTTAAGACCTACCCTTAACATGAAATGGGATGCGGTCTCCCACTACGTTGGTCTTCTTTTCATCGATGATGTGTATTATGGCATTAATACCTATGAGTATCGAAAGGAGCTAAAAATGATGAGTAATGTGGCTGATTTCCGGGGCAGGTGTGAGTTTGTGGCAAGATGCCTAAGTCTACCAAAGGAGGACTATCATCATGGTCCCGACCTACCTTATGTACTCATGTCAAGCCTAACAGGTAGGCTATCTATCTACGTTCATATGGCCAAAATGTATGCCGACATGGCATGTAATTTGGGACCTAATTCCTAACTATTTGTTGCCCATTTGGGTAATTCCTTGGGCCTAAAAGACAAAGTCGCTATCGGCTATATACTCCTAATACTTTTCAAAGACAAAGTCATAAACTTTTGGTTGCAAGTGGTTCGGCCAACATGGAAGGAAAGTTGAATAATGGGTCTGAGCCGGATACATAGATCTTCTGCCTCATGAGGATAGAAAATGTATCGTATCAGTTCTTAATCCTAGTTGATCCCGACCTTCTGCTTAATCAGAGCATAGAGTTCATTAGTCACAACCAGGATTGAGAATTCGATTCAAACCGCGAATACCTCGCTTATAAATAGTTTCTCTACTCCGTGTTCCCGATTGTACTAAGTCCTTGAGAAGGCAATTCTAAGGGGTGTATTGATTTGACCAAACATTAAATCCAAGGGATATAGAAGTTTCCTTTGAGCGTGACTAGTTACTAATCAAACAAGCCTCCTAAGAGTTGTTAAAGAAGCCTATGAGTACTAAGGGGATTTAATGAAGGAATGGGTCCTCGCTCCAACCAACTTAAGCCGACTAACTAGGTCTATCATTCAATTGGCTTAGCCTAATTAATTAGTCTTTTACTTTCCTTAGCCGAACCAGTAGTCTAGTCTTAATGTAGGAGTAGCGGTAATCCACTAGTTGTAATCCAAAGTCTATGCTTATACACTAGATGATTTTATACCCTTTCTAATATAAGAAATTGTTTATTGCTTAGGGTCAAACGTTGTCTAAGTAGAATTGAGTTGCCTGAACTTAAATTTAACTATACTCAAGCATTACACATATGCTCATTCCAACTAAGAGGGTCCTAAGGTTCACATTACATATTTGTTGGATTTCCTACATGGTCAGGCCTGTCGAAGTTTAGGAGCACCGCTCTAAGTCTAAAACTCCAAGGGTCTATTTGGCCAGTGGTCTTAAGTTGTATTAAATGGGACTGTATTGCTAATCCTACTTCAAGCTTGGGAATGACATGTTTGGTAGGAGGGTGGGTGGGGATTAAAATTATTGGTATAGGCTTTGGAAAATGAGCCTAGTTTTGGAAAGTGTGAGATGGGATTTCCAAATCCCAAGGTAATGAATTTCTAAGTGTAATTTGAAAGGAAACCTGGGATATACTTTTCATTGCATACATTCCAAACATGGCATTGGCAAACATGGGATACAACCAATCTAGGGGCCATACCTTACACATACATGTATTATTACTTTTACAATTCCATCCACCTAATCTCACTTAATGTAGTTAGCCGAACGGGCCCTAAACGTCCCCAAACATCAAAAACATTCTACTAACGACTACACCCATCAACATGAGAACGTCAACATCCAAAGGCGGTAATTCTCTTTCCCATGAGAGAGAGAAAGGTGGACATCGAGAAACTAGCCGTAAGGACCTCGAATAAGGCCATGAAAACGTAAAGAAACGGAGAGAAAAGGCTGGAGGTTTTGGTTCTCCACGAACTTGGGTCCTCAACAGACATTGTAGAGGCCTAATAGACAGGGTTTAAAGAAAGGAAACAAAGAGATGGACTGGGTTGAGTGCTTACACAAGTTTAAGCCTCAAATGAGGGGGTGTAGGAGCTCAACTGAGAGAAAACGGAAAGCGTAGAGGGTGGTTGTTGCAGCAAACGATGGAGGGGTGCGGGTTTTAATAGAAAACATCGGAATGTGTAATTGGAAGGGAGGTTAGAGAGAGAAAATTAGATTTTGGAAGGAAAGGGAGAGCTTGGAGGGTTGTTTTGTGAAGGAAGTACTAGTTTGGGGGGGTTTTAGTTGACGACCCTTATACCAGGGGGTTCCCCTAGCCCCCAAACACGATTGGCCCAGACGGCTGGCCCGGCCCAGCAAAAAAACTGGCGAGGCCTCGCCGAAAAATTTCCCATTTTTCAAGGGGGAGCCGCATGGGTGTGTTCCTCCAGTCTCCTAGGCTCCAAAAAAGTATGTGGCCAACCCTGGTTGCCTCCGGAAGTGCTATGTTTGGCCCCCAACTCTATTTTGAGCCGTATCGGGGCCAAAATGCAAACCAGAATGATTTTATGTGATGTGTATCATATGATTTTGGGGTAGGAGGAGCTAATCCATCCAACTACCCATTTATTTGGTCAGATTCAAAATTTTAAATGGTCAAAAGTCCAATTTCTACATATATTTACTATTTATAGTAATTTTTTTTAAGTATTATTCTTCATCATTTATACGTTAGGATTTATGTCTAGTATGAAAGGATTTTTAAAAAAAATTAAAGAATGAAGTGGTGCAAGGAGAGATTTTGAACAAATTGGGTAAAAAGGGATTTTAGGCTTTGGTGTTGTGGTTGACCCACAACCTAAGAACATTCATTTCTAGGGAACGACTCAAACCCGTCGACTGATGGCATAGAAGTGATTCGTGATCGTTTCGCGTGATCATGGGTGTGTACGGGCCCAATCTCAGCGGTCGATTTCGGTCGGTTTCACCGTTCGGGGAAATTGGAAAATCCTATGTCGGTTTTTACGTTTCGTCGCTCCCTCCTAAGTCAGATTGCGTCAAAGTGTATCGCGTGACCATAACCCAGGTCCGGTTTAATCCAAATCATTTTCTGATACTAACTGTAACATCCCAAAAAATCGGGGGTCGAACATAACTCAACACCCGAGTTCCAGAACATCACTTATGCAACATAGATAATGATGATGAAATTTTGTCTGCATTAATGTATTGAACATGAGTGAGATTATGCCAAAACAGCATATCATACTCCAGAGACAATTAAATTGCAAGCGGAAGACTATGATAGATATATAAAATATATAAAAATTGTGGTGAGTCTCTAGAGTGTGATAACATTACCAGGTTAATAAATTTCAAGTACGTTTCTAAAATATACCAAATGTGTAAGTGTAATGTCATCTATCCCAAGTACCATAGCCCCGTCAATACAATAACAGGTCTTCATAAACCTGTTAAAGAACTACAAGTAGGAGAACTCCTCCACATCATAGTAGTCCGGCTCTGCTTCATAAGCATCGCCATCACATGAAACTCAACAAATCTGGTTGGTGTGTACAACACCGTCCCGTAACGTGGGAGTGAGTGATCAACTCAGTGGAACAGTATAGGTTAACATGTTATCAACTCAGTCAAGCAGTAATGATAAAGCAGTATAATTAAACAATTCTACCTACTCTTATTTAATGCAAGTATGAAATGACATGATGTATACCCTTGCCAAACCACCCTCATGCGACACCATCTTACGTTCGCGAATGCGTTCATCCCTCAGTGCTCCACATCTACCAGGCACATGGAGTGCGATGATGAGCATGATTACCGAGTAATTATTAGTCCATTTTAAACAGTATTATTGGGAAACTAAGGTACCTCCCTTGAATGATTCCCAAACATGATCCATTCTAGGGTCGTCAGTCCTAGTTAATCTCATATGATATTATGGTTTGAGAGCCATAGCAAAGGCATCACAAAGGGCTCGTCACCCGTCAGCACGGATACAGATCTCACCGTATACGGCTCAATTGCTGACCGTTAGCTCGAATACAGGTCTCACCGTACTCGGCTCAATCGTTGACCGTCAGCTCGAATACAGATCTCACCGTACTCGGCTCAACTCATGCTCTAGTTGCTGTGAAGGGCTCGTCGCCAATCACAGACCTTAGAGTATACTTGAAGACACTACGGAGGACTCGTCACCCGTCAGCACGAATACAGGTCTCACCATATTCAGCTCTTGCCGTATGTGTCGACAGCTCGAATATAGTGTCCCATACCACCATAATCGGCTCACGAGTCTGCTTGCTTACTGGTCACTACGGGGAGGCACGTGGCCCCATCGTAGGCCGACAGCTCGACTACGGTGTCCCATACCACCGTGCCCAGCTCATGAGTCTTAGCGGATCGAGGTACCATGGTTAAAAGGGATTTCATTGGTAAGTTTGGTACCCTAGGTTCAAGCAGTAGCGTCCAAACATGGTGAACATACATTAGACAGATCAGGTTACTTGACGAGCTCGGCTAGCTCGAGCGCACAACAAGTTGAACGATATGAAGCGCATAAGCACTTCGTGTGGCCAACCACTATCGCCAACTGAAGTACGACTCGAGTTCGTCGAACACATCTCACGTGGCAAATGAATCACAACCACGAATTAAATTCTAGTACCGATTGTCTGAACTATAATCATAGCCCCAAACACAATCAATTGCAGATAGATAAAGCAGTAATAGATCAAGATTCAAATCATACAATCAAAGTATGGTATTTTCCTTTTAGGGCTGCCAGGGCTGTTGCACTCACTCGTTGCTCCACTCCCCCAACACCCATGACGGATCATACAAAGTAAATATGAATTTAAACATATGCATTACATAGATAAAACCATAAAAGCAGTTGAGCATGTTATAAAGCACAACACAAGCATGAGTTTGTACATATTCAATTCCTATTCACACAACTATCCAAGGAAAACATACACATAGTTAAAAGAAGTTGAGAATCAGATCTCAACACCCTTATACATTTCAATTTGCTAACTACTACTCATTCAGACATTCCACCAACACTTTAAAAGACATACATCAACATACATGACATATGCTGATCACAGAGGCATTAGGCCAAATCCTTTCACTAGGGAGTTGCCCCAATCATAACACGCGTACACCCACGACGGATAGTCATGGGATGTAGGAATCCAAGTTCCATATTCATTCAGTCATTTCCACAAACACTTGGGCCACACATTTTAGCATATATAGTGTATATTGGCCGTGGCGTGATTTAGGGCAAATCCTTTCGTCAAAGGGGTATCGCCAATACAACAATCATATATCCATGACAATTAGTCATGGCGAGCACGAATGAGAATTCTATACTCATTCAGCCATTTTCACAAACACTTAGAATACACTATTACAACATACATGGTGTATATTAGCAAAACATGTATTAGGGCTATCCTTTCGCCAAGCAAGTATTTTACGCATATATAATATATTTATACAACAAATAATCATGGCAACCACAGTTTCAAAATTTATACGTATACGGTATTTTCTACGAATACCTAGAATATGTAAAATTCCATAATCTACATCTTTAATCGAAACAGAAAACAGAAAGCACTTTGTACATGTGCAATTGCTTGCAGATCATGAATCTATCATTATCTGACATTGAAAGCGTTGAAAACCATAACCTATATACCTAAAGTCTGCACCTTTTATCGTAGAATCGTAACAAATCAGCTAGGTTTGCTAAGCCTTCCTATATGGCAGTTTGGTGACCTATAGAACGGAATAGGTTAGCTATTTCATAACCTACAACTATCAAAACTCTAAATCAGATTAGGGTTATGATTTCTTACCTAGAAACGGGGCTGGAATCGCCGGGAAAGTGATTAGAACGGAATGGTTGTGCTTGCATAACGGCAGGGAAGCATGACAGGGATAACCTCCCACAACTCCCACACTTTCTCTCTCTTTTCTCTCTCTCAAATCTCAAATTCGTATGGCTGTGAGGGAGAGAGTTCAAAGGTCCTTATATAGACTAAAAAGTCTCCAAATTAGACTTCAAGTCAAGGTATACTTAGGTTATAACCAAAGCGAGACTTTTCCAGCTCAACGGAGGACTCCTGGCGGGCCTCCTTGAGCCAAAGGTCGGACTTAAGCTCACAAACTATGGATCTAGGTTCTATTAAGTTTTCTTTTCGGTCGGGATTCCAGATCGCGCGTGGTGAACCAGTTTCAGTTCAACAGTCAGCAGATCTCGATCGGAGATTCCGAGTACATGTAAATGTTTATGAAATTTCTCCTGATCCGAGTGTGTAATTTGGTTTGATTCTGACGGTTTGGTTGCTTAAAACTGATCCGCAAGCAACACGTGCCAGATTACTATTCAAGATATTTTATTTTGAATTAATTTTCCATTTCTCACACTGTTCACTCCGAGCTGAAGCGAATAGAGCTGGGACACTATCTGGATTTGATTTTCGAGATGGTTGTCAAGCCCAGCAAGGCGGTCCTAATTCCTTAACTTGGTATTATTCAGACTTCTGATGTGTGGTCCAGATCTGATACGGAGTTTTGAGATGCTCCCGAGAGCAGCTGAGTAATGAGATTGATCCTAGATTTTAGGGTAACCTAGCGTCAATGATTCTACAAGTTCTGGGTCTTGCAGATCATATTTAAAGTGATTGGTGCTAATTTCATATCTAATCTAGTTTTGCACTTACTTACTTTGTCTCATTTCTAAAGGATTTAGTCCTATAAGATTTCTGTCTGAGGTGGTATTTAGTCCATTGTAGTTTGTATATAAGGTGATCCAAGTTATACTACTTAGCTAGTTTAAGATAGTGTCTAGGGTGAAAGTACTTTGAAAAATTGAAAGAACAAGGAGGTAAAGGGTGGGATTTGTGAAGAAAATGTTTTGAAAAGGGATTTAAGGCTTTAATTGAGTGTTTGAGAAGTTAAACATATGTTAGGATTGACTCATCGGCTAAGGCGTCTAATTCCAGGTTGGGAAAAATCCGGGCTGTTACAGTACCAGAATTGAATTCGTGGTTGTGTTTCATTTGCCATGTGAGATGTGTTCGACGAACCCGAGTCGTACTTCGGTTGGCGATAGTGGTTGGCCACGCGAAGTGCTTATGCACTTCATGTCATTCAACTTGTTGTGCGCTCGATCTAGCCGAGCTCGTCAAGTAACCCGATCTGTCTAATGTATGTTCACCATGTTTGGACGCTACTGCTTGGACCTAGGGTACCAAACTTACCAGTGAAATCCCTTTTAACCATGGTACCTCGATCCGCTAAGACTCATGAGCCGGACATGGTGGTATGGGACACCGTGGTCGAGCTGTCGGCCTACGGTTACACATTTGGTATATTTTAGAAATGTACTTGAAATTTATTAACTTGGTAATGTTATCACACTCTGGAGACTCACCACAATTTTTATATATTTTATATTTCTATCATAGTCTTTCGCTTGCAATTTAACTATCTCTGGAGTATGATATGCTGTTTTGGCTTAATCTCACTCATGTTCAATACACTAATGCAGACAACATTTAATCATCATTATCTATGTTGCATAAGTGATGTTCTGGAAATCGGGTGTTGAGTACTACTCGACCCTCGATTTTCAAGGCGTTACAACTCGGGCCTAGGAAACTTCTCAAATGGGCAACAGAGAGTTAGAGATTAGGTCCTGAATCACAGACCATTCGGGCATACATACTGTGCATATGGCCTTAGAAAGATAGTCTGCCCGTTAACCTATTTTGTCCAAATTCCTTATGCACTAATAATGTATAGATTATCTTATAGTATTCAACTAGACATGATTAAAGAGGTAAGTCGGGACCATGGAAAAGGTCCTTCCCTGGTATAGTTAGGCACCTTACCACAACCTCACTCTCGTCCCTGAAACTAACCACAACACCCATCATTTTATCTCCTTTATATAACCATAGGTACCAATGCCATAATACACATCACCAATAGAAGGAAGACCGATGCAGTGAGAGATCGTTTCCCATTTCCTGCCAAGAATAGGTCAAAATTACACCTCGTTCTGACGTACGGAGTGAGACATGGATTCTTGATCCTTAAATAAGTTTCTAAGGGGTTAGAAAGGTTATGAATGCGGTCGAGTTAGGTAGGTATACTCGTCTACCCACTCATAGGAGCAACGGAAGCTTGGTGGGCCGATAGCCCACTGGCCCAGGATCGAATGGAATTGATCCAGACTATATGTAAAGATAGGTCACTAAATAGGATTTGAACCTTTCTTATAATGTCGATAATAAAGTTACTAGAAGGAAAGTAATTAGGGTTTAAGTATTAAACCAATTCGTATTATAGAAAGAGCCTAACAATGAGTACGATTTTAACTACTACCATAGACATGAATTAAGATGAGGACTCTCCTAGACCAAGACCCAATGGGAAACCTTATGAGTAGGAAATTTGAACCTTTCATTGATAAACGTTCCCTAAGTTTTTAGAGTGATCAGACTACGGAGTTATTGGAAAATACAACTGCGAAGCATTCGCGGCCTGACCTAATTCTCAATCCTGGGCGACTACCAATGGACTCACTGCTTTGACTGAGCAGAAGACCAGGATCTACCAGGACTAGGAAGGGATACGATGAACCTTCTACCCAGGTCAGGTAGACGATCGATGTATCAGGATCAAGCCCACTACAACCATCTCTCCGTATTGGTCAACCATTGAAACAAAATATCTTACTCTAAATAAATGGGAATTGTCGTCAAGACGTGTTCACTCCCCAAGTATAGGGTTGTGATGTAGTAATAATCTCGGTAAGATCGAGGTCGAATCCACAGGGACTGAAACCTGTACGTTATCTAAAGCTAACTAGGACTAGAACTAGAATAAGATGAATTTTAAACCAAGTATGATTTGGAGAATAATGGTGAAATAGTAATGTAAAACTTTAAGAAATTCAGAGGAAGGGAGACTAGGGATTCAGAGGATCCACTTGTAGAGATCAGGGAGATCTTATGCCAACATCAAAACTCAATTAAACTAGCCTTAATATAGTTTGCAAGAGATGAAAGGTATATGAATTAGAATGGATTCCATCACCAAACCATGCCCAGGAGACAAAGTAAATAACAGAATTAAACTAATTACCAACCAATCAATGTATGAAAGCTAGGAAGGGTACCGACATCCAACCATGCCCAGGAGACGATGGTGAACAACAAGGCTTCCTGACGTCATAACCATAAAAAGGAAACAAAAATATTCAAAGCCATCGCAGACCCATTGTAATTTTAGTCACAACAGCCCATTAACAACTAAAAAATATTCCCATAAATCAAAACCATAATCAAGGTAGTTCATGTATCAAAATTAGATTAACGGCACAAAAGAAAATCTCCCATCCTGCTACAAGCTTCACCCCTTAGCCCTAGCTAAGGGGGTTAGCCCATAAACATGTTTAGGCTAATCTCTCAAACAAATATAAAAAAAAAAGAAAAAGAAAACAAAACATAAAAATAAGAATAAAAAATTAGAACTCCCTGTCTCTCTCTCTCTTCACGTTCCTGCCTCCACGTCCAAGCCAGAAGATGCTCAGCCCCCCCCCCCCCCCCCCCCCCCCCCCGTCTCTGGATTTTTGAGATTTCGTCGGTCAGCGCAACGCTGACCGACTTGGATTCTTGTGGTGTGCGGCGAGTCTTGTACAGACTATGCACATGCATAATGTGTGTGGGTCCCACAGTGATGTATTCCAAAGATCTGACCCGTTCATCTGTTGTGTAACCTCATATAAAGGGTTGAGACCAAATTTGATGCAGTTCCAGATATCGTGTCGGCCCAAAATCAGAGTTTTGTGGGCTGATCTGCCTGTTAGGACACTTCCAGGGGGATCCGACGGCTGAAATTTAATATGTATGGTTAAATTATGGTCCTTAGGCCATGCCTGAAGTTTCGAGCCGAACGGAGGGTGGGAACCCCGTGATCTTACATTTTGAACGTGTTTCAGGCCACTTGAGCTTCAGTTTCTCAGTTTTTTCGGATCTCTGACCATGTAACTCCGTCGATCTTGGTCCCCTGGAGTCCGTCCAATGCGTTGGCATCATCAGAGCGTTAATTCCATGCGTTTAGCACCTTTTTGTAGCCCATGCTCTCAAATGTACCTTGCATCACAAACACGATCAAATCGGGTAGTTAAATAGTTCTATGTTCATAAATCTGGCCAATAACAGGGGTCTGATATGCAATATTTGACCCTCAACACAACCCCCAACCAGCATTTTGCTAGTCCCGAGCAAAGTATGCGAAAATTAAGTTGAGAATAGTTCTTGTGAAGCCGAGTGATATTTTGAAAAACAATCCAGATATGAGAAATCTTAAGATTCATGAATGTTGATTATCAATTTCTCCTGGCCTCTCATGCACAGCGAATTTCATAATCAAGTTCAAATATTAATCCATAAACTAGAATAATTTGAAACATTGAGTTCCATGGGTGTAGAGTGTAATCCCGACTTTCAACATTAATATTCAATTCTCTATTTCAGGATATCGTTGGTAACCAACAAGAGAATTCATGATAACCAAAACATGCCCCACAGATCATTCTTTTATTTTTATCATCTTGTGATTTTTCCATTAAAAATAACGCTAAGGAGGGGAATCAATTCCTCACCTATAGGGAGCAAACCTATGGTGAAAACTAATCGCCCAACTCTTTCCGACTGGTAACCATGGGGTCTAAAATCTACACCTATAGGGAGCAAACCTATGGTGAAGTTCGATTGCCCAACCCTTTTCATAGGCAGCTATCTTGTAGCTGGGTATTTTTTCTTTCATTCTTCTTAATGAACAGGATGGACAAATTTCCTAGATTGGATCTTTTCATGCTTAATGATTACCAAGTCAATCCTTCAATATCAAACTGAAACTTTAATGTGAAAGCGAGATGTGTCTTGTGAAATCATGACTCAATCAATGTTTAAAACTTCTAATCATGGATTAACAATTCAAACTTAACTGTGAAATTTAATAAATACTGAAATTAAGAGTCATAAATTTCTAACATCACGTATCTTGAAATTCTAAATCCAGGATATCCGTCAAAATCACTTCGAATTCACTAGAAAGTCCAGAAAAAATTTTAAAAATTTTCACAATTCTTGCTCAAGACCAAGAAAACACTGATTAGGTAACTTAATCTCCCACCCCCCAACCTAAAATCTACATTGTCCCCAATGTAAAAGATGTAAACATGCAATGCACATGGGACAACGAAAGTACATGAGAAGTGATGGGAAGATAGTACCTGGGTAACGAGTCGAGAGAGACTTTTTTATAGAGATCTCAACATGAGAGCGGGTCAGCACAAGAGTAAACCAATCGAAAGTAAAACAAAAATAAAAATCCTACCTATACTACTTTCGCAGGTGCTCT
Organism: Magnolia officinalis; assembly: GCA_021015155.1. Lineage (NCBI taxonomy): Eukaryota > Viridiplantae > Streptophyta > Magnoliopsida > Magnoliales > Magnoliaceae > Magnolia > Magnolia officinalis. The sequence continues at coordinate 47,434,581 of JAJHSJ010000002.1, read as the reverse complement.
CGATTGCATTTAGCGTATGCAACAAGCCTTTAAACCCCTAGGTTGCCCCTAGTGGACGAGTTGTAGTCTCGTGAGGGTTTTCAGTAATGTTACCCACAAACATTGAACTAGGAAAATGGAATGAAAAGCTGGGCTGCCTCCCAAGAGCGCTAAGTTTACTGTCTTCAGCTAGACAAATACAATAAACTACCCTAGTCCTATGAAAGCGATAAACCTACCTATACCTCCATCAGACTAGGAGATCATTCCTGGTAAACAGGATCAGTCAGAGGCATGGACATGTCTTCTGAATCAAATTTCTCGACAAATGGCTTTAAGCGATGTCCATTTACTTCAAATTCCTTGCCATTGTCGGGATCTCTTATCTCGACGGCTCCATGAGGATATGCAGTAACAACAATGTAAGGGCCGGTCCAATGAGATCGAAGCTTACCCGGAAAGAGATGTAATCGAGAATTATACAAAAGGACTTTCTGACCTGGCGTGAATGATTTCCATAGAATATGTTGGTCATGAAACGCCTTCATCCTATCCTTGTAAATTTTCGAGTTTTCATACGCGTCGTTCCGGATTTCTTCAAGTTCATTTAATTAAAGTTTGCGTAGCGAGCCAGCGTTGTTTAGATTAAAATTCAGATTTTTGATCGCCCAGTAGGCTCTATGTTCCAACTTCACAGGCAAGTGGCAAGCCTTCCCATAGTCGAGTCTAAAGGGAGACATTCCAATAGGGGTTTTAAAAGCAGTACGGTAAGCCCACAAGGCATCGGTCAATCGGATTGACCAATCCTTACGGTCAGGGTTAACCTTTTTCTCCAAAATATGTTTGATCTCCCTATTGAAAATCTCAGCTTGCCCACTTGTCTGTGAGTGGTATGGGGTGCTCACCTTATGAGAGATACCGTATTTCTTCATTAAACTCTCGAATGGCCTATTACAAAAGTGTGAGCCCCCATCACTAATGATGGCTCGAGGCGTTCCGAATCGGGAAAAGATGTTTTCTTTTAAGAATTTAATGACCGTGCGATGATCATTAGTTCGACACGGAATCGCTTCGACCCATTTAGTGACATAGTCTACGGCAAGCAAAATATATAAATTCCCAAAAGATTGGGGGAATGGTCCCATGAAATCGATGCCCCAACAATCAAATGCCTCTATGATAAGAATGGGATTCAAGGGCATCATATTTTGACGGGACAATGCTCCCAATTTCTGACAACGCTCACAAGCTTTGCAAAACTCATGAGTGTCCTTGAACATAGTGGGCCAATAGAAGCCACACTGCAGAATCTTGGCCGTGGTCTTTTTTGCAGAAAAGTGACCACCACAGGCCTGTGAGTGACAGAAGGAGATGACACTCTGATGCTCATCATCTGGCACACATCTCCTTAAGATCTGGTCTGGGCAATATTTAAACAAATAAGGATCATCCCAGAAAAAGTTGCGCACCTCGGTGAAGAATTTCTTCTTATCTTGCGCAGTCCACTGTGTCGGTATGGAACTTGTAGCAAGATAATTAGCAATATCAGCAAACTAAGGTAAGTGGGAGACTCTGAACAGTTGTTCATCAGGGAACATGTCGTTGATATGGGTCGCCTCAAGGGAATCAGAGGTATTAAGGCGAGAAAGGTGATCGGCCACTACGTTCTCTACTCCTTTTTTTGTCTTTAATTTCCAAATCAAATTCTTGGAGTAGAAGGATCCATCGTATCAAGCGGGGCTTAGAATCATTCTTAGAAAGAAGATACTTCAGTGCCGCATGATCTGTATAGATAATGATCTTGGATCCGATCAGGTAGGACCTAAATTTGTCCAAGGCAAACACTACGGCTAAAAGTTCTTTTTCCGTAGTTGAGTAGTTCACTTGGGCAGGATTTAAAGTCCTACTTGCGTAATGGATGACGTAGGGCCTCTTATCTTTTCTCTGGCCTAGAACCGCTCCGAGAGCATAATCAGAAGCGTCGCACATAAGCTCAAAAGGAAGGCTCCAGTCGGGTGGTTGCATGATGGGTGCAGTGGTTAACGTGCCTTTAAGCTTGGTGAAAGCTTCCTGGCATTGCTCAGTCCACTCGTATGGAGCATCCTTTTGAAGAAGATTACATAAAGGACAAGAGAGGAGACTAAAGTCCTTTATGAATCGCCTGTAAAATCCTGCGTGTCCTAAGAAGGATCGCACGTCCCTGATGTTCTTGGGTGGAGGTAGGTTAGAGATAAGATCGATTTTTGCCTTATCTACCTCAATTCCCTTAGATGAGATGATATGTCCAAGGACAATCCCCTTATGAACCATGAAATGACATTTCTCTCAATTAAGTACCAGATTCTTTTCTTCACATCTTTTCAGCACACATTTAAGATTCTCTAAGCACTCGCTGAAAGATGAACCGAAAACAGAGAAATCGTCCATAAAGACCTCTAGATATTTCCCCACCATGTCAGAAAAGATACTCAGCATACATCGCTGAAAGGTGGCAGGGGCATTACATAACCTGAATGGCATCCTTTTGTAAGCAAAGGTGCCATAAGGGCAGGTAAATGTGGTCTTTTCCTGGTCCTCAGGGGCGATTTCAATCTGATTGTAGCCCGAATACCCGACAAGGAAACTGTAATAGGAATGACCGGCTAACCTTTCCAGGATCTGATCAATGAATGGTAAAGGAAAGTGGTCTTTCCTCGTGACGGTATTTAATTTCCTGTAATCAATGCACATTCTCCAACCAGTAGTGACTCTAGTCGGCACGAGTTCATTATTAGCATTGGCTATGATGGTGATTCCGGACTTCTTAGGAACTACCTGAGTTGGACTCACCCATTGACTATCAGATATAGGGTATATGATACCCACATCCAATAGTTTGAGAACCTCGGCCTTAACCACTTCCTTCATGTTTGGATTTAGTCTACGTTGTGGTTGCCGAGCGGTCTTCGCATTATCCTCAAGATATATGCGGTGAGTACAAATCGAGGGGTCGATTCCCTTGAGGTCCGCGATCGTCCATCCAAGGGCTCCCTTATGCTGAATGAGAGTAGCTATAAGCATACTCTCCTGTTCTTTCTCCAGGTGGGCAGAGATCACCACCGGGTATGTCTCATCTTGACCTAAATAGGCATATTTCAAATCAGAGGGCAAAGGTTTTAGGTCAAGCTTCGGTGCCTTGAGGTTAGACGGTAGAGGCATTACATCGATTTGTGGTAATTCTTCAAATTGTGGCCTCCACCGGTTAACTTCAGTACCGGTGCAGTATCCAGCAAGGCACACGTCTCCATAATCATATCATCATCAAACTCATGGGAGTGGGCCAGGCACGTCTCGAGAGGGTCGGAGGATAAGGTCAGAGGTGTCGTATCTTCCACGAAAGAGTCAATCATGTTAATGTCGTGGATATCGTCATCATCCTCTGAGTTGTTGCCGTTATTGAAAAAGATGTTTGACTCCAATGTCAAATTTCCAAAGGACATAGTCATGACACCATTCCTGCAATTGATAATTGCATTTGACGTGGCAAGGAATGGGCGACCAAGAATGACGGGAATCTGAGTGCTTATGTTATTGATGGGTTCGGTGTCCAGGATGATAAAATCTACAGGGTAGTAAAATCTATCGACTTGGACCAATACATCCTCAATAATCCCTCTTGGTACACGAACAGAGCGATCGGCAAGTCGTAGTGTGGTTAGGGTGGGTTTTAACTCACCCAAACCTAACTGTTTGTATACCGAGTAGGGAATCAGATTGACGCTCGCTCCTAAGTCAAGAAGTGCGTGATCAATTCGATGGTTCCCGATTACACACGATATGGTTGGGCTACCGGGATCCTTGAATTTCTGCGGCACGTCTTGCTTCAGGATGACACTCACTTTCTCAGTTAAGAAAATCTTCTTTTGAATACTCTGCCGTCTTTTGGTCGTACATAAGTCTTTCAGAAATTTTACATATGAAGGAATCTGTTTTACGACATCAAGCAGAGGAATGTTGACTTTCACTTGTTTCAACACCTCCAGAATATCCTGAGAGTTAGAAAGACGTTTTGGTGCAACCAACCGTTGGGGGAACGGAGCAACTGGCTTCTCTAGAAGTTCCGGTTCTAATTTTTGTGGGGTATCGCTAGATCCATCATTATTGTCCTCTTCTGGTTCTTGAGGCTTTTCAGGCCTAACCGGAAGGGTTTTATCAATGATCTTCCCACTCCTAAGAGTGGTGATGGATTTAGCGTGCCCCATTTGATTTGAAGAGCTGGGATCACTTATCTCGTACTGCGGTTTAGGATTGGGGAGCGGTTGTGCATGAAGCATCCCCTTTTCTATAACCGTCATACGAGAGTATCTTTTACATAAAATCTGTAAATCCTCGCATCGCCTGAGCCAGCTCTTGTATGAAATTTTGAACCGGTTCTTCTTGAGGTTTCCCCTGATTTGGATTTTGAAAAAAACCTTGGGGGGTAGCCGTTTGTCCATTTCTCCAACTAAAGTTTGGATGATTTTTCCAACCAGGATTGTATGTATTGGAGTTGGGTCCAGTAAAAGGTCTTTGATAGTTGTTCACGGCATTGGCTTGTTCATTCAACACTCCTCGAAAGGCAGGTATTGTAGGACAGTTTTCAGTTGTGTGAATGTTGCAATCACAGATGCCGCAAACAATTTCATTGACCTTATCCTTCTTTCCTTCCATGGCCTCAAATTTTCTTATGAGATTAGTCACTTTATAATTGAGATCATCCTCTTCTTTCAGGAGATACAATCCACCTTTCTCCTTAGATTGAGTTGGCCTAGACGTGGTGTTTGATTTTGGGTAATAGTCCCAAGATTGTGTTTTTTCAGCCAGACTGTCGAGGTAATCCCATACCTCGTCAACATCTTTATTAATGAACTCTCCATTACACATTGTCTCGACCATTTGGCGCATGGAAGATGTTAGTCCATCGTAGAAAAAATTTATAATGCGCCACGTTTCAAAACCGTGTTGTGGGCATGAACTGACCAGGTCCTTAAACCTTTCCCAACATTGGAAGAATGTTTCATCTTCCTTTTGGGCAAAGTTCATGATTGCTTTTCTGAGGGTAATTGTTTTGTGATGTGGGAAGAATTTTTTTATGAATTCCCTCTGCATATCATTCCATGTGCTAATGGATCGAGGACGCAGTGAATGTAGCCACGTCTTAGCCTTCTCTTTTAAGGAAAAAGGAAAGAGTTTCAGCCTGATTGTATCCTCGGATACATTGGGAAAGTATAAGGTGGCTATAATCTCATCGAACTCTTTCAAATGTAAGTATGGACTTTCAGATTCAAGCCCATGGAATTTAGGAAGGAGTTGGATAACTCCTGGCTTGATGTCCATCTGTCCTGTGTTTTCAGGAAAAATCATACATGAGGGCGTACTCACCCCCGCCGGTTGTAAATAATGTCGTAAAGTACGAGGCGGGGGTGCTTGATGCACCTCATTCTCGTCATGTATTTCCTCATCCCTGTGGTGAGGTAGTGCTTGAGGTTGATTTGCAGCCATAACCTCAATTAACTCAGGGGAATTCGAGTGGTGTCTAATCCTGCGATGGACAGTCAACCCCTCAACTAATCCTCCTTCAGTCAAGAGACGTCGAGTGTCGTCATGGGCCCACTTGGGCATGAAACACTTGCAGCCCTCAATCAAATTCTAAACCTAATTCTAAGAAAGAAAATGAAAATCTAGAAAGGAAGAGAGAGTTAGAAGGAGATTACCAAATTGAAGTCCCTAAGTTAAAACCTGTAAAATAAAACAAAACAAGTTAGTTTCTAAAGATAATAGGCCTAAGAGTAGAAAATTCCTAAGAAGAAGAATAGCAATTAACTAAGTTCTAAATTTAGAAAAGAGAAATCCTAAAAAGGAAAGTAGGAACCTCGAAACAAATTAGGAAAATTCTAAACTAGAAAGTAAGTGAGTAATGAAAGAGATTTGAAAATATAGAAAGTAGAAGTCAGAAAGAACTTACTGAGTTAGAAAGCCTACAAAACAAGAGAGTTAGTTTCTAAATAGAAAATCTAAAAATAGAAAATTTTCTAGAAATAATATAGGAAATAAGGTTAGATTCTAGAAGACTTAGAATTAGAAACTACCTAAAAAAAAAAAGACAAATCCTACTCTATAAATAGAAAGGAAAAAATTAGGAAGAGTGTTACCAATTTAGAAGTCTATCAAAGAGTCTACAAAACAAAACAAGACAATTAGGTTAGTTTTTAAAAAGAGAACAAAACCTAGGAAAATAGAAAGTTAGTAAAATCCTAATGTTACCCTTAATTCTAAGACTAATTAATTTCAAATTACGTAGCCGTTAGTCCCCGGCAACGGCGCCAAAAACTTGTTCACTCCCCAAGTATAGGGTTGTGATGTAGTAATAATCTCGGTAAGACCGAGGTCGAATCCACAGGGACTGAAACCTGTACGTTATCTGAAACTAACTAGGACTAGAACTAGAATAAGATGAATTTTAAACCAAGTATGATCTGGAGAATAATGGTGAAATAGTAATGTAAAACTTTAAGAAATTCAGAGGAAGGGAGACTAGGGATTCAGAGGATCCACTTGTAGAGATCAGGGAGATCTTATGCCAGCATCAAAACTCAACTGAACTAGCCTTAATATAGTTTGCAAGAGATGAAAGGTATATGAATTAGAATGGATTCCATCACCAAACCATGCCCAGGAGAAAAAGTAAATAACAGAATTAAACTAATTACCAACGAATCAATGTATGAAAGGTAGGAAGGGTACCGACATCCAACCATGCCCAGGAGACGATGGTGAACAACAGGGCTTCCTGACGTCATAACCATAAAAAGGAAACAGAAATATTCAAAGCCATCGCAGACCCATTGTAATTTTAGTCACAACAGCCCATTAACAACTAAAAAATATTCCCATAAATCAAAACCATAATCAAGGTAGTTCATGTATCAAAATTAGATTAACGGCACAAAAGAACATCTCTCATCCTGCTACAAGCTTCACCACTTAGCCCTAGCTAAGGGGTTAGCCCATAAACATGTTTAGGCTAATCTCTCAAACAATATAAAAAAAAAAAAAAAGAAAACAAAACATAAAAATAAGAATAAAAAATTAGAACTCCCTGTCTCTCTCTCTCTTCACGTTCCTCCTCCTGCCTCCACGTCCCCAAGCCAGAAGATGCCAGCCCCCCCCCCCCCCCCCCCCCCGTCTCTGGATTTTTGAGATTTCGTCGGTCAGCGCAACGCTGACCGACTTGGATTCTTGTGGTGTGCGGCGAGTCTTGTACAGACTATGCACATGCATAGCGTGTGTGGGTCCCACAGTGATGTATTCCAAATATCTGACCCGTTCATTTGTTTGTAACCTCATATAAAGGGTTGAGACCAAATTTGATGCAGTTCCAGATATCGTGTCGGCCCAAAATCAGAGTTTTGTGGGCTGATCTGCCCGTTAGGCCACTTCCAGGGAGATCCGACGGCTGAAATTTAATATGTATGGTTAAATTACGGTCCGTAGGCCATGCCTGAAGTTTCGAGCCGAACGAGGGGTGGGAACCCCGTGTCTTGCATTTTGAACGTGTTTCAGGCACTTGAGCTTCAGTTTCTCAGTTTTTTTCGGATCTCTGACCATGTAAATCCGTCGAGCTTGGTCCCCTGGAGTCCCGTCCAATGCGTTGGCATCATCAGAGCGTTAATTCCATGCGTTAGCACCTTTTTGTAGTCCATGCTCTCAAATGTACCTTGCATCACAAACAACACCATATCAAATCGGGTAGTTAAATAGTTCTATGTTCAGAAATCTGGCCAATAATAGGGGTCTGATATGCAATAGTTGACCCTCAACAAGACGTCAAATAGATAAATGAATAAATGTAGTTAACCACCAGGGTATAAGCAAGAGATAAAGGATAGTTTAAGGGGGGTAGACAACATGAGCCAGATTAGCATAATAGTATAGACCCGTATCACACATATAAACTTGAAATCAGTAAAACTTGAGCAGATGAATAATAAAATCTTTACTTACTACCCTTAGGCATTTCGGGGACAAAATTATTTTTAAGGGGTAGATTGTAACACCCCTCGATTTTTGCCAACCTGGGTTAGACGTCCTTGGGCAATGAGTCGATCATAACACTTTAAATGACTTCTTAGAACTCAATCCTAAAGCCTCAAATCCCCTTTTGTATCGCCTTGGAAAAATCCGTACAAAGACTCAAGTACCACCACAAGCAAAAATCACTCAGGACCAAATCCTTTAGAAATTAGACGAAATTAACCAAGTGTTAAACTAGATTAGATGTGAAATCCGCTTGAATCACTTTAAATACGAGCAAGACCCAAAACTTGTAGAATCAGTGACGATAGGTTACCCTGAAATCTAGGATCAATCTCATTATCGAGTTGCTCTCGGGAGCACATTGAAACTCCGTATCGGATCGGGACCGCATGTCAAAAGTTCGATTACTATGAAACTAAACGCTTAGGACCGCCTTGTTGGGCTTGACAACCATCTAGGAAATCAAATCCAGATAGTGTCCGGGGGCTATTCGCTTGATCGCGGAGTGAAGTGTGCGAGAAACGTGGATATTTTAGAAATAAAAATCTAAATTTAAGTAATCTGAGACTTGGTCGCTTGCGGGCCGAATATAAGGATTCAGACCGTCAGAATCTGACCCAAAATACCCTCGGATCAGAGAAATTTCCCATACATGGCAATGTACCTGTGGCCCTGATTGAGTTTCGGTGATCGTTGAACGGAAACTGGTCCGCCATGGTTGATCTGTAAATCCGATTGGACTGAAAACTTAACTCGACATAGCTCCATGGTCAGGGAGCTTAAGTCCGACCTTAAGCTCAAGAGAGGCCCCGAAAGTGCTCCGTTGAGCTGAAACAGATGCTCTTTGGACATAACCAAAGTATACCTTGACCCTGGGGTCATTCCCATCAGTTCTGGGCCTATATAAGGACCTTAAAAACCTCTCCCCTCTCACTTCACAACGAATTTTCTAACCCTAATAAAGAAAAGAAAGAAAGAGAGAGAAAGAGAAGAAGTGGGGATTCTTCCTGGGATTCGATCCCATCGTTTCACGCACTTAGCTACCCTACCTGCATCGCTATTCCGGCGATTTCGACGTTACACTTGGTAAGGAAACCTAACCCTAATCTGTTCTAGGGTTTTTTAATTAGTAAAGTAATGAAATGGCTAACCTATTTCATGAAATAGGTTGTCGTCGCGCAGTAGACGGAGCGTGAGTGAACGAACTGAGTTCGTTATGTGTCTTACCCTACCGCCGCGTAATGTGCGGACTATAGACGTATAGGTTATGGTTTTCAAAGCTTTCAATGTCAGTTAATGATAGATTCTTGATGTGGATCTATTTCACATGCAAAATGCCATGTCTGTTTTGCGTTTTACTTATATACGAACTATTTGGGTTTAGCATATTCTTTGTATTTGTGAAAGTACCGTATACGTATGAAATTTGAAGTAATTTGCCATGATTAACTGTCGTCTATGTATGCTAAATGTCTGTATAATAACTACTGGGCGAAAGGATTAGCCCTAATACATGTAGATCAACATACGTTGTGTATGTAGTATGTGTAGTTAAGTGTTTGTGAAATGACTGAATGAGTATGATATTTGCATTCGTACTCGCCATGACTAACTGTCGTGGATATATGATTGTCATATAGGGCGATAACCCTTTGACCAAAGGATTTGCCCTATTATGTTAGATAACTAATATATAATATGTATGGTGGAGGGTGTAGTCTAAGTGTTTGTTGAAATGACTGAATGAATATGAACTCATGATTTGTGTCTACCGTGGCTATGGGGTGCAAGTACATGATGATTGTGTATGCGCCAACTCCTTGTCAGGAGGATTTGTCCAAGTACATGTTAAAAATTGACATATGTCATGTAGGTTGATAGGTGTAGTATAAGTGTTGGATAAAATGTTTTGTAGAGTAAGTATTTGGTGAATTGTACGGTATATGAGCATTGAGATAGGATTCTCAACTACCTTAGGGATGTGTATGATTTCCTCATACAAGTTGTTTCGTTTCTTCTCTTTACTTGTGAAAGGCATGTGTGTGGATTCTTTTTTATGTTGCATCTTATAACATGCTTGATAATATGATTGGACTACTTGGTTACTTCTGTTCTGACGGCTCCACAAGCTTTTTGGTTAAGGTTGAATGTGTATGGGGCTATGCTATGGTCCAGGCAATCGGTAACTGGCTTTGAGTTCGTGGCTGAGATTTATTATTCACGTATGACGTGTTTATTGAACCCGAGTTGTACTACGGTTGTCCACAGTGGTTAGGCCACACGGAGTGCTCACGCACTTCATGTTGATCAACTCGATGTGCGCTCGTGCTAGTCGAGCTCATCAAGTAACCCGATTGACCCGATGTATGTTCACCATGTTTAGACGCTACTGCTTAAACCTAAGGTACCAAACTCACCAGTGAAAGCCCCATTAACCATGGTACCTCGATCCGCTAAGACTCATGAGCCAGACATGGTGGTATAGGACACTGTGGTCGAGCTGTCGGCCTACGCTGGGGCGACGAGCCTCCCCGTAGTGACCAGTGAGCAACCCAAACTCGTGAGCCGAATACGGTGGTATGGGACAATATATTCGAACTGTCTGCCTCCATTGGTGCAGCCTAGATGTGGTCCCCAGTCGGGTTGGCGACGAGCCATCGAAAATAGACTGTGAGTTGGTAGGACATTGGTGGAGTGACCTCGAGTATAAAATAGGCCTACCTCAGCATACCCTGGCTATGGTCCCCAGTCGGGTTGGCAACGAGCCTTCGAAAATAGATTGTCAGTTGGTAGGGCGTTGGTGGTAGTGACCTGAACTTGCCTATCATATGTCATTAACTAGGATTGACGACCCCTAGATGGATGATTGTTTGAGAATTGATATAAGGGAGGTACCTTACTTTCCCAATCCTTCTGTATGAAAAGGACTAATAAAAACTTGGTAATCATGCTCATAACATCGCACTGCATGTGCCCCAGGTTGAAGAGCACAGAGGGAAGAAAGCATGCCACGACTGTAAGATGGTGTCGCACGAGGGAGTGTAGGCGAGGGCATGCATCATTATTCATATCATTCTTGCATTAATAAGAGTATTCAGGGATGTTTGATTTTACTGCTTGACTGAATTGATAACATGTTAACCTTTGTTGTATAGTTTCATTGAGTTGATCACTCACTCCCACGTTACGGGACGGTGTTTTAAACACCAATCAGACTCTCTCTTGATTGCAGATGATGCCGCGACTCCTGAGGCGGAGCCTGACTTCGAGGACGACGAGGAGGCATTCTCCTACATGCAGTTTTCATGCGGGTCTATGTAGACCATGTTCTGAACGACGGGGTTACAGGGATGTTGATTAGATGCCATTACACTTGTTATTTTGCACTTTTGGTGCACCCATGTATATTCTTTTTGTTCATTTTTAGAGTATACATGTATATATATAAACTGGTAACATGTTCACACTCTGGAGACTTATAATAGTTTATATATTTTATATATCTATCACAGTCTTCCGCTTGCATAATTTAACCGTCTCTGGAGTATGATATGCTTTTTGGTTGTAATCCCACTCATGTTTAATGCACTAACACAGACAACATTTAATCATCATTATCTATGATGCATAAGTGATGCATTGGAACTCGGGAGTGGAGCTTATGCTCGACCACTGATTTTCAGGGTGTTACACATTTGGAGTGTATTAAACCCCGGTGATGATCCCAGAGATGAACCGTATTGATATGAGGACTTATTGAGCAAGAGTTGCATACTCATTCATTCATTCATTCATTTACTATCCTCTCGGGCTGGTGGTGCGCAACTATTTGTTACGTGTACTTTCGCAATGGCCAAGATTTCGGTTGGGGTGCGCGACTAACCTGAGGTCAGGAGTTTACCACATTGAGTCTGACTATCCAAATTTAGGTATGGGACTGGTTTGGATAGAAGTCTCTTGTGATGGACCCCACAGCCTGTGATACTACGTACTATCATCCCGACTTCACACTCCAGCATGGTCATTCCATTTGCACCGCATATTGCATTACATCTGCAGCATATGGTATTTGGGGTTACTATGTTTATGCATTTATACGGCATAGATACGACTGACGGTATTCGTGGACTCATCAGGATTTGCATATTGCATTGCATCATCGACATCTGATATTTGGCTTGTTGTATCCGCATTACATAGCTGATCTACATTGCTTCATCAATATATGATATTATTTTTAATATATTTTTGCATCGCATAGCCTGGATAGGGCTGATGGCATTTATGGGACTATCAGTATGTTTTCGCATTACTCTGATATTGTATGATTTATGAACTTGCCAGTATTTCTGATATTGTATGAATTATGATCTTGTCAGTATTTCCACTTACTCTGATTTCTCTTATATTGCTTACTTAGTACTTACCTTGTGCACACACCACCCTCTAAGCTTTCTATAAGCTTATGCACGATAGATGCATGCAAGTGGCATTAGTTTGCAGCGGCGTTGAGCATGGAGCATGCAACTGACTTTTGGAGTTTTGACTTTGACATATGTATTTTCTTTTCAGCATTGTATTCAAATGTTTATATTAGTGGATATATGATGATGATGTTGCCTCTGTGATTTGGGTAAACTTATGGTTATGTTTATTACGAGATAAATGTACGTTGAAAAAAAAAATCCTCCTTATAGGATCCCAGGATCGGAATCTAGCGTATAGGCGTTGGAAGTCGAGAATGGGGTACTACGGAGGCTGTCAGCACCGGATTCAAAAATCGAAAATTTTATGATCCCAGTTTCTGAGTTTGGGGCGTGACAGAAGTTGGTATCAGAGTATAACTTAGGAATACCTGAAGATAACATCACATATCTACTGATAGCTACCCTACACTCTATGATTGTTGAAAACTTAGAATGGTTCGATCCCCGAGTTCAAATAACTTAGAGATTTTCTGACATAGCTCCCTACCGTTAAGATTGTGAGGCTGCTTAGCATTCGAGGTTCGATCATTTTTTATCCGAGATCCAATATTAGTAGGATCATCATAGTGTTGACGAGGCATCCTGAGAGCGCGAGGTTCAGATTAGAGAGCGCTATTTGTTTATAAATTTATTATAAGTCGATGCTTCCTCTTCCCCTGCTTTATCCTGCGTGATAGTAAATTTCGAGGATGAAATTTTTATTAGGAGGGAAGAGCTGTGAGGCTCGTATCCTAGTCCATACTGTTCCGTAAGCTTCCGCAGTCCTCCCGGTCGAATTCCTGCAACCCATGATCTGTTATCGGCAGTTGCACGCAACCTTGGTTCGTGTCTCGTAGTACAGAGTTAGCTTAACCCGAGACTTCTACCCTAATGACCGCGCCGTCGCTGAGGTTCCGATGCCGCATCTCGTGCGGCGAAGTGATACCCGGGCCAGGAGATGTGGGCCCGCTTTCAGTTCGAGGAAAACACTGCACGTTGCAAATCTCAAGAGAATCCATCACATCAAATGTTAATTACACTCCCATCACTAACCATCACTTACACCCATCCCCAAGTACAACTACCCTCCCCAAAAGGCAACCTTTTCTTATAACAAAGTACCTACTTACATCACTCACCATCCCTCTCTCTCATCACTTCTCCCATCATCTCTCTCTCTCATCTCTCCCAAGCACCATGAGAGCTTGGATGTCCATGGCTTCCATGAGAGAAACTAGGTGTGGCCCACTCCCTACCACCCAATCCCACCCTCCAAAATCGATCTCAACCGTTGAATCACACCCCTTGGAGCTCTTGAACGTGTTGGTGGAAGAAGGAATGAGAAGATCATAAGGTAGGTGATTTATGATTTGATTTTAATTATTTATAAAGGGCCCAGTTATGTTGGGACCCATTTTGATGTATGTGTATGATCAAAGAGGGGCCCATAGTGGCGGGGTTCCTCCGCTACATCTCTCTCTCTCTCTCTCTCTCTCTTCCCCATATTTCATGGCCCAACTTGATGTATTTTATCCATGTCATTCACCCGAATGGACCAAACTGCTGTCCAACTTGCTGCCCATTTTCGAGCAGGGTTGGACATAGGGAAAATAAATACCAGCTTTGATGTGGACCCCACCATATTTATGTGAGGAATGTGTGTCGTCCAGCAGCGCCTGCTGTTGGACACAACCTTAGTTTGATCCAAAACTCTGGTGGGCCACACCATGTGGACCCACTCATCATGCATTCATTGTATCCATACTGTCCAGATAGTATGGACGGTAGGACCTCTTGGTGCATGTGTTGCATACACACACCGTCCATGTTGTTTGAAGGAGTGATGCCAGCAGGTTTTGGTGGGCCCTAATCATGAGGTATGATGTATACCCAAACCATTCATTCGTGTGGGGCCCACGCGTGCTATATATCCACACCGTCTGATGGTCTGGATGGTGGGGATCACCCCGATTTAGTGCTCTGCATCTAGGCCGTTCAGGCTCTGGACGTGAGATGCAGGTATGATGTATTTTTAAAAAATATGTATATAATATAATATAAGATAATATTATTATAATATAATATATATTATGAGAGAGAGGAGGGTAAGGTGGGCCACGTGCGTGGGACCCACCACTGATGTGTGTTATAGTCAACCATCCAGGCTCCTGGACGGTGCTGGATGGGCCACACCTGATGTGTGGGCCTCATCCACACCGTCCAGCCATCTAGGCGGGTGGAGCCCACCGTGATGTATCTGTTTCATCACCTACCGCCCATCTGGATGCTGCTGGACGGGTGTCCAGCAGCTGTACAGGGACCGTGATGTATCTGTCACCATCCATCCATTTCTATGTGGTGGGCCAGAGGCATGGGAAATCCGCACCGTCCAATCACGTTGACAGTGGATCCCAGCACGAGGTATGTTTTATATCCTAACCGTCTATCTGCTGGTGGGTCAGCATCCCACCAGCAATACAGGTGATGTATTGACGTCAGCCAATGGTATGGGCCTGACCGTGATATCTAGACCGTCCATCTGTTTTATAATCCATGTCGTGCATCTGTTCTTTATCCACCCCATCCATCTGTTTTATATCGACCTAGTCCATCTGTTGGACGAGCAGCAAATAACTGCTGTAGTAATGTCACCAAGTTATGTGGGCCACGCCAAGATGTATATGATGTAGCTCACACTGTCCAGATGGTTGGACGGTGGGCCATTCCGTGATGTATATGTTATATCTAGCCATTTATCATGTGGACCACACTGCAAAAATCAATGGAGATTGAACGTCAGCCAATGAAACTATTTGGGATCCATATGAAATTGCTTTTCCTTTCTTTATTCAGGCCTTGGTGACCTTATGAACAGATTGGATGGAAAATAAATGTGATGGTGGGCCTTGTGAAGTCTTAACTTTGAAAATATTTATCTCCACTGCTATTTGTATGTGGTCTGGTGTGGTTGGTTTGGGCCCAGGCTTGGCCCATTTGATTTGGCCCATATGGACCCATTGATTTGGTCCATCTGTGCGTTTGCAATGATGCGGCCACTTGTTGTGTATGAGGCCACTGTGCGGTTCATGATGCGACCAACCGTGATGTTGTTATCCATGTCGTTCTTCGGCTGGATCGCTGGTAGGCCGTTAGTTGTGATGAGTAGGCCCACTTGCTGCATGTGCAAGGCCCACATGTGATGTATATTTGAGGCCCACCAGTTGGCTAATTGAGGCCACCTATTAGATATTGAGGCCCATGAGATGTATGTGTGGCCCATGGGTTGTGGCCCATTGTGCGATATTAAGCCCATTGATGCGGCCCGTTTGATGTATATGAGGCCCATATAGTGCCTCCCATTTGATGTATATGAGGTCCATGTATTGCGGCCCATTGTGATGTATGTGAGGCCTATATGACGAGGCCCAATGTGATGTAATCATGGCCCATGTGCCGAGGCCCGCTGTGATGAGTATTTGGCCCATGAGTGAGACCTATAGTGATGTATATTAAGCCCTTATATGAGGTCGTGGACCCACTATACGTTTGGCTCTATGTGGGCCGTTCCTTGAGAGCAATGTTGGTTAAATAACCACATTGATGGGCAATGATGGTTTAATGTCCACATTGTGGCCTTCCCTTAGGCCTTGTTTGACCGATCATCAAGGTCAATCCCACCGATTCCAATTGTCGTGACCGATTGCCGTGACCGATTAACGTGGTCGATTTGTCGACTCCGATTATCAAGGCCGATTATCGATCGATTCAGATTGTCGTGGCCGATTGCCGATTAGCGATCGAGGCCGATTATTTTGACCGATTGCCTTGACCGATTTGCCGATTCTGGTTATCGATCGATCCCGATTGTCATGGCCGATTGCTGATTCTGATCGACGTGACTGATTTCCCGATTCTGATTATCGATCGATTCCGATTGTCGTGACCGATTGCCAAT
Source organism: Magnolia officinalis (assembly GCA_021015155.1). Lineage (NCBI taxonomy): Eukaryota > Viridiplantae > Streptophyta > Magnoliopsida > Magnoliales > Magnoliaceae > Magnolia > Magnolia officinalis. Next base: position 47,418,126 of record JAJHSJ010000002.1, on the reverse strand, counting down.
TCTAATTGTCGTGATCGATTGCCGATTCTGATTGACGTGACTGATTTCCGATTCTAATTATCGATCGATCCTGATTGTCATGCCCGAGTATCGAGGCCGATTCTGAATTGTCGAGGCCGATTGTATAGGCTGATTTCGATTGTCGAGGCCGATTTCGATTGCTAAGGCCGATTGACGAGACCTATATGATGTATATACGACCCGTAGTTGAGGTCCATTGTGATGTATTCGTGGCCTATGAGCAAGGCCCATTGTGATATGTAATAGGCCCATGATGCATGACCCATTTGATGTATTCGAGGCCCAAATACGTGGCCCATTTGATGCATATGAGACCCACGTGTAGGGCCCACATATCATGTATTTGAGGCCCATGGGCAGGGCCCACCCGTTGTGTATATATGGCCTTTGAGTAAGGCCCCCTGTGTTGTATATTAGGCCATTGTGTGAGGCCGTGGGCCCACTATATGTTAGGCTCTATGTGGGTCATTCCTTAGGGGCAATGTTGGTTAAATGTCCACATTGTCGAGGTCGATTGTCGATGTCGATTATTGATACCAATTATGAGTATGTGATTGCATAACATCATGATACATGCCCATATGCATCATCTGCATGTTTGTTATGAGATGTGATTGACTATTGCATATGTCATTGGGCAGGATGATATGAGACTCCCTGATGGGTGGAGGTTATCTCACATGAGCGCACGGTATATGGAGGATTGATGTATAACTGGATTCTATGACTCATGCATCACGCACTTTATGATACGACTACTGTACGCCCTAGCGACATCAGGGTCATAGCCTCCACAGGCATATCGTGGATGGCCGGATGGGACTCCGAAAATGTTTGGTTCTAGCATACGGGCATCATAAATGTCCTTGGGTGAAAATCCATAAACCTCTGTGGCCAGGAGATGCCCCAACGTCGAGACCGAGTGGATATATGAGCGCCCCAGTACCGAATACCATGAGGCCACATCTCCCACTGTGTCATAGTCGGTTGGGAAGGGGTGTGGCCTTACCCACCCGAGTGTAGGGGGCATTGTTAGGCTGAGTCTGACCAGCTCGAGGAATGGGTCCGCTATTGACATGTCGGATAGGTATTGGTAGACTATTGGCCAGGCAGATAGTGAGGTTTCTTACGCTCACTTGAACTGTGCGGCTGGGAGAGAGGCAGTGTCATTTGGAGTATACTAAACCCCGATGATGATCCCAGATACGAACCGTACTGATATGGGGACTTATTGAGCAGGAGCTGTATACTCATTCATTCATTCACTATCCACTCGGTCTGGTGGTGCGTAACTATTTGTTACGTGTACTTTCGCAATGACCAGGATTTCGATTGGGGTGCGCGACTAACCTGAGATCAGGCATTTACCACATTCAGTCTGACTATCCAAATTTAGGTATGAGACTGGTTTAGATAGAAGTCTCTTGTGATGAACCCCATAACCTGCAATATTACGTACTATTATCCCAACTTCACACTCCAGCATGGTCATTCCATTTGTACCGCATATCGCATTACATCCGCAACATATAGTATTTGGGGTTACTATGTTTATGCATTTATACGGCCTAGATACGACTGACGGTATTCGTGGACTCATTAGGATTTGCATATTGCATTGCATCATCGACATCTGATATTTGACTTGTATCCGCATTGCATAGCTGATCTACATTGCTTCATCAGTATATGATATTATTTTTAATATATTTCTGCATCGCATAACCTGGATAAGGCTGATGGCATTTATGGGTTTATCATTATGTTTTCGCATTACTCTGATATCGTATGATTTATGAACTTGCCAGTATTTTTGATATTGTATGAATTATGAGCTTGTCAGTATTTCCGCTTACTCTGATTTCTCTTATATTGCTTACTTAGCACTTACCTTGTGCACACATTACACCACCCTGTAAGCTTTTTATAAGCTTATGCATGATAGATGCGTGCAGGTGACGTTAGTTTCCAGCGGCGTTGAGCATGGAGCATGTAGCTGACTTCTGGAGCTTTGGCTTTGACATATGTATTTCCCTTTCAGCACTGTATTCAAATGTTTATATTAGTGGATATATGATGATGATATTGCCTCTGTGATTTGGGTAAACCTGCAGTTGTGCTTATTTCGAGATAAATGTACGTTGAAAAAAAAAAAAGAAATCCTCTTTGTAGGAGCCGAGAATGAGGTACTACGGAGGCTGTCAGCACCACCGATTCAGAAATTAGGAATTTTGTGAGCTCGGTTTTCGAGTTTGGGGCATGATACATACAGTAATCACAATCACACAAATGCAAAGTGCATGAATTACACAGCCCAATCATGCATCAATCCTGCGCATACCACGCGCTCATGTGGGGTAATTCTGCCTGTCAGGGAGTCCCAAAACCCACGTACACGATGGCTTATGCAATGGCCAATCACATCTCATAACAAACATAAAGATGATGCGTATGGACATGTATTATGATGTTATGCTGTCACAAGTCATAATCGGCAACGACAGCTTATATCGACAATCGGCACCGATAATCGGCATCGATAATCAACCTCGATGCAAGGCGGGGTCCATAGATGGACGGCCGATGATGGATCAAATAAAATCAATGGGCTTAAGCGTTTGGGTTAACCCACTAGAGAATGATGAGAATGGACCTAACAAGGCCTAAGGGAAGGTCACAATGTGGACGTCCAACCATCATTGCCCAACAATGTGGACCTTTAACCAACATTGCTCGCAAGGAATGACGCTTATAGGGTCAACCGTATAATGGGTCCATGATCTCATATAAGGGTATAACTTGACAAACAAGGGCCTCGCTTATGAGGCATATACGCATTACATTGGGCCTCACTCATGGGCCCATATATATATTGAAAGTGCACTTGCTAGTGCCCTTGTTTGTCAAGTTACGTGTGTGGTGAGTCAGACTGGCTACAGAACTCGATAGGAAGATTATTTCAAGCGTCTACCTCAACCGAATGTGTGGAAGCTCGCAATAGATAAATCATAGCCTCACATCCCATGTCCCAAAACACCAGGTGATTAAAACCCTTAAAACAAGATAGATATCTTAGGGTTTTTAAGCTGAGAAGACTTTTTTCAAATAGGAAAATCTCTAAGTTTTTATCGCCTTGTCGATCTTATCGAAACACCCTTGATATGATCGACCTGCTTTGTCAATGTCCTTGATACCTTACCGATATTATCGATATGAGGACCAAAATGTCCAGCAACTAAATATTCATCTGGACTGATTTATCGATGTATCGATACACATAACGATATCATCGATATAAACGCTAATATGTCCAGCAACTTCATAACATATCTGGACGAATTATCGATGTATCGATACATCTATCGATATCATCGATATAAACACTAATATGTCCAGCAACTTCATAAACATATGTAACGCCCTGAAAATCGGGGGTCGAACATAAACTCAACTCCCGAGTTCCAGAACATCACTTATGCAACAAAATGAATGATGATGGATGTTGATTGAATTTGTGCATTGAACATGAGTGAGATTAAGCCAAAACAGGATATCATACTCCAGAGACAGTTAAATTTGCAAGCGGAAGACTGTGATAGATAGATAAAATATATAAATTATGATGAGTCTCCAGAGTGTGATAACATTACCAGGTTAAATAAATACAAGTGCAGTTCTAGAATATACCAAATGTGAGGAAGTGTAATGCTCCCTATCCCATGTACCATAGCCCCGTCAATACAATATCAGGTCTTCATTGACCTGTCAGAGAGATACAGATAGGAGAACTCCTCCTATCATCACAGAAGTAGTCCGGCTCTGCTTCACAAGCATCGCCATCACCTGAAATTCAACAAATCTGGTGGGTGTTCGGAACACCGTCCCGTAACGTGGGAGTGAGTGATCAACTCAGTGGAACAGTAAAGCATAAGTTAACATGTTATCAAATCAATCAAGCAGTAATGATAAAGCAGTACAAATCAAGCATATGCAAGAATGAAATGACATGATGCTGTATGCCCTTGCCAAACCACCCTCAAGCGACATCATCTTACGTTCGCGAATGCTTACTCCCTCAGTGCGCCACATCTACAAAGCACATGCGGTGCGATGATGCTCATGATTACCAAGTTTTTATTAGTCCATTTCAAACAGCAGTATTGGGAAACTAAGGTACCTCCCTTGTATCATTCCCAAACATGATCCATTCTAGGGTCGTCAATCCTAGTTATTCTCATACGATGTTATGGTTTGAGAAGCGTAGTGAAGGCATCGCAAAGGGCTCATCACCCGTCAGCGCGGATACAGATCTCACCGTATGCGGCTCAATTGCTGGCCGTCAGCTCGAGTACAGGTCTCACCGTACTCGGCTCAATCACTAGCCGTCAGCTCAAGTACAGGTCTCACCGTACTCGGCTCAACTCACACTCTAGTTGCTGTGAAAGACTCGTGGCCAATCACAGACCCTTGGAGTGTACTCGATGATACTACGGAGGACTCGTCGCCCGTCAGCACGAGCACAGATCTCACCGTACTCGGCTCTCGCCGAGGTATCGACAGCTCGAATACAGTGTCCCATACCACCATATTCGGCTCACAGTTGATTGCGCAATGGTCACTACGGGGAGGCACATGGCCCCAGCGTAGGCCGACAGCTCGACCACGGTGTCCCATACCACCATGCCCGGCTCATGCGACTTAGCGGATCTAGGTACCATGGTTAAACGGGGATCGCCACTGGTAAGTTTGGTACCCTAGGTTCAAGCAGTAGTGACCAAACAGGGTGAACACACATAAGGCAGATCGGGTTACTTGACGAGCTCGACTAGCACGATCGCCCGTTGAGCTGCACGACATGAAGTGCATAAACAACTTCGTATGGCCTAGCCACTGCCGACAGGCAACGGACGACTCGAGTTCGTCGAACACATCCCACGTGGCAAATGAATCTCAGCCACGAGTTCAATCTCGTTACCGATTGCCTGGACTATAATCATAGCCCCAAACACAATCATTACAGAGATATAAAGCAGTAATGGATCAGGATTCAAATCATACAATCAGTCTGGTATTATCCGTTTAGGGCTGCCAGGGCTGTTGCACGCACTCGTTGCTCCGCTCCCCCATCACCCATGACGGATCATACAACATAAATATAAATTTAAACATATGCATTACATAGTTAAAATCATAAAACAGTTGAGCATGTTATGAATCACAACACAAGCATGAGTTTGTACATGTTCAAATCCTAATCACACAACTATCAAAGGAGATCATACACATAGTTAAAAGAGGTTGAGAATCATATCTCAACACCCTTATACTTTACAATTGCTAACTACTACACATTCAGACATTTCAAGAAACACTTAAACAACCATACATCAACATACATGACATATGTCGATCACATAGGCATTAGGCCAAATCCTTTCGCTAGGGAGTTGCCCCAATCTAACACGCGTACACCCACGACGGATAGTCATGGCAAGCAGGAATCCAAGTTCCATATCCATTCAGTCATTTCCACAAACACTTGGGCCACACATTTTAGCATATATAGTGTATACTGGCCGTGGCGTAATTTAGGGCAAATCCTTTCGTCAAAGGGATATCGCCATTACAACAATCATATATCCATGACAATTAGTCATGGCGAGCACGAATGAGAATGCTATACTCATTCAGCCATTTTCACAAACACTTAGAATACACTATTCCAACATACCTAGTGTATGTTAGCAAACATGTATTAGGGCTATTCTTTCGCTAAGCGGTTATTTTATCCGCGTATACCATATTCTACAACAATTAATCATGACAATTATATTTCCAAAATCCGCACGTATGCGGAATTTCTAAAATACGCAATTTCAACATACATGACGTTTACACATGAGCATGTATTTTTGCGATTCTTTTCGCCAAACTAACATTTTATCCACACATGATATAATCAAACATTAAATAAACATGTCAAACATTTTCCCAAGAAAAATACGTATACGGTATTTATACGTATATCTAGAGTATGTGAAAATCCATATTCTTTATCGCTAATCGAAACAGGAAACGGAAAGCACTTTGTACATGTGCATTTGCATACAGATCATGAATCTATCATTATCTGACATTGAAAGCGTTGAAAAACGTAACTTATACGCTTAAAGTCCTCACCTTTTGTCGTAGAATCGTAACGGAGTTGATAGGTTCGCTAAGCTTCCGTATACGGCAACTAGGCGACCTAGAGAAGGAAATAGGTTAGCTATTTCATAACCTACAACTATCAAATCCCCAAACAGGTTAGGGTTAGGGTTTCTTACCTAGAAACGGGGCTGGAATCGCCGGAAAAGCGATGAGAACGAGATGATGCAGCCCGTGTGGTGGCAGGGAACGACGGCAGGAAGATTCTCCCACTTCTCCCTCACTTTCTCTCTCTTTTCCCTCTCTCAAACCCAAATTCGTATGGCTGGAATGGGAGAGGGTTTAAGGTCCTTATATAGCCTAAAACTTCACCGAAATAGACTCCTGTTCAAGGGTTACTGCTAATATAGGATATTCGCCACTTTCCAAGCTCAAAGGTATGTTCTGGTGGCCCTCTTTGAGCCAAATGTCAGACTTAAGCTCACCCTCTGCGGATCTACGTGGGATTACGTTTTCGGCTCGATCGGATTCCCAGATCGCACGTGGCGGACCACTTTCAGTTCAACGGTCCGTGGGCCACGATCAGAATTTCTGAGTACATGTAAATGTGTATGAAATTTTTCCTGATCCGAGGGTGTAATTTGGTCTGATTCTGACGGTCAGGTTGCTTAATACTGATGCGCAAGCGAAAGGTGCCAGATCACTATTCCAGATATTTTCTTTTCAAAGGAATAGTGTTTTTTTCACACACCCTCGCTCCGGATCGAAATAAATGACCGTGGGACATCGGTCGGAGCTGATTTTTGAGATGATTGTCAAGCCCAGTGGGGCGGTCCTAGTTCCTTAGATTCGTGTTAATCGGACTCCCGATGTGCAATCCAAACCTAATACGAAGTTTCGTTTCATTCCCGAGAGCAGCCGGGAAATGAGTTTGGTTCTAAACTTTAGGGTAACCTAGAGTCACTAATTCTGCAAGTTTTGGGTCTTGCAGATCGTATTTAAAGCGATCCCAACGGATTTCATGGCTAATCGAGTTTGCACTTAGTTAACTTTGTTAAATTCCTAAAGGATTTAATCCTAATTGTTTTCTGGTTGAGATGGTAATTAGGCCTTTGCAGTTTGTATATAAAGTGATCCAAGTTTTACTACTTAGCTAGTTTAAGATAGTGTCTAGGGCGAAAGTGCTTTGAAAAATTGAAAGCACAAGGTAGTGAAGGGTGGGATTTGTGAAGAAAAGTTTAAGACGGGATTTGAGGCTTTGAATTGAGCGTCTGAAAAGTTAATCAGGTGTTAAGATTGACCCAATGCCTAAGGACGTCTAATCCCAGGTTAGCAAAAATCCGGGATGTTACAACATATCTGGACGAATTACTGATCTATGATACACCTATCGATATCATCGATATTCAAATCTCGAGTCCATCGGGAGTGGCTCGATAAGATCGACAGGAAGTTTTCCGGCGTCCCTGTTTTAAAGAAAATCTCAAAATCCTTCGATAGCATCGATGCGCTTCCGATATGATCTGAATTCAAACATCAATAACATCGGAAGTCCATCGATGATATCGATCGTGGGCGCGCATTTCTTAAAACAGATATTTCAGGTTGTTCTTAACTATGATCGGGGGCCCTTCGATAGAATCGATATTCAAATCTCGATGATATTAACACCAGGTCAATTACATGGATCAATGTTACATTATGTCCAGCAACTTAAAGAAAAATTCGCTAGAATTATTGATGCCTCGACTCTGATCTCGATATCATCGACATTCAAATTTCGATGATCTCGATGGTTCCCCGATCAATATAGAAATCTTGAAATATTTCAAAGTCAAGTCTCTCTCATTTTTCAAATGTCGATCCATGTGCGATTCATGTCAATGCATTCATATTCATATATCTGATCACATCACACACACACACACATACAGTCACATCCAATATAGACTAAGTTGCATATTGTTATATCTTGATTAGTTTGTGATTAGATCCTCTACTTGGCTTGGAAACCAATAGAGTTGCATTTGAGTAATCCTGAAAACTGCATACATGATAAGATTAGAGTGATAGGATTTTTACATAACTCATAAATCTTTAAAAACTCCTATTCACCCCCCTCTAGTACATATTGACATATTCCGACTTCAACTCAAGCGGTCTTCACCGCTATTTCAATTGGTATCAAAGCTGGTCTCTCTTTAAGGGCTTCACCGGCTAGAGAGTGATCTTGACTGAAGTTGGGAATATGACCAAAGGAGAGGGCTCATCAGTCACTAGACCTCCAGTATTTGATGGCTCAAACTATACATACTGGAAGGCTAGGATGCACTACTTTCTGAGATATTTGGATCATGACGTTTGGGATATAGTTGAAAGTGAATATGTGCCACCTACTGAACAAATTGTACTTAATAGTGGCACAACAATCAGAAAGCTTAAATCTAAAGAAATGTGGACAACATTCTATAAAGAAAGACAGACATCTGAAGCCAAGGCTATGAATGTTATCTACTGTGCCGTGTCCTAAGATATTTTCAATCAAATAAGCATGTGTGGGACATCCAAGGAAGTATGAGATTTATTGGAAATAACCCATGAAGGCAAAGTACTGTGAAGAGGTCCAAACTTCAACTATTGACCTCACAGTTCGAAAGTCTCAGAATGGAAGAGCATGAGACATTTATGGAGTTTTTCACCAAGTTGAACATCATTTGCAACTCCATGGGTGGATTGGGAGGAAAATTTCTGGTTCCTAAAATTTGTAGGAAAATATTAAGATCATTGCCGAAACGATTTAATCCCAAGGTTACAACAATCGAAGAGTGTAGGAACATAGACGAGATGAAAGTAGAAGAACTAGTAGGTTCCCTACAAACTTTTGAACTACACTTCACTCAATCCCAAAAATCAAAAAACACAGTCCTAAAAACTTCAAAGAAAACAACTCATGAGGACAGTGAAAGTGGAGTGAAAAGGAAGATGAAGATGAAAAAGTGGCCTTGTTGGCACAAAAATTCAGGAGATTCTTTCAAAAGAATGGCGGTCGTCCCTCTAGAGAGAGAAAGGTGAACAACAAACTTCCTGCAGACAAATTTGGTAGAAGAACCAAAGAACCACAATGTTATGCCTGTCGGGAGTATGGACACCTATCTACCGAATGCCCACACAGAAAAATCAAGGGCAAGGCCATGGCCGCCACGTGGGATGATACTGAGGAGTCAAATTCAGAATTCGGTGACTCAGAATGCAATGGAGATAAGAAATCATTGAAAATACTTATGGTCTCTACTGTTTCAATCACTCCCACCGAATCAAAGAACGAGAAAGAACAGCTAGCCATGAAATCATCTTCATCCGACAATGAGGGAATTGAAGAAGAGGAAGAAAGAGAACAAGATGAATTACAAGACGCTTGCAATCAACTTTACATTCATAGCTTCAATATTGTCAAAAGACTTGGAATAATTGAGAACAAAAAGGAATTGCTGCAGCTAGATCTAGACAAAACATTAGATATCAATAGTCATCTGATTAATGATTCGCAGCAATATCATTCAGACAATGATAAACTTGAAAGAATCAACATTTCTCTTAAATCTGAATATGAAAGATTAACTAAACAAATTAAAACATTAAATGAGAAAAACATGATTCTTCAAAATGAAAATCATACACTTCAAGCTGAATTAGAGGAATCCAGAAAAACGGCCAAGCTAAACTGCAAATCTTCCCAAAGGGGTGAGAAATTCGAAAAACTGATAGGCATGGGAAAATGTGGGAGGACAAAAGGGAATAGATTATGGAAAGGCTAGAACAAAATCTAAATATGATGCACAACCTTCTGGAAAATCTGTTGCCTCTAGTAGTAACATCAGACCTATCCCAGCTCATCACAAAAATGGTGAGTCAGTTTATGTGCCGAACAAAAGAAATATGCAATCATCACCACTCGAGCTAGTTGACAGGATGAAAGGGTCATTAAGTCATGTGGACAAATCGGATAAGTTGAACAAATCTACCACAAGTAAAACTCCTGTCACAAAGTGGGTGATTAAGGAAAAGACAAATTGTTTTGTTACACATTCAGATCATCTACCAGGCAATGAGGTCAAATGGTACCTTGACCATAGTTGCTCAAGACATGTCACAAGTGACAAATCCCTTCTCTCCAACTATAAAAATCTTCATAGAGGGATAGTCACCTATAGAGATGGAGCCCCTGCCAATGTAATTGGACAAGGAATGATAAGAGGAATTGATTTGCTCAAAAATGAAAATATTTTTTGCATAAAAGGACTAGCACATAATCTGTTAAGCATCTCTCAAATCTGTGATAATGGGCATATGGTCAAATTCAACAAAGAAGAATGCGATATCCTAGATCAATCAGGAAAATCAGTAATTAAGGGTCATCGCACAAACAACAACTGCTACATCATCAAAGGCTTAGAAAGGACTGATGCCTAGAAATACTAAGTAGAGAAAAACAAGTCCAGATCAGGCATCTAGATCTGGATATTTGCTGAAATGATGCAATTTTGTTGAGCATAAAATGATATATCTGAGGTTTCTCACTTCAATCTTTTGTAAATAAATATGCGAATGTTTATAATTTTTGATGTACAGTAATTGTACATAATTTTGTTGAGTATGCTATTGATATACTATTTGAAGGGTCGAAAAAGAAAAATATTTCTCTTCATTCTTATCGATCTATCATTTTCGATTAATCGATCATGGGTCAATATCATTGACGTCTCTTCAAAATGTGGAAAGTCACAGATCGGGACTACTATCGAAGCAATTGCCGATAACTTCGAATGTGGATCATCGATATAATCGAAAGTAAGTTCGATAAAATCGAAGACTCCTGGCCGATAAAAGGCGATTGAGTGAAAGAATTTTATTTCTCTGGAAATTTTTCCGTTTTGTTCTCTGCTCGAATCCTCGACCAGAAGATCATCAACGGGTCCCAGAACGTCCAAAGAAACGGGTATTATCCTTCCATCCCTTCCACTCTAGAGTCTAATCTCACCTTCGGTCGGATACTTTCCATTCTCTTAGTTGACCTCCCTTACCTTTACTCGCCTCTTACATTGAAACATCATGAACAAAGGGAAAGGTAAGTCCGTTTCTCAGTCTTCAAGAGGGAAAGCAAAACAACCCAGTATGCATCAACTCACTTTATCAGTGAGACATCCAGACACTGTTGTTGAACGTCTGGTTCTTAACAGCGCCATTTAGTCTTTTGGTGTAGACCTGCTTCTAGAAGTAATAGGATGGCAAAATATTCTAAATCTTGGAGGTACTTATCAAATTGGAGTGACCCATGACTTCCTTAGTAAAAGTCATGTTATTTGTGACGATCCACCCTGTGTTGAAGTAGAACTACTGCATTACTCCAAGCACATCACTGCCATCACCTTGAGTCACCTTTTAGACCTTCAAGTCACTCACATTCCTATTACCAGTCGGAATCTAAATGGTCTTGGTGTGTGGGGCGAGATAACTCGTGCACTATGTCAGGGAACTACTATTTCTCGGAACGATGAAACTTCCCTTCATATTAATCATCTTGGACCCACCTTTAAAATCCTTCATGACATTTTTAGGTCCAATGTATATCCTTGTGATGTAAATGGTAATCATTTGTCTCCCTTTGTGTTAAATGTACTGTATGACATATATCAAGAAGTTCAGGTGTGCCTTCCAACACTTCTTCTTAAACAGCTAATTTGGGTCATTCAAGGAAATCATCAGGATACACTAGCTTTTCCTGTACTCATCTGTAAATTAGCTCATCATGTTGGTATTCCTACCTCATCTAATAAAGTCTATCCAGAGAAGTGGTTTGACAGTGATTCGGCTTAGTTGGCACAACAACTCTGTCTTCCTTCAGTTCTTCCTGAGAACAGTGCTCCCCTGCAATTGGCTGCTTCATATGCACCTCCGTCATATCCATGGGGATCCAACCGAACGCCATTGCTGAGTCCGAAGTCGATCACAAACCGCCAAACTCATCATCTTGAACGTCACCTACTGAATGGTATGGTGAGCATGGAGGATCGACTTCACAATTGTGATAGACGTCTCACCGTGATTGAAGAAAAAGTTGATACGCTCCAGCAAACTAATTAGCAGGTGGTTGAGTTACTCACAGGTAGTGAGTCTCGGAGGTGGTAAAAGCTGATTATGGAAGTTCTAATTCACTAATTTTTTTGGATAACTGTGAATTTTCTTGCTAAGATTGGGCAGTTGATTTTGGACAATTGGACACGTTAGCTTCATTTTGAATATGGCTGTGTATGATTCATATCTTTAATGCCACATTTTTGTTGTCTTAAACCTCCCCCTGGTTTATCAAAGTTTCTGATATGCAATGCATATGACTTTATCGCTTATTTTATTTGCATTCAAATCTTCTGAAAATGATGCATGTTTTGAAATGATTTCACCTTTATACATCTCTATCTACTTAGTTCTCCCACGCAATTCACTCTTCAGTCAATATCACTTGTTATACATTTGCCAATGACTGACAAAAAGGAGGAGAATAATTCAAAACACCCCGAGCGGAAAATTGTGTATCTATCTATGTTGTTGCAGGTGTTAGGGAGAGCAGCTGTAAGAAAGGGGGAGTTTTTGAAGTAAGGGGGAGCAGATACTACTGGTTGTGTATATGGGGTAGAAAAATTGTAAAATTGTGTAACATGTACACACAATTTAGGGTGTGGTTGTCTAGAAGTGTTCTAAGGTGTTTTGGGGATTTTGTCACGTAATTGACAAAGGGGGAGATTGAAAGTGCACCTGCTAGTGCCCTTGTTTGTCAAGTTACGTGTGTGGTGAGCCAGACTTGCTACAGAACTCGATAGGAAGATTATTTCAAGCGTCTGCCTGAACCGGATTTGTGGAAGCTCGCAATAGGTAAATCATAGCCTCACATCCCATGTCCCAAAACACAAGATTAAAACCCTTAAAACAAGATAGATATCTTAGGGTTTTTAAGAAGAGAAAACTTTTTTCAAGTAGGAATATCTCTAAGTTTTTCTCCCCTTGTCGATCTTATCGAAACACCCTCGATATGATCGACCTGCTTTGTCGATGTCCTCGATACCTTATCGATATTATCAATATGAGGACTAAAAATGTCTAGCAACTAAATATTCATTTGGACGGATTTATCGATGTATCGATACACATCGATATCATCGATATAAACTGTAACGCCCTGAAAATCGGGGGCAACTCAACTCCCGAGTTCCAAAACATCACTTATGCAACACATATGCTTATGATTCAATGTTGTCTATGTTAGTGCATTAATCATGAGTGGGATTATACCAAAACAGTTATTCATACTCCAGTTCAAGTTGTAAAACACACGCGGAAGACTAAAAGACAAAAAGAACGTATATAAGTCAAAAGATCACAATCGTTCTCTAGAGTATGAATACAACACTAAGTCACTGTACATGAAATATTACATATAATATTACAAAAGTCAAAGTCTCAAAAATGGTTCAACTGTAATAAAACCCTGTAGCCTCGTCAATCCGGATAGCCTAAGCGAAGCTATCGGAGAACTGCATGTAAGAGTACTTGTCCTGATCGTCGTAATAATCAGGCTCCGCCTCAGGGGTCACGCCATCATCTGAAATCAAGACAAAGTCTGGTTGGTGTTTAAAACACCGTCCCGTAACATGGGAGTGAGTGATCAACTCAGTGGAATCATAGAGCAAAGGTTAACATGTTCTCAATTCAATCAAACAGTAACGAAAAAGTAGTAAACCACACATTCCTAAGTACTCTTGTTAATGTAAGAATGATATGAATGTATGATGCATGGCCTCGCCTACACTCCCTCAGCGACTTCATCTCACGTTCGCGCATGAACAACACTGCCTCAGTGCTTGACTTGCTACGCCTGAACGCACGCATAATGCAGTGCATGCATATGATTACTAAGTTCTTCTTAGTCCTTTTCATACAGCAGGATTGAGAAACTAAGGTACCTCCCTTATATCATTCCCAAACAAGGATACATTCTAGGGTCGTTAGTCCTAGTAAATCTCATACAATGATGCGGTTTTAGGTCGCTGCAAAGGGCTCATCGCCAAATCAGTGTAGGCCTAGTGTATACTCTAGATGCTACGGAAGGGTTGTCGCCTCCACATAGAATCAGAGTATGCTCGAGGTCACTACAAAGGGCTCGTCACCAATCAGTGTATGCCGACAGCTCGAATACAGTGTCCCATACCACCGTATTCGGTTCACAAGTCTGGGTTGCTCACTGGTCACTACGGGGAGGCTCGTCGCCCTAGCGTAGGCCGACAGTTCGACCACGGTGTCCATACCACCATGTCCATCTCATGAGTCTTAGCGGATCGAGGTACCAAGGTTAAACGGGATTTCACTGGTGAGTTTAGTACCTTAGGTTCAAGAAGTAGCGTCCATACATGGTGAACATACAAGGGCACTTCGGGTTAATTGGCGAGCTCGACTAGCACGAGCGCACATTGTATCGATCGACATGAAGTGCATAAGCACTTCGTGTGGCCTAACCACTACCGACGACCAACACACGACTCAGGTTTGGCAAACACGTTTTACGTGGCGAATGAACCTCAGCCACGACTTCAAGCCTGTTACCGATTGCCTGGACTATAACATAGCCCCAATCACACTCAATCCGGAACCAGAAAGCATATGGAGTAGTCAAAACAGAATTAACAAAGTAATTCGAACATGTTAATAAGCATGTTATAAAGCACAATATAAACAGGAAATACAAACACATACATTTCATAACTAAGTGACTAACTAAACAACTTGCATGGAGGAAATCATATACATCTCTAAGGTAGTTGAGAATCCTATCTCAACACCTACCTAAAACACTATCATCTAAGTACTTACTCATACAAGCATTTTCACAAACACTTAGACTACACTTATTTAACATACATAATGTATATTAGCCAAAACATGTATTAGGCGAATCCTTTCGCCGAGTAAGTATTACACATATATATAACATATACACACAGTAATTAATCATGGCAAACACACTTCCATATTTTATACGTATACGGTAGTTTCTACAAATATACAGAATACACTATACGCCATAATTTGCATACATAACTGAATCGCAAAATGAACATCGCATTCTGCATGTGAAATAACACCCAGATCATGAATCTATCATTATCCGACATTGCAAGCGTTGAAAACCATAACCTAAGCGTCTATAGTCCGCACCTTATGCCTTAGAAGCGAGTAACGAACTCAGTTAAACACCAAGTCTTTATCAATGGTAGAACGACAACCTATGGCATGAAATAGGTTAGCTACTTCATCACTTATGCTAGTTGGATCTCTAGAACTGATTAGGGTTAGGTTTTCTTACCCGAAAACGGAATCAGAATCGCCGGAAAAGCAATACAGTAGTGATGGACAGGCACGTAGAATAGTAGGATAGAGCAACAGGAATCTCCTCCCACTTCTCTCATACTTTCTCTCTCTTTACTCTCTTCTCTCTCCTAGGGTTTTCTCAAATTCGTATGGAGTGAATGAGAGAGGGTTTAAGGTCCTTATATAGGCCAAAACTTGATGGAAATGGCCCCAGCGCCCAGGTATACTTAGGTTATGTCCAAGGGGAGGTTGTTCCGTCCCAACGAAGCACTTTTGGATCCCCCCCTTGAGCTAAAGGTCGGACTTAAGCTCCTTGACTATGGATTTAGGTCGAGTTAAGTTTTCATTCCAGTCGGGTTCCCAGATAACATGTGGCGGACCAGTCTCAGTTCAACGGTCACCAGAACTCAATCAGGGCCACAAGTACACTGCCATGTGTATGAAATTTCTCCTAATCTGAGGATGTATTTGGGTCAGATCTTATATCAGGCCCGCAAGCAACAAGTCTCAGATTACTTAAATTAGATTTAATTTCTAAAGAAAACCACATTTTCTCACACACTTCACTCCGGGCTCAAGCGAATAGCCCCAGGACACAATCTGGTTTTGATTTCCGAGATGGTTGTCAAGCTCAGCAAGGCAGTCCTAATTCTATAACTTCGTATTATTCGGACTTTCGATGTGCGGTCCAGATCTGATACAGAGTTTCAATGTGCTCCTGAGAGCAGCTGGGTAATTAGATTGATCCTAGATTTTAGGGTAACCTAGCGTCACTGATTCTACAAGTTTTGGGTCTTGCAGATCGTATTTAAAGTGGATCAAGTGAATTTCGTAGCTAATCTAGTTTAGCACTTAGTTACTTTTGTCTAATTCCTAAAGGATTTGATCTTGAGCGATTTCTGCCTGAGGTGGTACTCAGGTCTTTGTACGAAATTTTTCGAGACGTTACAATCTACCCCCCTTAAAGAAAATTTTCGTCCTCGAAATTAGTACCTTTTCGTACTTCTCGAGAATCTGAGGGTAGTTCTTTCTGACCTCGGCCTCTGTCTCCCAAGTAGGCTTTTTCTCAATATGATGTGTCCACAGTACCTTCACCTGTGGGATAACTTTACTACGCAATACCTACTCCTTCCTGTCTAAGATACTCGTCGGACGCAGTACATATGTAGCGTCCTCGCTCAACTGTACTTGCTCCCATTTGATTATATGGGAAGGGTCAGGAACGTACTTCTTTAGCATGGAAACATGAAATACGTTGTGCACGCCTGCAAGTGGTGTGGGCAGAGCAAAATGGTATGCTACCACACCCACTCGGTATAATATCTGGAATGGGTCAATGAACCGCGGTGTAAGTTTCTCCTTTTTGCCGAACCGAAGGACTCCCTTCATGGGGGAAACTCGGAGGATTACATGGTCCCCAACTTCGAACTCTAGCAGTCGCCGCCTCATATCGTCGTAGCTCTTCTGTCTGATCTGCGCTGTAAGACGTCAACGGTTAATAATGTCGATCTTCTCTGAGGTCGCCTGTACTAACTCTGGGTCAATCAAATTGCGTTCGCCAACCTTTGCCCAGCAATGTGGTGCTCGGCAAGGGCACCCGTACAAGGCCTCGTAAGGAGTCATACCAATAATCGCCTGAAAGCTGTTATTGTAGGTGAACTCTGCATACGGAAGACAGTCATCCCAACTGTCCTTGAAATCCAGAGTATAAGCCCACAACATATCCTCCAAAATCTGATTCACCCGCTTCGTCTGCCCATCGGTCTGTGGGTGAAATGCAGTACTGAACTTCAACTTCACACCCATCTCTTCTTGAATACGAGTCTAGAAGATAGATGTGAATTGCGTGTCTCTGTCCGAACAATCTCCAAGGAAACTTCATGTAGACACACTGTCTCCTTAATGTACAATTTGGCCAACTCGTCTGCAGAGTTTGTGACTTTAATCGGGAGGAAGTGGGCTGATTTCGTCAGCCGATCCACAATCACCCAAATAGAGTCATAACCCTTTCTCGTCTTCGTTAGTCCCGAGATGAAGTCCATAGAAATGAAGTCCCATTTCCATTTAGCTATGGGCATGAGTTGAAGGAGTCTAGGAGGTCGGCGATATTCTGCCTTGACCTGCTGACACGTGAGACAACGGGAGACATATTCTGCTATATGAACATTCATATTGTCCCACTAATACGACCGCTCCATGTCCTGATACATCTTCGTGCTACCAGGATCATCGCAAGCTTCGATCTGTGGGCAACCTCGAGAATCATTTGTCTCAAGTCATGAATGTCTGGGAGGCATAGGCGGCCACGGTATCGTAGGCCCCCATCTGTGCCAACTCTCCACTCGGAGTTCTCATCATCGTTAGCTTGCTCTCGAAGCTCAGACAATCGCACATCGCTCTTCTGGGCCTCAATAATTCTATCATCAATAAGTGACCGCACCCGAATATGCGCGACACTCACGAATGGCTCCACCACGGTGAGTTTCTGCTCGAAGTCCCACACAAAGTCAACCATATCCCACTCTGCTATCATCAGTGAAGCCGCAAATACTATAGCCTTCTTGCGGCTCAACGCGTGTGCCACAAGGTTGGCCTTGCTGGGATGATAGGAAAGCTTGAACTTAAAGTCCTTCAAGGTTTCCATCCATCGGCGTTGCCTCATATTCAAGTCCCGTTGAGTGAATATATAGCGAAGGCTCTTCTGGTCACAGAAAAGCACGAACTCCTCTCTGTAGAGGTAATGTTTACAGAGCTTTAATGCAAATATGACCGTTGCTAACTCGAGGTCGTGCGTAGGGTAATTCTCCTCGTGTTTCCTCAACTGTCTCGAGGCATATGCAATCACCTTGTCCTTCTGCATAAGGACACATCCCAAACCAACTTGAGACGCGTCGGTGTAAATCGTATACTTGACCCCTTGCTCTGACAATACTAGCACAGGGGCAGATGTCAATCTGTCCTTCAGTTCCTGAAACGCTGCTTCCGCCTTCTCATTCCAGGCGAACTTCAGATCCTTCCGTGTCAACTGAGACAACGACCCGGCTATATTCGAGAAATCCCGAATGAATCGTCGATAGTAACCAGTGAGTCTTAGAAAACTCCTCACCTCAGTAACCGAACCAAGCTACTTCCAGTCTTGAACTGCGGCTACCTTAGCAAGGTCCACCGCTATTCCTTCCTTAGACAACACATGTCCCAGGAACTTGACTTCCTCTTTCCAAAAGTCGCACTTCTTGTACTGTGCGAACAACTGGTTCTTCCTCAGAGTGTCTAAGACTGCTTGTAGGTGTTCCTCGTGCTCTTCTCGACTCGCAGAGTATATCAGGATATCATCGATAAACACGATGACAAATCGGTATAAAATGGTCGAAATACCCAGTTCATCAAATCCATGAACACGGCCAGTGCGTTCTTAAGACCGAACGACATCCCGAGGAACTCGTAATGCCCAAAATTGGTCCTGAAGGCCGTCTTTTGCACGTCTTCACCCCTGACGCGCAACTGATGATACCCTGATTGTAGATCAATCTTCGAGAAGTATCGCGCCCCTTTCAACTGATCGAACAGATCGTCTATCCTGGGCAAAGGATACTTGTTCTTCACGGTCAATTGGTTCAACCTGAGGTAATCAATACATAACGCAGCGACCCATCTTTCTTCTTGACAAACAACATAGGTGTTCGCCAAGGAGACACACTGGGTCATATGAAGCCCTTCTCTTCTAGCTCATCAATCTGTTTCCTCAGTTCCTCCATCTCACATCCGATACATAGGTAATGAAACGGGGGTCGCACCAGGCACAAGATCAATAGTAAAATCAATCCCGTGTCGAGGAGGTAATCTAGGGATCTTCCTGAACACATCCTCAAATTCCCGAACTACTGGCATGTTCCCTAACGTCGGCCCATCAACATGCTTTAGTAAAGCAGCGTAACATCCAACACGATATGACCAACTAACCTGCACTGGAAAGGTAAAGACCGTGCCATCAGGTCCATTGGCTATCACGACCCAATTATCGCAATCAATCTCTGCCTTCATCTCGGTGACCCAGTCCATACCGAGGGTAATATCGTAGTGCCATAGTGGGGCAACGATGAGGTCAACGAATACTGTCCTGCAACCCAAGTCTACTGACCAACCCTCACACGTCCGTGTGACATCCGAAAAAGTCCTAGTAGCAGTAGTGTGTCTCACTCCCTTCGTGGGAGTAGTATGCAAAGCTAGACGCTTAACTGCCGCACATGAAATGATGGAGGTAATGGACCCAGTGTCTACTAATAAGAAGACAGGAGTACCTTGGACATGTGCAGTGACCTCGAAGGCCATAGGTGTTGTCTCTAGCTCTGCTGCTGTAAGTGCCTGAATGTGTGCCTGCTGAGGTTGGTTGGGCAGAGGCACCATAGGTCGCTGAGGTGGCCTAAATCGAGGTGCAAGGGGTCAGAATGATGGATGTGCAGGAATAGTACGTAGGGGCGGAGCCAATATAGTCTAGGGGCGTGTGCGGTCGATCTTCTGCGGTAGTGAGAACCCACTGTCTCTCATACGTGTGAAACATCTCTCCACTGGGTGGCCTGGCCTCCCACAATAAATGCATGTCACACCTGGTTGCCGCATCGGAACTAGTGGCGCTGAAATATTGGGAAGAGAGTCTATGCGAGGCCTCTTGCCGAGGAATGGCCTGCTCAGCATATCTGGTCGAGGCATAGGGACCATAGGCCCACGAGTACGTGTCAACCGATCCCCATCCTACTCTGCCCGCATAGACATGTGCACTAACTTAGTATAGCATAGCACATTTTCGAGCGAATATCAGGGCGCAGGCCCTCAGAAAAGTGCCGCATCAGCATCTGTGCGTCGGAAAGGATCGTAGGAACATATCAGCCCAACTCCGTGAACCGATGCTCATACTCTGTCACTATCATGCCTCTATGTCTGAGGCGCAAAAACTCATTCTCCTTCTCGTGCTGGTATGTCTGGGGATAGTACTTCTCATGAAAGCGGAACTCAAAATCTGCCCAGGTCCATATATAGCCAACCACAACTATCCGCAATACACTATCTCACCATAGGCTAGCCTCCTCTTCAAACATAAAGGTGGCCAATTCGACTTTCTCCTTCTCGGTACAATGTAGCATCCTCAGCATCTTAGAGATGTGGTCGAGCAATATTCGGCCTCCTTGGGTCTGTAAGAACCCGTAAAGGTAGGAGGCCTCAAGAGCTGGAATAGCTCAAGGAGACCACTTGTACCCAAATTACCCATAGGGTATGTAGCAGGTACAGGGGGAGGCACACCCTCATCCTGATCAGAAGGCCCTACTGTCTCAGCAGGACGTACAGATGGTGAAAGTGGAGCAACACTTCCACCCTGAGCTAGGGCCCCTGCAATAGTAGCCAAGAGCTGCTGGTGCATCATCATCATCAACTGCTCCAACCTATCAGCAGGTGGGGCAGGCTCAAGCACATGCTGTGTCGAAGATGATGCAAGGTTCTGCTCACGAACCGGTGATGTGTACGGTGGCAGTCAAACTGCAGGACCAATCCGGGGTCCGTATGACCATCCCACTGGGGAGCTGCCTGATCCATCGTATCAGTAAGCGCGAGGCGTGCCGTGCTCCGCATGACCTTCCGTGGCATGCCCTATATGACATTGGGTGCAACTCAGGTCAGATTCAGCATACACACAAACTATTACGCAGCATTCATACACTTCATAACATAAAAGACTGCATGCATTTCATTAACCAAAATTTGTTATAATACATGGAATACAAAGTTACATGAATCATGACAGAAGATGCACGTGAGCTAATACACCCAAAGCTTCAAACACTGAAAACATTCTTCTACTACTACACTACTAGGCCCAGCAACATGAACACAAATATAACTTAAAGCAGTAACCGAAACAAGCTGCAAGACAACGATATGGTTGACTAGGCATTTGAGTCTGGCGATGGAGGAAGGGCACCATTATCCTGTAAGCAGCACAGGATAGACTTTAACGTGCGAGTCACCTTCTTGAACTTGTGCTTCACGAAGCCTCGAAGATCCATAATATTCTATCGTAGGACCGCCTGACCCTGTCGTAGGACAACATGATCCTCCTTAAGTCGAGTTATACAAGCATCTCTAGTAGCCCGATCGGTGTCCTGCACCGGTGGCGTGGGAGGGGAGCTCTCCTCCGTATCCTAGGCCTCCTCTTCTTCCTCTCTCTCTTCCTCTTCTATCTCTTCCCTGCTTTCCTCCTCTCTTTCATACTTCTCACTAGCCGTCTCATCCTCACTCTCATCAAGTCGGGCTTGTCGTTGTCGTGGCCC
Organism: Magnolia officinalis; assembly: GCA_021015155.1. Classification (NCBI taxonomy): domain Eukaryota; kingdom Viridiplantae; phylum Streptophyta; class Magnoliopsida; order Magnoliales; family Magnoliaceae; genus Magnolia; species Magnolia officinalis. The sequence goes on along the minus strand of JAJHSJ010000002.1, from coordinate 47,396,221 downwards.
GATTTCTATCTGATTGAGAGTGGTTTCATTGATGAAATGTTGAGGCACTGGGAGTTCTGCGCCAAGACTGTAGCCGAACTTGCGTGCAATCTTGCATATAAGCCAGCCGAAGGGGAGCGAATCATTCCTTCTATTTGAGCGTACGGTCAGAACAATTTGTCGCAAAACATACGTGGACACGCACAACTTCTCTCCCTACCCCGCCTGGTATAGAAAGTCGACCATCAGGCGCGTGCACTCACTGCGATTGCTCCACCTGGGGTAAACATTGAACGTGAAAATGTGATGGAGTAGACGAAAGTCGTCAGTCATGCTGGTTGCTAGAAGACTATTATTTGGCTGCCACTGAACCAGTCGACCACAAAGAGAACGCGTACGGCTATCCCTTTCTCATGCATTCTTCATATTCTTCTCGCTCGTGTGGACTTGACCAAGCGGTATGCCTAGGAGTCGAGCTATCAGGCCAGCGTTGATTGTGGCCTCCCGATCTCTTCTGAATGAGATCTTAAACGGCAAGGGATCCAGCGTAGGCTCTCGAATATGGGCATAAAAAGCGCAGACAGTACCCTCATTCGTGCGATATTTTCTCTCAAACACAGGGCCTCAACCGGCTTAGCTAGGCTCTCCAATAGCAGATACTCGCCAAAGACTCGTCCATCCACCTGAGCTTTAAAAAGGACCCTACGGCCCACATATCGTCCATGGGACAACTCTGCCAGTAGAGTTCTTGGGAGAGGAGCCTAGGGATCGAGGTCCCGTTTAGTACGCACCTCTCGTCCAATACCCGTGCTTACGGTGGCGCCTCGCCATCTTCTCGAACGAGTAGGGCGGCTAGGCCCGGCTTCATCCGCGGCACCCTTTCTCTTTCCCATGAGAGAAAGAATGGTGGAAAGTGAGAAAATGGTCATAATGAGCTCAAATAGGGCCATGGAAAAATGAAGAAAAAGGGAGGAAGGGATGGAGTCGTTAGGTCTCCACGGATTTGAGCCTCCAAGGTGCGAGTAAAGGCTCAAATGGAAGGGAATAAAGAGGAAAAATGAAGAAAGAGGGTGGGTAGTAGGTGTACACGAATTTGAGCCTCGAATGGGGGATTCAAGAGCTCAAATCGGAGAGAAGGGAGAGGTTAGGCAGCAATGGAGACAAGTTTATAGCAGGGTGGTGGGTGTGGTGCACTAAAAGAAAAGAGAAAGAGGTTGGAGGGGCAATTTTTGTGCAAAAACAGAAGTTTGGGAGAGAAAGGGAAGCTTGGGAGGGTGATTTGTGAAGGGAATGAGGGTTTGGAAGGGTTTTAATCAAAACCCCATGCATCAGGGGGCCACACAGCACTCTAAAGTCGATCGGCCCGAATGGCCCGCCCGGCCTGGCCCGTTAATCGGCAGGCCTCGCTAAACCGGCGAGCCCCTCACAAACCTCTGGAGTGTTTGGTGAGGGTTCGTCCTTTAGACGAGGTCCTCCTACCCCTAGCCCCAAATGCATGTGGGTCCCACCCTGGGTCCCCCTGGAAGTGCCCGATTTGGGCCCCACCTCCGTTTTGAGCCTATTCGGGCCATTTCGAATACTATCTGATGTAACTTCACATTTAGCGATTTCTAAAGGTTGGGATGGGGTCATTTGTGATTTAGACCCATCATTTCATAGTCTAGAAGTGATCCGGGGTAGCCTTATCCGCTCATGGAGATGTACGGACTCGATCTCGGCAATCGTTTTTGGTGAACTTCGCCAATTGGCGAAACCGGGACTCCTATGACTGTTTCTACATTTTCTCGTACCCACCTAAGTTGAATTTGTGTCAGTGTACATCGTGTGACTATAACCCAGGTCCGGTTTAATCCAAATCATGCTCTGATACCAACTTATAACGTCCTGAAAATCGGGGGTCGAGTAGCAACTCAACTCCCGAGTTCCAAAACATCACTTATGCAATACATATGCTTATGATTCAATGTTGTCTGTGTTAGTACATTAATCATGAGTGGGATTATACCAAAAAAGTAATTCATACTCCAGATCAAGTTGTAAAATGCAAGCGGAAGACTAAAAGACAGAAAGAACGTATATAAGTCAAAAGATCACAATCGGTCTCTAGAGTATGAATACAACACCGAGTCACTGTACATGAAATATTACATATAATATTACAAAAGTCAAAGTCTCAAAAATGGTTCAACTGTAATAAAACCCTGTAGCCCCGTCAATCCGGATAGCCTAAGCGAAGCCATCGGAGAACTGCATGTAAGAGTACTCGTTCTGATCGTCGTAATAATCAGGCTCCGTCTCAGGGGTCACGCTATCATCTGAAATCAAGACAGAGTCTGGGTGGTGTTTAAAACACTGTCCCGTAACGTGAGAGTGAGTGATCAACTCATTGGAATCATAGAGCAAAGGTTAACATGTTATCAATTCAATCAAATAGTAATGATAAAGCAGTAAACTACACATCCCTAAGTACTGTTGTTAATGCAAGAATGATATGAATGTATGATGCATGCCCTCGCCTACGCTCCCAGTGACTTCATCTCGCGTTCGTGCATGAACAACACTGCCTCAGTGCTTGACCTGCTACGCCTGAACGCACGCGTAATGCAGTGCATGCATATGATTACCAAGTTCTTATTAGTCCTTTTCATACAATAGGATTGGGAAACTAAGGTACCTCCCTTATATCATTCCCAAACAAGGATCCATTCTAGGGTCGTCTGTCCTAGTAAATCTCATACGATGATGCGATTCTAGGTCGCTGCAAAGGGCTCATCACCAAATCAGTACAGGCCTAGTATATACTCTAGATGTTACGGAAGGGTTGTCGCCTCCACGTAGAATCAGAGTATGCTCGAGGTCACTACAAAGGGCTCGTCACCAATCAGTGTAGGCTGACAGCTCAAATACAATGTCCAATACCACTGTATTCGGCTCACAAGTTTGGGTTGCTCACTGGTCACTACGGGGAGGCTCGTCGCCCCAGCATAGGCCGACAGCTCGACCACGGTGTCCCATACCACCATGTCCGACTCATGAGTCTTAGCGGATTGAGGTACCAACTTGCATGGAAAAAATCATATACATCTCGAAGGTAGTTGAGAATCCTATCTTAACACCTACCTAAAATACTATGATCTAAGTACTTACTCATACAAGCATTTTCACAAACACTTAGACTACACTTATTTAACATACATAACGTATATTAGCCAAAACATGTATTAGGGCGAATCCTTTTACCGAGTAAGTATTACACATATATATAGCATATACACACAGTAATTAATCATGGCAAACACACTTCCATATTTTATACGTATACGGTAGTTTCTACAAATATACAGAATACACTATATACCATAATTTGCATACATAACTGAATCACTTAACGAACATCGCATTCTGCATGTGAAATAACACCCAAATCATGAATCTATCATTATCTGACATTGAAAGCGTTGAAAACCATAACCTAAGCGTCTATAGTTCGCACCTTATGCCTTAGAAGCGAGTAACGGACTTAGTTAAACACCAAGTCTTTATCAACGGTAGAACGACAACCTATGACATGAAATAGTTTAGATATTTGATCACTTACACTAGCTGGATCTCTAGAACTGATTAGGGTTAGGTTTTCTTACCCAAAAACGGAATCAGAATCGCTGGAAAAGCAATACGGTAGTGATGGATAGGCACGTAGGATAGTAGGATAGAGCAACAGGAATCTCCTCCCACTTCTCTCACACTTTCTCTCTCTTTACTCCCTTCTCTCTCCTAGGGTTTTCTCAAATTCGTATGGAGTGAATGAGAGAGGGTTTAAGGTCCTTATATAGGCCTAAACTTGATGGAAATGGCCCCAGAGCCAAGGTATACTTAGGTTATGTCCAAGGGGAGGTTATTCCGTCTCAACTGAGCACTTCTGGAGCCCCCCTTAAGAGAAAGGTCAGACTTAAGCTCCCTGACTACGGATCTAGGTCGAGTTAAGTTTTCATTCCAGTCGGGTTCTCAGATCACACATGGCGGACCAGTCTCAGTTCAACGGTCACCGGAACTCGATCAGGGCCACAAGTACACTGCCATGTGTATGAAAATTTTCGTGATTTGAGGGTGTATTTGGGTCAGATTCTGTAACATCCTGAAAAATTGAGGGTCAAGTAGTAACTCAACACCCTAGTTCCAGAACATCACTTATGCAACATAGATAATGATGATTAAATGTTGTCTGCATTAGTGTATTGAACATGAGTGAGATTAAGCCAAAACAGCATATCATACTCCAGAGGCAGTTAAATTGCAAGCGGAAGACTGTGATAGATATATAAAATATAAAAACTATGGTAAGTCTCCAGAGTGTGATAAGGGTACCAGGTTAGAGAATTACAAGTACAATTCAAATGATATCAAATGTGTAGTGTCATCTAGTCAACATCCTTGTAACCCCACCGATCAAGGCACGACTCACATGAAGCCGCCCGAAAACCGTATATACGAGAAAGCATCCTCGTTGTCACAAAAGTCCGGCTCCGCCTCAGGAGTAGCGTCGCCATCTGCAATCAGACAAAGTCTGGTGGGTGTTCGGAACACCGTTCTGTAACATGGGAGTGAGTGATCAACTCACTGGAACAATAAAACATAGGTTAACATGTTATCAATTCAGTCAAGCAGTAATGGTAAAGTAGTACAATCAAACAATTCTAACTACTCTTATTTAATGTAAGTATGAAATGACATAATGTATGCCCTTGCTAAACCACCCTCATGCGACACCATCTTACGTTCGCGAATGCGTTCATCCCTCGGTGCTCCACATCTACCAGGAACATGCAGTGCGATGATGAACATGATTACCGAGTAATTATTAGTCCATTTCAAACAGCAGTATTGGGAAACTAAGGTACCTCCCTTGTATCATTCCCAAACATGATCCATTATAGGGTCGTCAGTCCTAGTTAATCTCAGACGATGGTGTGTTTTCTAGGTCGCTGCAAAGGTTGCCAAGGCTATTACGTATAAAGGTTACACCACTCCCCCATCACCTTTTTAACGGTTCATCACTATACAGATACAAGCCTAGTTCATACTCTATACACTGCGGCAAAACTCGTCGCCTCACCGTAAATTCAGAGTATGCTTGAGGTCACTACAAAGGGCTGTCAGGGCTGTTGCTCGTAATCGTTGCACCACTCTCCCACCACCTTATCAATGTAGGCCGACAGCACGAATATAGTATCTCATACCACCATAATCGGCTCACGAGTCTAGTTGCTCACTGGTCACTACGGGGAGGCGCATGGCCCTAGCGTAGGCTGACAGCTCGACCACGGTGTCCCATACCACCATGCCCGGCTATGAGTCTTAGCGGATCGAGGTACCATGGTTAAAAGGGATTTCACTGGTAAGTTTGGTTCCCTAGGTTCAAGAAGTAGCGTCCAAACATGGTGAACATACATTAGACAAAACAGGTTACTTGACGAGCTTGGCTAGCTCGAGTGCACAACAAGTTGAACGACATGAAGTGCATAAGCACTTCGCGTGGCCAACCACTATCGCCAACCGAAGTACGACTCGGGTTCGTCGAACACATCTCACATGGCAAATGAATCTCAGCCACGAATTCAATCCCGTTACCGATTGCCTGGACTATAATCATAGCCCCAATCACATTCAATTGCAGATAGTTAAAGCAGTAATGAATCAAGATTCAAATCATACAACCAAAGTCTGATATTATCCGTTTAGGGCTGCCAGGGCTGTTGCACGAAGTCATTGCTCCACTCCCCCATCACCCATGACGGGTCATACAACGTAAATATGAATTTAAACATATGCATTACATAGATAAAATTATAAAAGCAGTTGAGCATGTTTTGAAGCACAACGCAAGCATGAGTTTGTACATATTCAATTCCAACCACACAACTATCCAAGGAAAACATACACATAGTTAAAAGAAGCTGAGAATCATATCTCAACACCCTTATACATTACAATTTGCTAACTACTACTCATTCAGACATTTCAACAAACACTTTAAAAGACATACATCAACATACATGACATATGTTGATCACATAGGCATTAGGCCAAATCCTTTCACTAGGGAGTTGACCTAATCATAACACGCGTACACCCACGACGGATAGTCATGGAAAGTAGGAATCCAAGTTCCATATTCATTTTAACATTTTCTCAAACACTTGGGCTACACATTTCAACATATATAGCGTATAGTGGTCGTGGCGTGATTCAGGGAAAATCCTTTCGTCAAAGGGGTATCGCCAACACAACAATCATATATCCATGACAATTAGTCATGGCGAGCACGAATGAGAATCCTATACTCATTCAGTCATTTTCACAAATACTTAGAATACACTATTTTTACATACATAATGTATATTAGCAAAAACATGTATTAGGGCGAATCCCTTCGCCAAACAAGTATTTTATCCATATATAATATATTAATACAGCAAATAATCATGGTAAACACATTTCCAAAATTTATACGTATACGGTATTTTCTACAAGTACCAAGAGTATGTAAAACTCCATATTTTTCATCTTTAATCGAAACAGAAAACAGACAACACTTTGTACATGTGCAATTGCATGCAGATCATGAATCTATCACTATCTGACATTGAAATCGTTGAAAACCATAACCTATACACCTAAAGTCCGCACCTTTTGTCATAGAATCGTAAAGAATATGATAGGTTTGCTAAGCTTCCGTCTACAGCAATTTGACAACCTATAGAACGAAATAGGTTAGCTATTTCATAACCTACAACCTATCCAACCCCAAAACAGATTAGGATTAGGATTTCTTACCCAGAAATGACGCCGGAATCGCCGGGAAAGCGACAAGAATGGTGCGGTTGAGCATGGATAGCAGCAGGGAAGAGTGGCAGGGAGAATCTCCCACTTCTCTCTCACTTTCTCTCTCTTTTCTCTCTTCTCTCTCTAGGGTTTTTCTCAAATTCGTATGGCTGCATTGAGAGAGGGTTTAAGGTCCTTATATAGTATAAAAACTCACCGAAATAGACTCCAGGTCAAAATATACTTAGGTTATAACCAAAGCGGGTCAGTTTCAGCTCAACAGAGGACTTCTGGCGGGCCTCCTTGACCCAAAGGTCGGACTTAAGCTCACCGACACCAGATCTACGTTTAGTTAAGTTTTCATTTCAGTTGGGATTCCAAATCGCAAATGGCAGACCAGTATCAATTTAACGGTCAGCGGATCTCGATTGGAGATTCCGAGTACATGGATATGTGTATGAAATTTTTCCTGATCCGAGGGTATATTTTGGTCAGATTCTGATGGTTTGGTTGCCTAATACTGATCCGCAAGCAAGAGGTGCCAGATTACTATTTGAGATATTTATTTTTAAAGAAAATCAAGTGTTTTCACACTCCTCACTCCGGACTCAAGTGAATTACACTGGGACACTATCTGGATTTGATTTCTAAGATGGTTGTCAAGCCCAGCAAGGCGGTCCTAATTCCTTAACCTCTGTTATTCGGACTTCCGATGTACGGTCCAGATCTGATATGGAGTTTCGAGATGTTCCCGAGAGCAGTCGGGTAATGAGATTGATCTTAGATTTTAGGGTAACCTAGCGTCAATGATTCTATAAGTTTTGGGTCTTGCAGATCGTATTTAAAGTGATTGGTGCTAATTTCACAGGTACTCTAGTTTAACACTGGCTAATTCTCGCCTCATTTTTAAAGGATTTAGTCTTGTATGATTTTTGTCTGAGGTGGTACCTGGGCCTTTGTAGTTTGTATATAAAGTAATCCAAGTTATACTACTTAGCTAGTTTAAGATAGCATCTAGGGTTAAAGTACTTAGAAAAATTGAAAGAGCAGGGTGGTGAAGGGTGGGATTTGTGAAAGAAATGGGTTCACAAGCGATTTTAGCCTTTGGGACTTAATTTTGACAAGTTAATAAGGTGTTAGGATCGACCCATTGCCTAAGGACGTCTAATCCCAGGTTGGCAAAAATCCGGGATGTTACAGATTCGGACGGTCAGATTGCTTACATCAGGCCCGTAAGCGACAAGTCTCAGATTACTTAAATTAGATTTAATTTCTAAAGAAAACCACGTTTTCTCACACACTTCACTCCGAGCTCAAGCGAATAGCCCCAGGACACTATCTGGTTTTGATTTCCGAGATGGTTGTCATGCCCAGCAAGGCGGTCCTAATTCTATAACTTCGTATTATTCGAACTTTCGATGTGTGGTCCAGATCCGATATGGGGTTTCAATGTGCTCCCGAGGGCAACTGAGTAATGAGATTGATCTTAGATTTTAGTGTAACCTAGCGTCACTGATTCTACAAGTTTTGGGTCTTGCAGATCGTATTAAAAGTGGATCAAACGGATTTTGTAGCTAATCTAGTTTAACACTTACTCTCACCATTGACATTGAATAGAGTGGATTGGGGAATGAACTTCTGCATTCAAGGATCCTCTAGCTACCACCTTGATGCATAAGAGTGGAACTACTCTATCTTCCTTATAAGAAAATCTTTAGAGAGTAGGATTCCATCATAACCTTGACCCAACCCGAAGCCGAGTATTGGTATACTATCTTGTGTTGCGGATCAAGGGAGTAGAAGACTCATCATCAACAAGGAGGAGGAGATCGTCAGCATTGTGCTTAACGGGACTCATCAACTTATCTGTAAGTATCTAGAGTCCAAGAGGACACTTGTGATCATTCCTTTCTAGGATTGGGTTTTAAGTGTTCTCGCCCTTTGAAGCCCTCGTAGGAGGCCTCCGACGGGAGTGTACGTGGTGGGTGCGTTGTGTGGACCCTTGCTCTGTGGAGAGCATAAACATCTGGTTAGGAGTGAACCAGTAAAACTCTCGGGTGCGTTGTGTGGACCCTTCCTCTGTGGAGACCATAAACATCTGATTAGGAGTGAACCAGTAAAACTTCAGGGTTAGAGGTGAACCGAGTAGAAACCTCCATGTAAAGGTTCAAGGTGAACCTGATTTAAAACCTTAGGTTAGAGGTGAACCTTGAGAAACCTCCTTAGTGAAATCCGGTACACTCAAGGGTTGAGTACGACAGCCGGGAGTAAAGTAGACTTATCGTCGAACCACTATAAAATGACTGTGTTTGTGATTGCTTTTCTCTATGTGTGATTATGTCAATGCATTCATATTCATATATCTGATCACATCTCACACACACACACAGTCACTTCCAACATAGACTAAGTTGCATATTGCTATATCTTGATTAGTTTGTGATTGGATCCTCTACTTGGCTTGGAAGCCAGTAGAGTTACATTTGAGTAATCTTGAAAATTTCATACATGATAGGATTAGAATGATAAGATTTTTACATAACTAATAAATCTTTAAAAAGTCCTATTCACCCCCCTCTATGTAACGCCTTGAAAATCAGGAGTCGAGAACAAACTCAACTCCCGAGTTCTAACGCATCACTTATGCAACAAAATGAATGATGATTGAATGTTGTCTGCATTAGTGTATTGAACATGAGTGAGATTAAGCCAAAACAACATATCATACTCTAGAGACAGTTAAATTTGCAAGCGGAAGACTATGATAGATATATTGAATATAAAACAGTGGTGAGTGTCCAGAGTGTGATAATGTTACCAGGTTAATTCATTATGAGTACAATTTCAAATTATACCAAGTTGTGGAAGTGTAATGTCTTCTATCCCAAACACCTATCCCCGTCAATGCAATACCAGGTCTTCATAGACCTGTCAGAGAGCTACATGTAGGAGAACTTCTCTTCAACATCATAGTAGTAGTCTGGCTTTGCTTCATAAGCATCACCATCACCTGAAACTCAACAACTCTGGTTGGTGTGTACAACACCGTCCTGTAACGTGGGAGTGAGTGATCAACTCAGTGGAACAATAACGCATAGGTTAACATGTTATCAATTTAGTCAAGCAGTAATGATAAAACAGTAAAGTCAAACAACTCTAAATACTCTTATTAATGCAAGTATGAATGCAGTCATGATGTATGCCCTTGCCAAACCACCCTCGTGCCACACCATCTTACGTTCGCGGCATGCTTACATCCCTCAGTGCTCCACATCTTCCAGGCACATGCAATGCAATGATGAGCATGATTACTGAGTTGTTATTAGTTCATTTCAAACAACAGTATTGGAAAACTAAGGTACCTCCCTTGTATCATTCCCAAACATGATCCATTCTAGGGTCGTCAGTCCTAGTTAATCTCAGACGATGGTGTGCTTTCTAGGTCGCTGCAAAGGCCGTCAGGGCTGTTACGCACAAGGTTACACCACTCTCCCATCACCTTTTTAACGGTTCATCACTATACAGATACAAGCCTAGTTCATACTCTATACACTACGGCAAAACTCTATACACCGCAATTCAGAGTATGCTCGAGGTCACTACAAAGGGCTATCGGGGCTGTTGCTGACAATCGTTGCACCACTCCCCCATCACCTTATCAATGTAGGCCGACAACACAAATATAGTGTCCCATACCACCATAATCGGCTCACGAGTCTGGTTGCTCACTGGTCACTACGGGGAGGCACGTGGACCCAACGTAGGCCGACAGCTCTACCACGGTGCCCATACCACCATGCCTGGCTCATAAGTCTCAGCGGATTGAGGTACCATGATTAAAAGGGATTTCACTGGTAAGTTTGGTACCCTAGGTTCAAGCAGTAGCGTCCAAACATGGTGAACATACATAAGACAGATCGGGTTGCTTGACGAGCTCGGCTAGCTCGAGTGCACAACAAGTTGAACGATATGAAGCACATAAGCACTTCGTGTGGCCAACCACTATTGCCAACCGAAGTACGACTCGGTTTCGTCAAACATATCTCACATGGAAAATGAAACTCAACCACGAATTCGATCTCGTTACCGACTGCCTGGACTATACAATAGCCCCAATCACATTCAATTTCAGATATTTAAAGCAGTAATGGATCAAAATTCAAATCATACAATCGAAGACTGATATTATCCATTTAGGGCTACCAAGGCTGGTGCACGCACTCGTTGCTCCACTCCCCCATCACCCATGACGGATCATACAACGAAAACATAAATTTAAACATATACATTACATAGATAAAATCATACAATCAGTTGAGCATGTTATGAAGCACAACACAAGCATGAGTTTGTACATATTAAATTCCTAATCACACAGCTATCCAAGGAAATCACACACATAGGTAAAGGAGTTGAGAATCATATCTCAACACCCTTATACATTACAATTTACTAACTACTACTCATTCAGACATTTCAACAAACACTGTAGACTACATACATCAACATACATGACATATGTTGATCACATAGGTATTAGGCCAAATCCTTTCACTAGGGAGTTACCCCAATCATAATACGCATACACCCACGACGTATAGTCATGGCAAGCAGGAATCCAAGTTCCATATTCATTCAGTCATTTCCACAAACACTTGGGCCACACATTTTAATATAAGTAGTGTATATTGGTCGTGGCGTGATTTAGGGCAAATCCCTTCGTCAAAGGGGTATCGCCAATACAACAATCATAAATCCATGACAATTAGTCATGGCGAGCACGAATGAGAATTCTATACTCATTCGGTCATTTTCACAAACACTTAGAATACACTATTTTAACATACATAGTGTATATTAGCAAAAACATGTATTAGGGCGAACCCTTTCGCCAAACACGTATTTTATCCATATATAATATATTAATACAACAATTAATAATGGAAAACACATTTCCAAAATTTATACGTATACGGTACTTTCTACAGATACCTAGAGTATGTAAAATTCCATATTCTTCATCTTTAATCGAAATGGAAAACAGACAGCACTTTGTACATGTGCAAATGCATGCAGATCATTGAAAGCGCTGAAAACCATAACCTATACACCTAAAGTCCGCACCTTTTATCGTAGAATCGAAACGAAGTTGATAGAATTGCTAAGTTTCGGTATACGGCAGTTTGGTAACCTATAGAATGAAATAGGTTAGCTATTTCATAACCTACAACCTTTACAACACCAAAACAGATTAGGGTTAGGGTTTCTTACCTAGAAATGACGCCGGAATTGCCGGGAAAGTGACAAGAATGGTGTGGTTGAGCATGGATAGCAGCAGGGAAGAGTGGCAGGGAGAATCTCCCACTTCTCTCTCACTTTCTCTCTCTTTTCTCTCTTCTCTCTCTAGGGTTTCTCTCAAATTCCTATGGCTGCAATGGGAGAGGGTTTAAGGTCCTTATATAGTCTAAAAACTCACCGAAATAGACTCCAGGTCAAAGTATACTTAGGTTATAACCAAAACGGGTCAGTTTCAGCTCAACGGAGGACTTCTGGCGGGCCTCCTTGAGCCAAAGGTCGGACTTAAGCTCACAGACTATGGATCTAGGTTCCATTAAGTTTTCTTTCTAGTAGAGTTCTCAGATCACGCGTGGGAGACTAGTTTCAATTCAACGGTCAGTGGATCTCGATCGGAGATTCCGAGTACATGAATATGTTTGGAGAAATATCCCTGATCCGAGGGTGTAATTTGATCTGATTTTGACGGTCTGGTTGCTTAATATTGATCCGCAAGCGAGAGGTGCCGGATTTCATAAATTTCTATTTTATTTTGAATTAATTTCACATTTCTCACACTCCCCGCTCCGAGCTCAAGCGAATATCGCTGGGACACTATCTGGATTTGATTTCCGAGAAGGTTGTCAAGCTCAGCAAGGCGGTCCTAATTCCTTAACTTCGTGTTCATCGGACTTCTGACGTGCGGTCCAGATCTGATACGGAGTTTCGTGATGCTCCCGAGAGCAGACGGGTAATGAGATTGATCCTAGATTTTAGGGTACCCTAGCGTCAATGATTCTACAAGCTTTGGGTCTTGCAGATCGTTGTTAAAGTGATTGGTGCTAATTTCACAGGTACTCTAGTTTCACACTGGCTAATCCTCGCCTAATTTCTAAAGGATTTAGTCCTGAGTAATTTCTATCTGAGGTGGTACCTGGGCCTTTGTAGTTTGTATATAAAGTAATCCGAGTTATAATACTTAGCTAGTTTAAGATAGTGTCTAAGGTGAAAGTACTTAGAAAATTTAAAGAACAAGGTGGTGAAGGGTGGGATTTGTGAAGGAAATGGGTTAAGGAGCGATTTTAGACTGTGGGATTCAGTTCTGACAAGTTAATAAGGTGTTAGGATCGACCCATTGCCTAAGGACGTCTAATCCTAGGTTGGCAAAAATCCGGGATGTGACACTCTAGGACATATTGACATATTCCGACTTCAACTCAAGCGGTCTTCACTGCTATTTCATATATAACATCAGGCCGTATCAAATGGGCCGAATCAATGGACCGAGTCAAATGGGCTGATTCAAATGGGCCGAATCAATGGGCCAAATCAAATGGGTTGAATCAATCGGCCAAATCAATGGACCGAGTCAAATGGGCCAAGTCGAATGGGCCGATTTGAATGGGCCGATACAAATGGGCCGATACAAATGGGTCTATTACACATCGCTATGGGCCTCTACCCATGGGCTCCAAATGCATACAATGGGCCTCAACCCATTGGCCCAGAATATGTCATATTAGATCACTCAAATACAACAAGTAAGCCACACTACTTAGGCCGCACCATTCATCCAACTATAAAGATCATCTTAGAGCATTATCCTAACAATGAATCAGATCAAAAGATCATCTGGACCATACCACAAATAGCAATGGTGATAATGATTCCCATGGTTAAAAATTTAGAGGGCCCACCATAGCATTTATTTCCCATCCAGACTATTCACAAGGTCACAAAGACCTGAACAGGGAGGGAAAAACAAATATTATTTTGATTCAAAACTTCTGTAAATCCTAAAAAGGGTTTCAATGGTAGACGTTCAATTCCACTATTCCTGTAGTGTGGTCCACGTGATAATGGATCTGTCTTATTTTTAGTCTCAAGCCTTGAGGCGAGTTAGGTAAAAGGATGGGCGGTTCACATACATCAGTGGGGTCCACATAGGTGGCCCATCACGTCAGATGGATGGGTATAGATATACGACACGTGCATCATGATGGGGTCGTGCTTGGCACGCCAAATAGATGGACGGTAGGGATACAACACGTGCATCATGGTGGGGTCATGCTTGGCACACCAAATAGATGGACGGTAGGGATACAACACGTGCATCATGGTGGCTGCTCAAAGCTCCTGCCACGTGGTCCCAACAAGATGGATTGATGGTTTGGAGATTAGGTCAGCTACAGCGTCCAGCAACCGGACGGTTGCAGATAACACCCTACATCATGGTGTGGTCCACATAGTGGCCCACCTCTGGTATAATATATATATATATATATATATATATATATATATATATATATATATATATTATATATATATATATATATTAGAGGCAGAGATTACCCAGACCCACTGTCCAGACCCATCTGGACGGTGATGGTCTACTCATTAAAGGTAGGTCCCACGTGGGAGTGGCCCACCATAATATTTTATATATACAATATAATATATTATATTATATTATATATACAATATGTATATTATATATATATGCTTATATATATATATATATATATTATATATATATATATATATATATGCTTATATACATACGTGTGTGTGTGTGTGTGCGATAGTGCAACAGACAACGTCCAATGTCTAGGGACGGTGGACGGCATGGGTGAAAGGGGTACCTCCTTCTTTGTAGGCCATAAATGAATGGACGGTTTGGATGGCCTTACGCAACATGATAACTCTACGTCAGGTGGGCCATTCTCTTGGTTCAAGCTGATATTTGTGTTTTCCTTCATTCGGGCCCGTCCAAACGGACTTCATAGTGGGCCACACACACACATCGACATCCATAAGAGAGAGAGAGAGAGAGAGAGAGAGAAAACAAGAAGAGGAGGGACCCCGCCACTATTGGGCCCTCCCTAATATAATGCATACATCAAGTGGGTCCCACAATGAGTGGGTCCTTAGAAATAGAAATTAATGGTGGATCACCCACCTATTGGCCTTCTTCTTTAGCTCCTTGGACTCTTATGTACCTTGCCTTTAATTTTAATGGAGGTTGATGGAGAATGAATGGTTGAGATGGGAGATGAGAGGGTGTGAAAGTGGGCCACACTTGTTTTTTTTTTTTTTTTTTTAGGGAGAGAGGGCTTAGACGTTGGAAGCTCTCATGGGGGTTGGGGAGTGAAGATAGAAATGAGAGGGAGGGAGAGGAGTGATGGAGGAAAGGAATGCATGGAATGGGTACTGTAAGGAATGGGGATGGGAAAGCATGAGTTTGTTTAAATTTTTGGTAAAAGAGGGATGGGTAGGGATAGAGAGAGTTGACTTGTAGAAAAGAGGGAGTGGGTGTTTGTACTTGGGATAAGGTGAGGTGGCATTGAGTTAAGGTGGTGTACTTGACTTGATTTGATGTGACAGGTCATAGAGATTCTCTCGGAATTCGCAACATACGACGTTTTTTTAGAACGAACGCGGGCTCACATCTTTTGGCCTGGGTATCAGATAGGTGAGCGAGTCGCGGTGTTGGAACCACGGCAACGGCGCAGTCGCTAGGGTACAAGTTTCAGGTCGAGCCGAGTACGGTATGCAAGACTCGGCTTAGGATCACCCGCAAATGTCGAATACAGGTCGAGGGTTGCCGGAATTCGAACGGGAGGACTGCGGAAGCCTACAGAACGGTACGGTCTAGGATACGGGTCTTACAATTCAGGTGACAACTAATGATAATAATAATATATCTACGTTTTCTTTTATGCTTTTAATGATAGTTCCCGTCATCTAATAGTACAACACAAATTTGTTTATAGTGTTCGAGTTGACACAGACAGATGGTTGTAGTGGGTTTGAGCCTGATACATCAATCCTCTGCCTATATAGAATAGTGGATTCTCTAGTATCAATTCTTAGTCCTTGTAAATATCATTCTTCTGCTTAATCAGGGCATTGAAATCATTGGAAATTTTTACGATTTAGAATTGGGATTAAATCGCATATGGTTCGCTTAAATATAATTCCATTAGTCTGTGATCCTGATTATTTTAGACTCTTGGAAAATATCATATAGTTTTCCTTTTTATCGATGAGAGTTCTGAAATTTATGTGTACAAACCCAAATGCCCATCATACTTTCAGTACGCACTCTAATTACCTAATGCACTATCTGAGTGTTTCATGATCAGGATTTTCACGTGAAATTTAAATTGAAATTTGTTACATTTATCAAGATTCTCAAATCTAGTTCTAATATACTTAGCCTAAGGTTGAAAATATACCTTTTTATAATTTTTACTGCTAGAATTTATACAAAACATTGTCTCTAACTAGAGAGATGTAAGAGGGAATTTAGATTATAATTCATGGTACGATTCCTTAAATTTAAGTACTTATATTCGATCTAATGTTCGATAAGGTAGGTAGGGAACTTCCTACAATGCCTAAACTCGTTACTCTCACTAAGTGTTTTGACAATGTCATTTCAACTAAGGGAAATTGTGGGAAAAGTTCAAATCCTAGATTTCCAAAAATGTTCATTGGAAACCTAATTCAAGGAATGTTCTTGTTTGATCTAATATACATAGTAGCAGTTTGTTTATTCTCCCATGCTACCTAAATTTAGTTTCTAAGTTCAAATGACTAAACCTAAAATTTCAAGGGAGCCTAAAATTTACGTCTCTATGTTCACAATTCTTTCCTAATTCTAAGGGAATTCTAAATAAGTTCAAATGGCTATCCTAATGATTTCAATGGGACCTAAATTTAGGTCTCTACATTTCTAAAATTCCTCTAAGTTTAAGGAAAATTCACTTAGGTTCGAATATCTAATTCAAACATCCTAACTTAAGTATTAAAGGTTTGTATAAGTTTGTTTCCCAAAGGTAAGGTTTGTCTAAAATCCTCTCTGATACCATTTGTAACACCCCAATTCCTAAAACCAAAGTATACTACTCGTTTTCCAAAAACCCAAGTTTTAACATTTAAAGATAGCCCAAAATTTCACGTATATATTTTTTTCTTTTTCTTTTCTTTATCAGAGTTAGTAATCCAGCATAATAAAAACAAATCAAGTATATGAGAGAATCTAAATATACATAACCAAATTTCAAGTGGTTGCCCAAATGCTTATACAAACCAATGTCCTAACTCTTTACATGTAACGTCCTGGATTTTTGCCAACTTGGAGTTAGATGTCCTTGGGCAATGGGTCTATTATAACACCTTATCGACTTCTCAAAATTCAATCTTAAAGCTTCAAATCCCCTTTCCAATCCATCTCCTTCAAAAATCTCACCTTTCATCATCTTATTCTTTAAAATTTTTTAAGTACTTTCATATTCGACACTAATCCTAAAGTTTAAATGATGAAGAACAATACTTAAACTAAAATTTACTATAAATAGTAAATATTTAAATAAAATGGGTTTTTTGACTATTAACATTATGGAGTCTCACAAATTAAATAGGTTATTTGGATAGATTAACTTCTCCTACCCCAAAATCATATATTGCACGTAGAATAACTCATTTCAGATTGCAAGATATGCTCGATTCAAATATCAGGTGGCAAAACCACCACCAGGACTACCAAAGGGGCGCGGTGACATAGCAGTAGCGGCGGCGTGCACCGAAATTTGGTGGACCCTCGCTGCAGTTTTTTGCAGTTTTCGACCGACTTCAAAAAGTCATATCTCCCTCAATATAACTCCGATTTAGGTGATTTAAAAGCCAGATTGAATTTGATAAGTCTAGTTTCATAAAAAAAATAAGTGAAAAATAAAATAAAAATTCTAATGTAGTTAAATCTAGGTTGATGTGACAATTATCCAAAAATTATTAGTTCGGACAGCAGTTACTTCCAGAATTTTTAGATTTTTTCTAGAACACAAAATCTAATGAAATTTGGTGGAGAAAAAGTAGACTTAATGATGAACTACTCAAAAAATAATTAAAATAATATTCTGACTAAAAGTGCCAGAAAAGGGCATAGACCTACCCTAGGACCTTATTTTGTCATAATTTAGACGAAGTTTAGTTAAATATTAAACTAAATAATTGGTAGAATTAGCTTAAACCACTATCTATACGAATGGCAAGACCTAAAACTATTAAAATTACTAACTCAACATTAATTAAAAACCTAAGAGCAATCTCAAAACCCAGTTGCTCTTGGGAACGCATTGAAACTCCGTATCGGACCTGGACTGCACGTCGAAAGTCCGATGATTGCGAAACTATAAGGTTATGACTGCCTTATTGGGCTTGACAACCATTACGGTAATCGAGCCTAAATAGTATCCAGAACCGCACAACTTGAGCCCTGAGTAAAGTGAGTGAGAAACGCGAATACCTTTGGAAAATGAAAAGAAACTTAAGTGAATTGGGCCATTCGCTTACGGGCGAAATTGAAGACTTCAGACCGTCAGATTCTGACCGAACTTCACCTATGGATCAGGGAAATTTCCCTGCACCTATCTCTATACTTGTGGCCCTGATCAAGGGACAACGACCATTGATCTGTTACAGGTCCTTCACGGTTGATTCGCTAACCCGATCATGCCAAAATCATAACTTGGCTTAGATCCTTGTCAGGGAACTTACTCTGTGATATAAACAGGTAATGGACCTCCAAATGAGCCTCATTCGTCAGAAACAGCCGCCCTTTGGTTATAATCTAAGTATATCATGGCCCTGGGGCCATTGACATCCATTCTGGGCCTATATAAAGCCTTATCTCACCCCACCTCTCTCATATAGGAATTTGCTCAAAACCCTAAGGGGAAAGAGAGAGAGAGAGAGAGAGAGAGAGAGAGAGAGAGAGAGAGAGAGAGAGAGAGAGAGAGAGAAGAAGAAGAAGAAGAAGAAGAAAAGAAGAAGAAGAAGAGAAGAGAAAAGAGGAAGGAGAGAAGAGAGATTCTGGGAGATCGTTGCATGAATCCTCCACATGACTCTACATGCTAGATCACCATTTTCTTTCACTATCCAACCCTCTTCTGGCTACGATTTTAGTAAGAAACCCTAACCCTAATATCATTGTGGAGATCCAGGTTGATAGTTGTTGAGCTAGTTAACCTATTACGTCATGTAGGTGCTTGACGTTCCATTTTCAGGAACGTAGGATTCGAACCGAGTTAGAAATGAGTTTTTCGACGAAAGGTGCCGACTATTAACGTTTAGGTTATAGTTTTTAAGTCTTTCAATGTCAGTAATGATTTATATCTGACTTGATTGTTGTCATATTGTCTTAGATACGCCGTTGTCGATATAATATACATGTGTGAACTATGTAGTACAAAATACGCATCTCATGTGTTTGTTGAAATGTTTGTATGAACATGTAAATATGATTTGTGTTTGCTATGACTACTAAACTATGATCATCGTTGTCTTATGCATGTTGATCTCTCTGTGTAAGGATTTGCTAAGATAAGTGTTGTAACTAACCTAGTCTATATATTAGGTAAAGGGTAGCCTAAGTGTTTGATAAAATGTTTGAATGAATGTGAGATTGTGATTTGTGCTTGTCATGATTTCTAATCTAAGATCCATGTTTGTTATATGCTTTATAACCTATGTTGTGTAGGAAATTGCTATAGTTCATGTCGTAACTAATCTAGTCTACGTATTTAGTAATGTGTAGTCTAAGTGTTTAATAAAATGTCTGAATGAAAAATTGTTGATGGATTGTGTTTATCAAGGGTATCGAGATATTATTATCGATCACCTCATCCATATGTATAGTTCCTTCATGAAATCTGAATTTCGTCTACACGATTTATGGATGAAATGCAATGTTTGGTAACATGTTCAATATGTTTAATAAAATGCTCAATTGAGCGTTGTAGTTGGATTCGTTGTTAAAATGCTTATATGATTATCACATGTATCCACATGCTGCATTTGAGTATGATTGGGACTACTACGTAGTCCAGGCAATCGGTAACAGTTTCCGTTTAAGTGGCGAAATTAGTCTTGCCACATTTAATACGTTCGATGAATCTAAGTCGTACGATGATTGTCAACAGTGGTTAGGCCATGTGGAGTGCTTATGTGCTCCATGTCGATTAATTCAGCGTGCGCTCGTACCAATTGAATTTGTCAAATAACCCGATTGACCTATTATGTGTTTACCATGTATGGACACTACTCTTAAATCTAAGGTACCACTTACCAATGTAAAACCTGTCTCGACCATGGTACCACGATCCGCTAAGACTCATGAGCAGGGCATGGTGGTGTATGAGATACTGTGGTCGAGCTGTCGGCCTATGCTGGGGTGACGAGCCTCCTCGTAGTGACCAGTGAGCAACCCAAACTCTTGAGTCGAATACGGTGGTGTATGAGACACTGTATTCGAGCTGTCAGCCTACGCTAAGGTGACAAGATGTCGGCCTACGCTACGGTATAAAAATAATTTATACCGTAGTGACCGCGAGTATAAATTATTATTTTTTTAACTTGCCTATCCGCTACTTTCATTAGGGGTGATGCCCTACAACTTGCCTATCTTATGTGATTAACTAGGATTGACGACCCTAAATGGATCTCCGTTTGGGTAAATGATATAAAGGGAGGTACCTTAGCTTCCCGAATCTGCTGTATGAATAAGCTTAATCAATTACTTGGCTAACACGACCATGCACCGCATTGCATGTGCTTTGGTGAGGAAGCGCACGTTTAGGGAGTTTTCCATGTGCGACCGTTAGATGAAGTCGTTAAGGGAGTGCAGGTGAGGGCATGCATCGTTTTCGCATATCATTCTTGCATTAATAAGAGTAGCTAAGATTGTTTGATGTATTGCTTTATCATTACTGCTTGATTGACTTGATGACATGTTAACCTTTGCTTTATAGTTCCACTGAATTAGCTACTCATTCCCACCTAGGATGGTGTTTTAAAACACCAACTAAACTCTGGTTTAGATGCAGGTGACGATGTAGTCTATACTATGGAGCAGGACTATATGGATGAGGAGGAGGAATTCTCCTACGTCCAGCTCTCAGGCGAGTCTATGTAGACCTCGTGCTGAATTGATGGGATTACAGGGACATATGGATTAGTTGGACACTTTATAATTTGCTATTTTGCAAATTTTGAAATAATACATGTATATATTCAACCCTGTTACATTATCATACTCTGGAGACAGATAACCGCTTACTTATTTCAATACATATAT
Organism: Magnolia officinalis; assembly: GCA_021015155.1. Classification (NCBI taxonomy): domain Eukaryota; kingdom Viridiplantae; phylum Streptophyta; class Magnoliopsida; order Magnoliales; family Magnoliaceae; genus Magnolia; species Magnolia officinalis. The sequence goes on along the minus strand of JAJHSJ010000002.1, from coordinate 47,375,007 downwards.
TCAAGTCTTCCGCTTGCTTAATTACATTATCTCTGGAGTATGATATGTTGTTCTCTTATAATCTCACTCATGTTTAATGCATTAATATGGATGACATCTATACATCATTATCCATGTTGCATAAGTGATGCGTTGGATCTCGGGAGTAGAATTTTGCTCGACCCCCGAAATTTAGGGCGTTACATTACAATACATAGAATACAAATTTAGCATAAATGAAATCCATAATTTAGAGTCACAAGATTATTTAGCTCCTCATAATCTGCACAAGCGCTAACTAGCGCATCAGCTACATATCCTGCACACTGAATGTAACACCTTGTACTTTCCAGTACTTGAGTGTTACCATGTAATTTAACCTAGTATAAATACGTGCCTGACTTAGGTAAACATTCACGTTCATTCTAGCCTAAATCCAACGCTTGAAAACAATCCCCATCCATACATCAAGCTATACATCCACCGATCTCCAAGACGGATCACCATACCACCAGAGATACTTATTTTTAGGGTTCCAAATTCCCTAATAGACAAACGTAACCGTACATCATCCAATGTAAGACCTAGATTAATGGACCTTATGTTTAAATAAATAAATAAATAAATAACCCTACCATTAGAATTTGGATAATGATGATATGTCAAAATATACCTATTTAGTAAAACCAAATCACGTAAAGTAAATGAGGGATCATGGTCACACGATCCACCATTCATCAGGTTACAACGTCTCATTAGATTATCCACACTTTGGAAACACAAACCGGATCATCTATTCCCATATCGACTACTAGATCACACCTAAATAATTATTAAGGCTCCTAGGACTATTAATAACTAAGATCAGTCAATTCAACCGTCGAATTAACTTGAATAAACAAAATAGCTCGAATTGAATGTGCATGACTCACCTAAGTTATGGACCTACTTCGTGGTCAGATTAGTGGCCCACCCTAAGCCACTGGGTTGATAGACATGATAGATTTCACATAAACAACTTAAGGAAGAGCAAAATAAAATCTATAAGGACCATAATAATAATGATAATAATAATAATAATAATAATAATGTAAAATCATGAGATAAGTAGTCCTAATAACCTATGGAGCAAGACCCACTACATGATTAACAATGCACATATATGTAAATAATAATAATAATAATAATAATAATAATAATAATAATAATAATGATAATAATAATAATAATAATAATAATAGAAAATATTAAAAATTATTCTAATAATAACAACTAATATCCTAAAATCAAATATAGGTGGACCCAGTCGCCTGATAAATTCCTGGGACCATTTTAGCCATTGATGTTCAATTTGAGCATAGTCCGATCACCAATCCAACAGAAATCCTCAATTAGAGCTTTATAGTTGAGAGTATGGCCCACCTAAGACTTATAAATGCCTGATCTTTGGTCATGGGACTCATTTAGTCCCATAAGGAATCATGGACGAAGTGGATTTCCCACGAGCATCATGATGGACCCCACATTAGTGCACCTATGAAATAAGGGCAGTGCACCCGTGGTGCACTGAACGACACCCCACGGTATGACCAAGTCTGACTGAGATTTCCAAAGAAGGAAATCTCCTTCTTTCTTCCTGCTTCTGCCAACGTCCGTTTCAAATGGACTGTCCTTGTTTAGGTGGATCTGTGGCCCACCATGATCGTCCCCATGGATGATTTGAACTGTCCATCTCGTTGAGTGGGAAGTGATGACCAAAACCATAGTTGTTCCACCTGATGTTACGCATGAGTGTGCACACGAGAATCGATGCAAACAAGGCCTACAAACACAATTTTTCCAAAACTGGAAACTATTTTCTTTGCCACAGTGAAAATTTGCGTGAGAGGGAGTCCTCCAATCCCGGCCATTTATTTCAAATCAATTACAGTCGTCTAATAGCCCCCACGTCGGAGAAGGTTTTCGCCCACAGAAAGCCCAAACCGTAGCCGGTTTTGGCTCTAATAGCTATATTTGAAAATGACTTCTACCAAATCAGATTTGGTTCATTTATTGCCAATTCGACGACCCTAAGAACATCTAAGGCATGATACAAGTGAATGGGACATGCAGTAGCGGATATCTCTCCCATTCTTGCGGCTGTTGGAGAGAAACGGCCCCACTTCTTCTCCCTTCGAACCCACTAAGAAAATTTCACTGGACTTTTGATTTCTTCGATTTACAAGATCCACGATACCCCTAGGAACTGTCCCATGCCGCCATAATGAAGAACGGAGTAGTGGGTGAGAAGATGCCATTAACGCTCAGTCATTTTCCACGTCGAGCTTGCACCAACGCTGCTACTTGTGATGTGGCCGGTTTTGGATCTAAAATTGTCAATGTGTGGTCCATATCACGACGAACCAAATGGCAAGAATCACATACGAGAAAGGAGAAGAAAAGAGAGTGGGAGTGAGGGAGAAGAGAAGATGTGAAAAGGGGCTGACGTCGGCTTCATGCCACACTAGGTCGACATGACTCAGATCGGTTTGAACTCGCCCCTCCAAGGGTATTGCTAGACCGAGTCCAGGCTTTTCCAAATGAAAAGGAAGGAAGAGAGAAAGTTGGAGTGATGCAGCCGCACCATGTTGTTGATCAGTCCACCGAGCTGCTGACTCGAACCGAGTCGAGACTAGACCAAGTCGGGCTGGACATCCAGTTGCTACTACTAGTTTTCAACAGATGGAAAAGAAGAAGAAGAATGAGAGAGAGAGGCAGAGGGTATGACTACGGTTGCCACACTGAGTCGAGTTGAGGTGCAGTTCAACTCGGGTGAGTTTTGTTCGAGTCCAGATGTTGTCTGGACTAGGATTGTGAGAAGAAAAAAGGAGGAGAAAGAGGAAGGAGAGTTTTAGCTTGAGTTATGGGCTGACTCGCTGAGTCAGATGGGTTGAGTCGGCCATGGGGGTAGCCTGGGTATAGCTGGAGTTCCATTGTTTAAAGAAAAGTAGAAAGAAGAAAGAAAGAGAGAAGAAGAGAAGCCGATAGAGAGTGGAAATCGAGTTGACTCGACTGGAACCAAGTTGACTCAGTTGAGACCGAGTCCAGCTGGGCCGATTTTAATGAGATCCCGATCCAGCCAACTTAGCTATGTTAATTTCCAATTCTTCCATACATTTGAACTGTCAAAATCAATTATCATCAATTTACTTATGTTGGAAATTATCTACATTAATATCAGTTAGTACATACAAATTATCATTATTAAGTATTAGAGTTTTACTTTGCCTACCTTAAATATTATCATTAAATCATATTATTTATTTCATTAGGATAGCTATTAGTGTCTCGTTAGCTAATATTAAGTATATTGTTAATAGTAATGATCGCTTTGAATTTATTAGTATTATTAACATTACAATCAACTATACATCATTAGCCATTGTTGGATTACCAGTTTCAATTAGTAACGTTATTAATAGTGTCATTACATCCATTAGAAATTAAATCTTAAAATTTATCCTAGAAACTTAAGAATGAAACCCTAAAACCTAGGTAATCTAAATCCTAGGTTAAGACCTTAACCCGAAGTAGTGTGTCAGGATTGGATCTAATTGTAGAATTTTATAATTCATGGTAGATCATGATATCCATTATTTTGACTGAAATTGATAGTTATGATTTAAAATCATTAGAAAATATTATCATTTCCCTTATGGGATTAGTCAAATACTTATTAAAATAATTATTAGTGTTAGTCCTTATTATATTATCATTAGAAAATGTCCTATTATCATTACTTGTATTATCTATGAGATTATTAGTCATTATAAAAATGTTAGATACTGTTGGTGCATTCGAATATGAACTTATGAACCATCATTATTAATATTGATGGATTAATACTCCTATTATGGGTATTATTCGATCCATTGTACAATAATAATAATAATAACAATATTAATAATAATTTAGGATTCAAATCCTAGAATCTAAGTTTAAGACTAAACCTTAGGATAAGAATCCTAATTTCACATCAAAACCCTAAGAATAAGTAATCTAAACCCTAGGTTATAATCTCAACCATAAATAGTATGTAGAACTTGATATAACCATACTATTTCATGATTCATGATAGGATCCAACTCTAAGGGTGCACGTACCTCCTAACAACACTAGTAGGTGATCCTATACGTCAGGTAATGATTCTTTCCTTGAGCTTTCCATTTTTCCATTAACTTAAGTTATAGTTTTTATTTTTATTTATAATTGATATCTCCATTCTATAATCACATGTGTTAATTGTTGGAATTGAGTTGCTACATAACATGCTTAATGTTTATCCTGTATATCTTCTTTGTTTGTGGATTGCTTCTAGAACTTAAACTCATACATTCGTGGGAAACCCCCACTTATAAATGTACACTCATACTTGGGATGTAACGATTGGTTGTGATCGTAATGGATCTTCGACTTAGTAGTTATTGAGTGGTAGTCTAAATTGATCATTGATGTGGGCCTACCATACAGGGTTGTTGTGTCCAATGGTTTTCAAGGATGGTTTCTTATCGCATGGCTTTGATATTGGTTGTACGGGGCTTATTTTTAATATTAGCCTTATGTGGCTTAGTTTTGATATTCGCCCTATGTGGCTTTGTTTGGTATTTTTTCTTATATGGGTTTGATGTTTTATTTGTGCAACCATGTGATGGTAAGCCCCATATATTGTAATATGATTTGCCGCTAGTTTATAAGGTTCCATTAAACATCCTAAGGTGTAGTCTCATGAGCCGGGGATGGTGGTATGACACCTATGCCCGAGCTATCGGCCTACATTGGTGATGAGCCCCCGTAGTGACCTTGAGTTTATTTAAAATGGTTGATTGTAACTGGACTAATAATGGCTTGGCTAATCATGCATACATGACACAGACCAGCGTCTATCGCTATCATACGTGATGTACATATTTTATTCGACTGGATGATTATTCCTAGGTCGATGATTGCATGGGTAACAAGCCTACTGTCTGCACGGATGAGCATCCCTGGGGCGATGATTGCATTCACACATCCATGCATATAATAAGACTACATCATGTATTATTTTGTTATTTTTCATAACTATGCTTACCTAATGTGGCAGTGTGTAATCTTGAGGGGAATTCACACTGAGTTGGCCACTCATCCATCAATTATATAATCGTACAGATAGCACAGGCGGCTCAGATGATGTATATTTCAGACTTGATGAGGAGTAGTGCATAAGTGCCATGGATGCATGACTGAATTGCCAAGAGGAGCTGCGCGATCTTGCGGCTTAGATTTTATATGTATTTGGTTGTCTCACTTGTATAAATTACAAAATTCATGTATTTGTTATTTCATAGACATTTGTTTGTATAAGCCATTATGGGCAGCTTCCTGTATATCTAAGTGATAATACAACTTTCCTTTACATCTGATGTAACGCCATGAAAATCGGGGGTCGAGCAAAGCTCAGCTCCCGAGTTCCAACACATTACTTATGCACATAGATAATGATGATTATGATGAGAGCATTGAAACATGAATGGAATTATACCAAAACAGCATATCATACTCCAGAGACAGTTAAATTTGCAAGCGGAAGACTGTGATAGATATATAAAATATATGAACTGTGGTGAGTCTCCGAGTGTGATAATGTTACCAGGTTAATGAATTACAAGTACAATTTCAAAATATACCCAAAGGTGCAGTGTCATCTAGTCAACATCCCTGAAATCCCGTTGATCAAGACACGGCTCACATAAAGCCGCCAGAAAATAGCATATATGAGAAGGCATTCAAGTCGTCACAAAAGTCCGGCTCTGCCTCAGGAGTAGCGTCGCCATCTGCAATCAGACAAAGTCTGGTGGGTGTTCGGAACACCGTCTCGTAACGTGGGAGTGAGTGATCAACTCAGTGGAACAGTAAATCATAGGTTAACATGTTATCAAAACAGTCAAGCAGTAATGATAAAGCAGTACAATCAACAATCCTAAGTACTCTTGTTAATGCAAGTATGAAATGCTGTCATGATGCATGCCCTCTCCAACATACTCCCTTGTGCGACACCATCTTACGTCTGTGGCATGCTGTCACCCTCAGTGCTTCACATCTTCCAGGCACATGCAATGCTATGATGAGCATGATTACCGAGTTGTTGTTAGTCCATTTCAAACAGCAGTATTGGGAAACTAAGGTAACTTCCTTATATCATTCCCAAACAATGATCCATTCTAGGATCGTCAATCCTAGATAATCTCATACGATAGTGTGGTTCTAGGTCGCTGCAAGGGTTGTCAGGGCTGTTACACGGAACCGTTGCACCACTCCCCCATCACCTTATCAATACAGGCCTAGTTTATACTCTGTTTACTACGGGAAGGCTCATCGCCTCTTCGCAGATTCAGAGTATGCTCGAGGTCACTACACCGGGTACGGTCAGGGCTGTCAGGGCTGTTATATGCACTCATTACACCACTCCCCCATCACCCATCAAAGCAGTGTAGGCCGACAGATCGAATATATTGTCCCATACCACCATAATCGGCTCACGAGCCTGGTTGCTCAATGGTCACTATGGGGAGGCTCGTGGACCCAGCGTAGGCCGACAGCTCAACCACGGTGTCCTATACCACCATGCCCGGCTCATGAGTCTTAGCGGATTGAGGTACCAAGGTTAACGGGGTTGCACTGGTAAGTTCGGTACCTTAGGTTCAAGCAGTAGCGTCCAAACATTGTGAACATACATTAGACAGATTGGGTTACTTGACGAGCTCGGCTAGCTTGAGCGCACTACAAGTTGAACGACATGGAGTGCATAAGCACTTCGCATGGCCAACCACTATCGTCAACTGAAGTACGACTCGGGTTCGTCGAACACATCTCACGTGGTGAATGAATCTCAGCCACGAATTCAATCCCGTTACCGATTGCCTGGAATATATAATAGCCTCAATCACATTCAATTACGGAACAGTTAAAGCAGTAAGGGATCGAGATTTCAAACCGTACAATCAGATATCCAACATTGTCCTCTTAGGGCTGCCAGGGCTGTTGCACGGAATCGTTACTCCACTCCCCCATCACCCCTCACGGCTTTGATGGAATACAACTTAAGCATGCGAAGTAGAGAGAGCAGAATTAAATAAACAAGTAATTCAAACATGTTAACAAGCATGTTATAAAACACAATGCAAACAAGAAATCCAAACACATACGTTTCATAAACCAGTAAGTGCTTAAAGTAAACAACTTACATGAAGGAAATCATACACATCACTAAGGTAGTTAAGAATCCTATCTTAACACCCTTATACATTACAATTTATTAACTACTACTCAATCAGACATTTCAACAAACACTTTAGACTACATACATCAACATACATGACGTATGTTGATCACAAAGGTATTAGGCCAAATCCTTTCACTAGGGAGCTGTCCCATGGATAATACGCGTGCAACCACGACGGATAGTCATGACAAGCAGGAATCCAAGTTCCATATTCATTCAGTCATTTCCACAAACACTTGGGATACACATTTTAGCATATATAGTGTATATTGGCCGTGGCGTGATTTAGGAAAAATCCTTTTGTCAAAGGGGTATTGCCTATACAACAATCATATATCCATGACAATTAGTCGTGGCGAGCACGAATGCGAATTCCATACTCATTCGGTCATTTTCACAAACACTTAGAATACTCTCTTTTTAACATACATAACATATACTAGCAAAAACATGAATTAGGGCGAATCCTTTCGCCGAGTGAGTATCATACATATACATAGCATGTTCATACAGTAATTAATCATGGCTAACATACTTTCAAAATTTGTATGTATACGGTATTTTCTACAAATACAAGGAATACAGTATATTCAACATAGATAACGTATAACCGAAAAATGAAACGGACAACACTTTATACATGTGTAAGTGCATGCAGATCATGAATCTATCATTATCTGACATTGAAAGCGTTGAAAACCATAACCTATACACACCTAAAGTCTGCTCCCTTTTGTCGTAGAATCGTAACGGAGTCGATAGAAACTCTAAGCCTTCGTCAACGTTGGTTTAGCGACCTATGGACGAGTTAAGTTAGTTATTTTGCTACTTACAACAATTAAAATCCTAAAACAGGTTAGGATTAGGGCTTTCTTACCTAAGAACAAAGATAGAATCACCGGAATAGCGATCGGGTAGCGATGATTAAGCACGTAGTACAGCAGGATAGAGCATCAGGATCTTTCTTCCACTTCTCCCACACTTTCTCTCTCTTTTCTCTCTTCTCTCTCCTAAGCTTTTCTCAAATTCGTATGGGATGAGAGAGTGAGGGTTTAAGGTCCTTATATAGGTCCAGAACTCACAATTTAGACTCAGGACCAAGGTATACTTAGGTTATGTTCAAACTGGGTCTGTTCTGTCTCAACGGAGCACTTCTGGCGGCCCCCCTTGAGCCAAAGGTCGGACTTAAGCTCACAGACATTGGATCTAGGTCGAGTTACATTTTTTGTTTCGGTCAAATTTCCAAATCACCAATAGCGGACCAGTTTCAGTTCAACGGTCAGCGGATCTCGATCAAAGATTTCAAGTACATGGATATGTTTGGGCAAATATCCCTGATCCGAGAGTGTAATCTGGCCTGATTCTGACGGTCAGAATCCTTATAACTGAACCGCTTGCGACACGTGACAGATTACTTAAATTTATATTATATTTTTTTTATTTAATTTCACCTTTCTCACACTCCTCGCTCCGAGCTCAAGCGAATAGCACTGGGACACTATTTGCATTTGATTTCTGAGATGGTTGTCAAGCCCAGCAAGGCGGTCCTAATTCTATAACTTCATGTTAATCGAACTTCTGACGTGCGGTCCAAATCTGATACGGAGTTTCGTGATGCTCCCGAGAGCAGCCGGGTAATGAGATTGATCCTAGATTTTAGGGTAACCTAACGTTAATGATTCTACAAGTTTTAGGTCTTGCAGATCGTATTTAAAGTGATTGGTGCTAATTTCACAGGTACTCTAGTTTAACACTAGCTAATTCTTGCCTAATTTCTAAAGGATTTAGTCCTGTACGATTTCTGTCTGAGGTGGTACTTGGGCGTTTGTAGTTTGTATATAAAGAGATCCAAGTTATAGTACTTAGCTAGTTTAAGACAGTGTCTAAGGTGAAAGTACTTAGAAAAATTGAAAGAACAAGGTGGTGAAAGGTGGGATTTGTGAAGGAAATGGGTTCAAAAGCGGTTTTAGACTTTGGGATTGAGTTCTGACAAGTTAATAAGGTGTTGGGATCGACCCATTGCCTAAAGACGTCTAATTCCAGGTTAGCAAAAATCTGGGATGTTACAATCTACCCCCCTTAAAAATAATTTTGTCCCGAAATTGGCTAAAGGTAATAACTAAGGATTCTATTATTTCATTTGCCTGAGACTTATTGATTTCAAGTTTATATGCGCGGTAGGGTGTATATTGTGCATGCTAGTCTAGTACATTTTAGGCACTACACCCCTTAAAAATTTATTTCTTTATCTCTTACTTATATCCTGATGGTTTGCTACAATGGATTTCTTTATCTATTTGGAGTCTTGGTGGCGATTCCCATCTATTTAGAGTAAGATAGTTCTTTTCAATGTTTGACCAACACGGAGAGACGGTTATAGTGGGCTTGATCCCGATACATCGATCATCTACCTGGCTAAGGTAGAAAGCTCATCGTATCCCTTCCTAGTCCTAGTAGATCCTGTTCTTCCGCTCGGCCAAGCAGTGAGTCCATTGGTAGTCGCTCAGGATTGAGAATTGGGTCAAGCTGCAAATGCTTCGCAGTTTATATTTCAGTAACTCCGTAGACCGATCACTCTAAAAACGTAGGGAATGTCCATCATTGGAAGGTTCAAATTTCTTATTTATCAGGGTGTCCTTGAGGTCTTGGTCTAAGAGAGTCCTCGTTATTATCTATGTTCAAGGAAATGGTGAATCAAATCTTACTAGATCATCCTAAAACAGTTTCTCATAGTAGAACAGGCTTCTATTATGTTTATATTCAACGAGCACAGTTGTAGATACGTTGACCTTGGCTATTGTAATTCAGTTTGTACCCATTGTTAGGCCTATTCTGTAATATAAATTGGTTTAACACTTAAACCCTAATTGCTTTCCTTTAAAGACTTCATTATTGTCATTCTAAGGGAGATTCAGATCCTTTGTAGTGACCTAACCTTGTGTATAACTGGGAGTAATTTCTTTCGATCCTAGGCCAGTGGGGCAAGGGTCCACCACTCTTCCGCTGCGCCACCCAGATCAAAGAGGTGTATTAGCCGACCTAACTAGATTGGGCTCATAATGTTCTACCCCCCTTAAAAATTTATTTCTACTTCCAGGGTTCAAGATCTATCCTGATCCGTATGTCGAAAAAAGGTGTAATTTAGGACTTATCCTTGACATGAAATGGGATACGATCTCCCAATACATTGGTCTTCCTTCCATCGATGATGTATACTCTGGCATTGGTACCTATGTTTATAGAAAGGAGCTAAAAATGATGGATATTGTGGTTGATTTCAGGGGCAGGTGTGAGTTTGAGGCAAGATGCCTAATTCTACTAAGGAGTATTGTCACCGTATAGACTTACCCTATTTAATCATGTCTAGCTTAACAGGCAGGCTATCTTTCTACATTCAAATACACAATATGTATGCCGACATGGCATGTGATTTGAGACCTAATTCCTAACTGTATGTTGCTCATTTGGGCAATTCCTTAGGCCTAAAAGACAAAGTCTCTATCGGCTATATACTCCTAATACTTCTCAAAGACGAAGTTATAAACTTTTAGTTGCAAGTGGTCGGGCCAACATGGAAGGAAAGTTGTGCAGTGGGTCTGAGTCGATTAAGCCGAATAACTAAGTCTATTATTCAATTGGCTTAGCATAATTAATTAGTCCTTTACCTCCCTAAGAATTATTAAGGGAGCCTATGAGTACCAAGGGGATTCAATGAAGGAATGGGGTCTCGTTCCAACCTAATCAAGTCAACTAACTAAATCTATCTGTCAATTGTCTTATCATAATCAGTCTTTTACATCCCTTAGTATAACCAATAGCCTAATCTTAATTTAGGAGTAGCGGTAATCCACTGGTTGTAATTCGAAGTCTATGCTTATACACTGGATGATTTTATACCCTTTCTACTATAAGAAATTGTCTATCGCCTAGGGTCAAAGTTGTCTGATTGGAATTGAGTTGCCCGAACTAGAATATAACTACGCTCGAGCACTACACATATGCTCGTACTATCTAGGGAGGTCATAGGGTTCGCGTTATTAGTTTATGGGATTTCCTATATTGTCAAATTCTTTGAAATCTAAAAGTACCAACTTTAAGTCCAAAACTCTAAGGGCTTATTTGTCAAACAACCATTTACTCTAAAAGCTTAAGCCATCAAAGTGTGGTGTATCAATGTACATTAATGGACTCTATCCCTTCAACACTATTTGGTCAGTAGTCTTAAGTTGTATTAAATGGGACGGTATTACTAATCCCACCTCAGGATTTGGAGTGGCATGTTTATTAGGAGGGTGGGAGGGGATTAAAATTAATGGTATAGGCTTTGGAAAATGAGCCTTGTGTGGGAAAGTGTGAGATGGGATTTTCAAATCCCAGGATAATGAATCTCTAAGTGTAATTTAAAAGGAATTTCTGGGATTTGCTTTTAATTGCATACATTCCAAACATGATGTTGGAAACCATGGGATACACCCGATCTAGGGACAATACCTTACACATACATTTATTGTTACTTTTACAATTCTATCCACCTTACTCACCTAATGCAGTTGGCCGAACGGGCCCTAAACGTCCCAACATTTGGAGGTTGTGAAAGCTATGGGACACAAAAATGTGAATCGTTGTGCCCATATGGGTGTGAAATGGGGAGGCCAAGAGGAGTAATGGTAGAGGGGTGGAAGGAGTTCACACTTGTCAAGTACAACTCCAACTTGTCAAAAATTTTACACATTCCATCAACATGAAAACACAAAAATCCTAACGCAGCAACAAACAAACTATGAGACAACGACATGGATGACTAGGCATCCAAGAAAATGGTCGTACTAAGCTTGGATAGAGCCATGGAAAATGAAGGAAAAGTGATAGAGAGAGAGAGAGAAAGGGCTGGAGGTCTGATGCTCCACGGACTTGGGTCTCAACAGATGTTGTAAAGGCCCAAATGAAAGGAAAGAAATGTAGGAAATGAAGAAATGGAAGGGGTAGGGAGCTTACACATTTTTGAGCTTCACATGGGGCATGTAAGGGCCCAAATGAGAGAGATCGGAGAGGGTAGGGAGGTAGGGATAGCTGTGAATGATGGCTATAGAGGGGTTGTGGTCGAAAATGACAGATTGAGCGATTGGAGTGGAGGTTTGAGAGAGAAAATTGGATTTTGGAAGGAAAGGGAGAGCTTGGAAGGTCACTTTATGAAGGAGGGGTGTCATAGGGGGGTTTTGATCGACGACCCACACACCAGGGGGTTCCCTAACCCCCCAAACGTCATCGGCCCGACCGGCCCGCCCGGCCAAGCCCGCTGACCGGCGAGGCGTCGCCACTCTATGGACAAACCGGTGAGGGTTTGCCATTTTGGCGAGGCCCTCCTGTCCCCTGGGCCCCAAAAAGGTATGGGGCCCACCCTGGGTCCCCCCGCAGGTGCTCCGTTTGGCCCCCGACTCCATCTGAGTCGTTTTCGGGGCCAATTTGCAAACCGGAATGAGTTTATATGACGTGTAGCATATGATTTTGGGGTATGAGGCTCTAATCTATCCAACTAACCCATTTATTTGGTTATATTCCAAAAGTTTAAGGGTCAAAACCCATTTTATCCATTTATTTCCTATTTCTAGTAAGTTTTAGTTTCGGTATTGTTCTTCATCATTTATACCCTAGGATTGGTGTGTATTATGAATATTCTTAAAGAAATGAAGAATACAGTGGTGGAGGGTGAGATTTTGAAGGAATTGGATAAAAGGGGTTTTAGGCTTTGAGATGAAGTGTAAGGTGTTGTGGTTGACTCACAACCTGAGGACATTTATTTTTAGGGAACGACTCAAACCTGTCGACTGACGGTCTAGAAGTGATTTGGGATCGTTTCGCATGATCATGGGTGTGTACGGGCCCAATCTCAGCGGTCGATTTCGGTCGGTTTCGCCGTTCGGCCAATTTGGAAAATCCTAAGTAGGTTTCTACGTTCCGTCGCTCCCTCCTAAGTCCGAGTATATTAGAGTGCATCGCATGACCATAACCCAGGCCTGGTTTAATCCAAATCATGCTCTGATACCATCTTATAACGCCCTAAAAATCGGGGGTCGAGCAAAGCTCAGTTCCCGAGTTCCAACGCATCACTTATGCACATAGATAATGATGATTATGATGAGAGCATTGAAACATGAATGGGATTATACCAAAATAGTATATCATACTCCAGAGACGGTTAAATTTGCAAGCGGAAGACTGTGATAGATATATAAAATATATGAACTGTGGTGAGTCTCCAGAGTGTGATAATGTTACCAGGTTAATGAATTACAAGTATAATTTCAAAATATACCCAAAGGTGTAGTGTCATCTAGCCAACATCCCTGAAATCCCGTCGATCAAGACACGACTCACATGAAGCCGCCAGAAAACAGCATATACGAGAAGGCATTCTCGTTGTCACAAAAGTCCGGCTCCGCCTCAGGAGCAGCGTCGCCATCTGCAATCAGACAAAGTCTGATGGGTGTTCAAAACACCGTCCCCTAACATGGGAGTGAGTGATCAACTCAGTGGAACAATAAAGCATAAGTTAACATGTTATCAAAACAGTAAAGCAATAATGATAAAGTAGTACAATCAACAATCCTAAGTACTCTTGTTAATGCAAGTATGAAATGTTGTCATGATGCATGCCCTCTCCAAGATACTCCCTCGTGCGACACCATCTTACGTCTGTGGCATGCTGTCACCCTCAGTGCTCCACATCTTCCAGGCACATGCAATGCTATGATGAGCATGATTACCGAGTTGTTGTTAGTCCATTTCAAACAGCAGTATTGGGAAACTAAGGTACCTTCCTTATATCATTCCCAAACAATGATCCATTCTAGGGTCATCAATCCTAGATAATCTCATACGATAGTGTGGTTCTAGGTCGCTGCAAGGGCTGTCAGGGCTGTTACACGGAACCGTTGCACCACTCGCCCATCACCTTATCAATACAGGCCTAGTTTATACTATGTTTACTATGGGAAGGCTCATCGCCTCTCCGCAGATTCAGAGTATGCTCGAGGTCACTACACCGGGTACAGTCAGGGCTGCCAGGGCTGTTACACGCACTCGTTATACCACTCCCCCATCACCCATCAAAGCAGTGTAGGCCTACAACTCGAATATAGTGTCCCATACCACCATAATCGGCTCACGAGTCTGGTTGCTCAATGGTCACTACGGCTAGGCTCGTGGCCTCAGCGTAGGCCGATAGCTCGACCACAGTGTCCCATATCACCATGCTCGGCTCATGAGTCTTAGCGGATTGAGGAACGAAGGTTAACAGGGTTACACTGGTAAGTTCGATACCTTAGGTTCAAGCACTGGTGTCCAAACATGGTGAACATACATTAGACAGATCGGGTTACTTGATGAGCTCGGCTAGCTCGAGCGCACGACAAGTTGAACGACATGGAGTGCATAAGCACTTCGCGTGGCCAACTACTATCGCCAACCGAAGTACGACTCAGGTTCGTCGAACACATCTCATGTGACGAATGAATCTCAGTCACGAATTTAATCCCGTTACCGATTGCTAGGACTATATAATAGCCTCAATCACATTCAATTACGGAACAGTTAAAGCAGTAAGGGATCAAGATTTGAAATATCCAACATTGTCCGCTTAGGGCTGCCAAGGCTGTTGCACGGAATCGTTACTCTCCACTCCCCCATCACCCCTCACAGTTTTATGAAATACAACTTAAGCACGTGAAGTAGTCAGAGCAGAATTAAATAAACAAGTACTTCAAACATGTTAAAAGACAATGTAAACAGGAAATCCAAACACATACGTTTCATAAACCAATAAGTGCTTAAACTAAACAACTTACATGAAGGAAGTCATACACATCACTAAGGTAGTTGAGAATCCTATCTCAACACCCTTATACATTACAATTTACTAACTACTACTCAATCAAACATTTCAACAAACACTTTAGACTACATACATCAACATACATGACGTATGTTGATCACATAGGTATTAGGCCAAATCCTTTCACTAGGGAGCTGCCCCATGGATAACACGCGTACACCCACGACGGATAGTCATGGCAAGCAGGAATCCAAGTTCCATATTCATTCAGTCATTTCCACAAACACTTGGGCTACACATTTTAACATATATAGTGTATATTGGCCGTGGCGTGATTTAGGGCAAATCCTTTCGTCAAAGGGGTATCGCCTATACAACAATCATATATCCATGACAATTAGTCATGGTCAGCGCGAATACGAATTTCATACTCATTCGGTCATTTTCACAAACACTTAGAATACTCTCTTTTTAACATACATAACATATACTAGCAAAAACATGAATTAGGGGGAATCATTTTGCCGAGTGAGTATTATACATATATATAGCATGTTCATACAGTAATTAATCATGGCTAACATACTTTCAAAATTTGTATGTATAATGTATTTTCTATAAATACGAGGAATACAGTATATTCAACATAGATAACGTATAACTGAAAAACGAAACGGACAACACTTTATACATGTGCAATTGCATGCAGATCATGAATCTATCATTATCTGACATTGAAAGCGTTGAAAACCACAACCGATACACTTAAAGTCCGCACCCTTTTGTCGTAGAATCGTAACGGAGTCGATAGAAACTCTAAGCCTTCGTCAACGTTGGTTTAGCGACCTATGACGCGATTTAAGTTAGCTATTTCGTTACTTACAACAATTAAAATCCTAAAACAGGTTAGGGTTAGGGCTTTCTTATCTAAGAACGAAGACAGAATTGCCGAAATAGCGATCGGGTAGCGATGATTAAGCACGTAGTACAGCAGGATAGAGCACCAGGATCTTTCTCCCACTTTTCCACACTTTCTCTCTCTTTTCTCTCTTCTCTCTCCTAGGTTTTTCTCAAATTTGTATGGGATGAGAGAGTGAGGGTTGGTCCTTATATAGGTCCAAAACTCACCAATTTAGACTCAGGACCAAGGTATACTTAGGTTATGTCCAAAGTGGGTCTATTCTGTCTCGACGGAGCACTTCTGGCGGCCCCCCTTGAGCCAAAGGTTGGACTTAAGCTCACAGACATTTGATCTAGGTCGAGTTATGTTTTTGTTTCGGTCGGATTTCCAGATTACAAATGGCGGACCAATTTCAGTTCAATAGTCAGCGAATCTCGATCAGAGATTTCAAGTACATGGATATGTTTGGGCAAATATTCCTGATCCGAGGGTGTAATCTGGCCTGATTCTAATGGTCGGAATCCTTATAACTGATCCGCAAGCGACACGTGCCAGATTACTTAAATATATATATATATATATATATATATTAATTTAATTTCACCTTTCTCACACTCCTCGCTCCGGGCACAAGTGAATAGCACTGGGACACTATCTGGATTTCATTTCCGAGATGGTTGTCAAGCCCAGCAAGGCGGTCCTAATTCTATAACTTCGTGTTAATCGAACTTCTGACGTGCGGTCTAGATCTGATACGGAGTTTCGTGATGCTCCCGAGAGCAGTTGGGTAATGAGATTGATCCTAGATTTTAGGGTAACCTATCGTTAATGATTCTACAAGTTTTGGGTCTTGCAGATCGTATTTAAAGTGATTGGTGCTAATTTCATTGGTACTCTAGTTTAACACTAGCTAGTTCTTGCATATTTTCTAAAGGATTTAGTCCCGTAAGATTTCTGTCTGAGGTGGTACTTGGGCCTTTGTAGTTTGTATATAAAGGGATCCAAGTTATAATACTTAGCTAGTTTAAGACCGTGTCTAAGGTGAAAGTACTTAGAAAAATTGAAAGAACAAGGTGGTGAAAGGTGGGATTTGTGAAGGAAATGGGTTCAAAAGCGGTTTTAGACTTTGGGATTGAGTTCTGACAAGTTAATAAGGTGTTAGGACGACCCATTGTATAAGGACGTCTAATTCTAGGTTGGCAAAAATTCGAGATGTTACATCTGATTTGTCCGTTCTACCCTAAACGGTTAGCTCTGATGAAAAATAAATAAATGTGAAAGTTTGGCTCTCGATAAGTTAACACTTGGGTTTTTGGGAAACAGGTCATATACTCGGGTCCTGAAAACATGGGGCGTTATACTGAATTGGTTAGATAGTGTCAATGGCTATCTCAGTGAGGTATAACCCCCAAGATTTATCAACTATCAAGATAATTGAGCATAGTTTATAATGAATATTTCGCATTAACCATCATGATAATAAGGCGAGGTTCATCAAATACACAAACATTAAATAAATTTCATAAGGGTATTCTTGTTTCAATGCATGAATGCATGCACATGCTCACAAACCTGGGGATTCTCATCCAGCTGACAAAAGGTCACCCAAGGAGAACTAGCCACCCAAAAAAGTACTCAAGGTACGTCCAAGGGACACTAGTTACCCAAAAAAAGACAATGCAACAAGGACACCCTACGCGACCTACCTTCCTAGGAGAGTATTCTATGATACGTCCAAGGGAAACTAGATACCTAGAAAAGTCCATGCGAAAAGGACAATCCATGGTAGACGAATGCACGTGCAGAAAACTTAGGATCACTCGGTAAAATACTCTACAGTACAGCCCGTAGTAACTCAAGAAAACCCCGCGTCTTGTATCGACCAACCGATAAAGTCTACATGCCATGAGATGCATGATTAGCCTCAACAATTATTATTTCAATTGCATCAGTCAATTTATGAAAACTTAAAGGCCACTATAAGGGTTCGTCTCCCAGCATAGGCCAACAACTAGGCATAATATGAATATTTAAAGGTAACCTCTTTAACTAGTGGCCGATCGTTGTTCGATAAGTGGAATTTACCATGGTAAGGTTGTACGAATATAATTCATCAAAGCCACATAGGACGATTATTCCATAAAAGTCGCAAGGGCCAAATATTCTATTCAATGATGCGATAAAGAGGGATTATTCCCCAAAAGCCACATGGGCCCAAATGATCCACAAGATGTTAAATCAGTAACAAACATTCCATTTAATCTAATAGACAAAGTGGCCATTAGTTTGAGGACCTCCAAGTATTTCATCAAGTAATCACATATGACAAATTTAACTACATATAATATTAAGAGCACGTGTACATCTAAAGCGTCCATCTTAAACTAGAATAGAGGTATTTAAATTTCATCGCATGTTGAGATAATTGACTTAAATTCAATTCAACAATCATTTGTAAAGAATCAAAATCAATAATAGCAATAAACCATATTAAGCAATCAATAAGATAAATGAACGAAGATGAATAAACAAGTTAATTATCGAAATGTAAAAAGCTTGAAGGGTGATCCTCACCTTTGGTGTGGACATACTTCTCACTTCTCGCTAAACACTCGATCTTGAGTCTAAGACACCACACTTTAAACCACTTGTACAACTAGATCACAATATAAGTAATCGATAACCCAAATAAATTTAACTAAATACTGATAAAATGCTTATAGAGAGTCGATTCACCTGGTTGTACAACTTGAACCGATTTGACTCAGTTCCTCACTAAGTCAAACCAGGACTCAATTGGCAAAATCTGATAAAAGCTCATGCTTCAATTGTCACATGCCAATGGTTGTGGTTGAAAGACCAGCTGGACCGTGTGCCTAACTCAGTATCTAGATGAGTTAACTTGCCATAAGCAAGTCAGACTCTGCCAACTGACTCGATAGCAACACTTTCCTCTCTAGTCTTCTTCTTCTTTCTCCATTTTCTTTCTCTCTTTCTCTCTCTTTTTCACTCTCTCTATATGCCCAATTGAGTCCCAACTCAGCCTGCATTCACCGAGGCTCAAACCAGATTAACTCGAGTCAGCGAGTCACTGACTCGCCTGCCATCTCTCCTCGCACTCTCTGATTTTCTTCCTTTCTTTTCTTTTCTTCTTCTTCTCAACTTTAAGGATTTAGAGATCTCTAAGCATCGCTGAGAATCGGACCAACATCTGGACGAGCTCAGTCCCAACTGAATCACACAGTTGGTCACTGACTCGATAATGGACCCTACAACAAAATGAGGTGTTGGACGAGCTCTCCTTCATAGTCTTCTTCTTTTCTTCATTCTCTCTTCCACTCTCTCCTTCTCTTTTTCTCCTACTCAAACACAACATCTATTCAAGCCTGCTGAGCCAAACTCGATTCGGTGACAGACTTGCAATAACGACTCGATTTAGACTCGGACCGCGTCTCTAACACCCACATCCTTTCTCTTTTCCTCGTTTAATATTCTTTCTCTCTTTCTTCTTCTTCTTCCTTCTGCTTCTCCCTCTCTCTCTCTCACAATGTTCGACCAGAGAGAATCAAGACTCAGTCCGCACTCACCGTGACTCGAACTGAGTTGACTCATCACGATGCGACACTAAACGACGCTCTTTCCCTCTTTCTTATTTCCTTTCCATTTTTAGAAAATGGATTGCCCTAAAAGGCAATCACTTGTAGGCTATATTAGCCTACTTTTAGACACTTCTTTCTCAACTAATTGTTGAATTAGTTATGAGTTAGTCTTTTAAGATGATAATCATGGCCATTGATCGCATGGTGAAATCTGACATTATAGATGGGTTCTAGGCATCATAGGTCATAGAATGGATGTCTTAGATCAGGAGATGGGACCCATTTCTTAGTGATGGGTATCCACGGTTAAACGAAGAAGATGATCTCCCCTATAATGGCGGATTCTCTACGGTCAGTTGATCTGATGATTTGATACATTTGGATGGTGTAGATGTGGTCAGTGATCAATGTGGTGTCCATGTTTTGGACAGACAATCAAGATTCCTCGATGGGGTGCATATTTCTCTCGTTTCGCATCTAATTTCTCGAGTCAACAAGAACTCATACGAGTTCTCTAGCTAAACATCGTGGTGATTCTAATGCCATAATTTCGATGCCTGGGATGATCCAGGATAGTTTCTAGAAGGATCCCAATGGCTGAGATCATGACAGTAGCGAAACGGCGGGAATCTTTTCGCCTATCTCTCTCTCTCCCACTCTCTCTCTCTCTCTCTCTCTCTCTCTCTCTCTCTCTCTTTCTTTTTATAAAAACCTAGTTTCTTATGCTAGAATTTCTTTAGATGGTCAGACATGATTTAGGGGAGAAATCCTGCGTGGAACGCTAGCACAAGAGAAGTACAAAAGGTTTCTATTTTCGAAAACCACTGCACGCATCACCTATTTGTGTCGAAACTCGTGCGCATGCACATGAGTGTTATTGAGTAAAAAGGGTCAGGTTTAGGTTGTATTTACCTTCCGCCAATGATGGATGGTTCATGTAAGGCCTGTAACCTAGTCTGTACCGTTCCTTAGGATCCCGTGGTCCTCCCGGTGACCCGCGATCTGTAGCCAGCATTTGCACTCAACCCTAAGTTGACTCGACCCAAGACTTGTACCCTAGCGACTGCGCTGTCGCCGTAGTTCCAACGCCACTTCTCACCCGCCGATGCGATACCTAGGCCAGGAGTTGTGGGCCCGCATTTATTTCGAAGAAAGTGGCACGGGTTACAAATTTCGAGAGAATCTCTACCCAAACATCACATCAATCAATCAAAGTACAACTTGTACCTAGCCCATCCCTCTTTCACCAGCAAGGCATGGCAACCCATACCTTTCTCATCCAAAGTCAACTTTCTCTCTCTCTCTCTCTCTCTCTCTCTCTCTCTCTCTTCACCGATCCATTCCTTACACCCATCACCCATCACTCCACCTCTCTCTTACAACACTATTTCCTCTCCCTCATTTCTCTCTACCATTTTCGAAACAACCAAGAGAGAGTGGACGTCCAAGCTTCCCAAAGAGAGCCTAGTGTGTGGCCCACTTCCTACCCCAAAACTCCCATCTCCACCCTTCAATCTTCATCATCCACCCTCAAAGGGAAAGCCTAGGAGCTAAGGAGTCCAATGAGCTAAAGAAGAAGGCAATCTGTGAGACCTGTATCCTAGCCCGTACCATTCCATAGGCTTCCGCGGTCCTCCTAGTCGAATTCTGGCAACCCGTGATGCGTAGATAGCAGTTGCACATGACCCTGAGTCGTATTCCGTATTCTAGAGTCGGCTCGACCCGAGATTTGTATCCTTGTAACGGCACTGAAGCTGCGGTTCCGACGCCGAGTCTCGCACGCTAAGGCGATACCCTGGTCAGGAGATGTGGGCCCACGTTCAGTTTAAGAAAAATGTCGTGCATTTGCAAACCCAAGAGAAATCACATCAATCATGTCAAGTACATATCCCATCAATCACCTCAAGCAAATACAACCACCCCTCCCCTAAAGTCAACTCTCTCTTACAGCTAAGTACACCCATCCATCACTCACCATCCCTCTCTCCCATCACTTCTCTCCCATCTCCTCTCTCTCTCTCTCATTCTCTCTCTCATTCTCCCAAGCAACCCCAAAGGAGAGAATCATCCATGACTTCCAAAGAGAGGAGAAGCTTGGTGCGGCCCACCTTCCTACCACCCACTCCCACCATCCAAAGTCCATCTCAACCATTAAAATCTAGCCCTTGGAGCTGTAGATCGTGTTAGCGGAAGAAGGAAGCGGAGATCTACAGTGAGTGATCCTTATTTTACCCTTTTTGTGATTTAAGGGCCCACATGTGGTGGGACCCATCTTGATGTATGTAATGTATAGGGAGAGCCCATAGTGGCGGGGTCCCTCCCCTCTCACGCTCGTCTCTCTCTCTTTCCCTCTGTCTTGATGACCATGCGACTCACCTGATGCGTGTGGTGTATCCATGTCATCCATCATGGTGGAGCCCACTTGATGTATGTGGTGCACCGCACCGTCCAACGACTTAGACGGTGGGTCCCCACCATGGCATATGTGTTTCATCATGTCGTCCATTCGTTTTGATGGCGGGACCCACCTGCTGACTGACATCATCAAGTTCTATAGGTCCCATGTGATGTATATGCACATCTAAGCCGTCCAGATGGTGGGACCCATCTGCTGACTGACGTCAGCAAGTTCTGTGGGTCCCACGTGATGTATATGAATATCTAAGCCATCCAGATGGTGGGACCCACTGTTGGATTGACATCAGTAAGTTTTGTGGGTCCCACGCATGGTATGTGTTAGATCCGAACTGTCCGTCCCTTGGTGGACCACCCTGATGTATTTATTCCAGCCACACCATCCAGATGGTGTTGGATGGTTCTGGACAATGGCTGGACGGTGCTGATTTGTTTGGACAACGTTTGGATGGTGCTGATTTACTTGGACGACGTTTGGATGGTGCTGATTACATGGACAATGTTTGGATGGTGTTGATTTACATAAATAATGTTTGGATGGTACTGATTTACCCGGACAATGTTTAGACAGTGCTGATCATCATTAGTGGGCCATGTGCCCCATGGAATGATAGTGTACAGTGATACACATGTTACACTTACAACTATTGAGATGATTTTTGGTGTGGTAAAAGCCCACTTGAGGCCCATTGGTGCCACCCATCCATAAGGCCTATCATGATGTATATTTGAGGCCCATGTGATAGGGACCACCTACCTTGCATTTGAGGCCCATGTGATAGGGCCTACCTACCTTGTATTTAAGGCCCATGTAATAGGGCCCACCTGCCTTGTATTTAAGGCCCATATGATGAGGCCCATTATGATGTATTTTCGGCCCATTTGGTAAGGCCCATCGTGATATATTTTCGGCCCATATGATGAGGCCCATTGTGATGTATTTCTGGCCCATTTGGTAAGGCCCATTGTGATATATTTCTGGCCCATATGATGAGGCCCATTGTATGTATTTATGGCCCATATGATGAGGCCTATTGTGATGTACTTCTGGCTCATTTGGTAAGGCCCAATGAGATGTATTTTCTGACCCATATATTACGGCCCATTTGGCATATATGAGGTCCATGTATTGCAGCCCATTGTGATGTATATGTGGCCCATGAATGAGGCCTAATGTGATACATATGTGGCCCATGAGTATGGCCCATTGTGATGTATATTATGCCCTTTGTGTAAGGCCCATTATGTTGTGTATGAGGCCCTTGTGAGAGGCCAGGGGCCCACTATATGTTTGGCCCTATGAGGGCCACTCCTTGGGAACAATGTTGGTTAAATGGCCACATTGATGGGCAATGATGGTTAAATGTCCACATTGTGACCTTCCCTTAGGCCTAGTTAGGCTCATTCTCATCGATCCCGATTGTCGAGGCCGATTTTGATTATCGAGGCTGATTCCAATTGTCATGGCCGATTATCGAGGCCGATTCCGATTGTCGAGGCCGATTCCGATTGTCGAGGTCGATTATCAATACCGATTATGAGTATGTGACAACAATGCATTATGATACCTACACCTTGGAGCCCACCTTGTGTATATATTGGCCCCATAGGAAAATTCCAGTTTATTGCGCGATAAAGAGGGTAAGGAAACCCACTTATTGTACTTAGACTCGACTCTACCCTCTGTGGGGGATGTTGTGACGCTCCATCACTGTGATCACATGTTGGCTGGTGCACGTGGGCGGACACTGAGTGGGCGGGGCATGAGGACCTGAGCGAGCTACTAGTGATTGGCAGGCTACTGTGCACACAATGAAGGCAGAACTTTGTCCCACATCAGGAGCATCATCCGATGCTGTGGTGGCTATAAGTTGAATTCTTTCCTTAACTATCGTGATGCATTTTAAATCAGTGAGCTATCTTAATATTTGGACTAGATTTGTTGTCCTTCTGTGGACCCCCATCATTCGTATGCATGTTGTGATGGATGATTGATTAAAGTAGATGCCATTGGGCTGAGATGTTTATGAGACTTCTTGTGAGACGGAGTTATACCCACATGATCGCGCGATACGCGCATGTTTGATGTATTGCCTATATGAGGTTGATAGTATTCATGACTCTTCAGGAATTGCATATTGCATGGCATCATCGGCATCTGATATTTAGCTCTCTACGATTCTGCATTTGTATAACTGATCCGCATTGCATATTCTGATATTGAATGATTTAGAGACTTGTAGTATTTCCACTTACTCTGATATCTATATGCTTGACACTTATCTTGTGCACATACTTACACCACCCTCTAAGCTTTACATAAGCTTATGCACAATAGATGTGTGTAGGTGACGTTAAGTTGCAGCAGTATTATGCTTGGAGCGTGTAACAATCTTCTGGAGCTTTGATTTTTTATATATGTATTTTTCTTTTGACGTTGTATTCAAATGTTTATATTAGTGGATATGTGATGAGGATGTTGCCTTTGTGATTTAGGTATACTTGTGGTTATGCTTCTTACGAGATAAATGTAGGTTGGAAAATCTTCCTTGTAGGATCCCAGGATTGGAATCTGGCGTATGGGCGTTAGGAGCCGAGAATGGGGTGCTACGGAGGTTGTCAGCACTGAATTCGGCGATCAGAAATTTTGTGAGCCCAGTTTCTGAGTTTGGGGTGTGACGAAGTTGGTATTAGAGCATAACTTGGGAATAGCTGAAGATAACATTACATATCTACTGATAGCTACCGTACACTGTATGATTGTTGAGAACTTAGAATGATTAAATCCCCAAGTTTGAATAACTTAGAGACTTCCCGACATAGCTCCCTACCGTTGAGATTGTGATGTTGCATATTATTCCAGTTTCAATTATTTTTTACTAGGATCTGAGGTTCAGTGAGGTCATCATAATGTTGAGGAGGCGTCTTGGGAGCAAGATACGGAGATTTATTGGTGTTATCCCTATCTCTTAGGTATATGATTATATTGGTACGTAGTGTTCTGATAGGATTTCCCTTCCTTGGCGAGCTCTTTATTGGTTGTATTGTGATTTAAATTTTGAGGATGAAATTTTTATTAGGAGGGGAGAGTTGTGAGACTCATATCCTAGCCCATACCATTCCATAGGCTTCCGCGATCTTCATAGTCGAATTTCGGCGACCCACGATGCATAGATAGCAGCTGTGCGCGACCTTGAGTCATATCCCGTATTCTAGAGTTAGCTCGACATGAGACTTTTATCTTTGCGACCGCGCCGTCACTGCGTCTCGTACGCTGAGGTGATACCCGGGTCAAGAGATGTGAGCCCGCATTTAGTTTGAGGAAAACGTTGCGCATTTGCAAACCTGGGAGAAATCACATCAATCATGTCAAGTACATATCCCATCAATCACCTCAAGCAAGTACAACCACCCCTTTGAAATGGCCAAGCTATATGTCCTAGAGGGGGGTGAATAGGACTATGCCAAATTAAAATAAAATCAGTGGAATAAAGATAAATAGATAGCCTTACAATTGTAAATCAATTCACAATGCTGAAATCAATTCAACCTCAATAAATAAGAATTGAGGGGTTGATACAAATTCAGTTCTAAGGACAACCTTACACCATAATAAACAAGGGCTTATGGTAGGACAACCTTATTTCTAGAACGTCTTTTGAATGAATAACTCAATCTGAATAAAAATAACCAAATAGCAAGGAATTGAAATAAAGTGTAGAAATAAAGATCTAACTTATTACAACACTCCCCACACTTGCTTGAAATGTAAATTGTTACAACATTTACATCCACACGTACATTCCACAAAATTGAATGATAAACGATATGAAATTTAAGTAAGCATTCAATCCACAAGACAAAGAGTTATAGTGGTTCGCCTGTGTGTACACCAACTGTCTTTCAACAGCCACACAGAATGCTACTCCACTCCTAATATCCTCACACAGGTGATATTAGCATTTACTATCAAATAGGTTTTCACTGGTTCACCCAAAACCTTTACAATTGTGTCTTTTTAACTTGGGCTTACACACTTTAAAAACCCACACTTCTGAGTTTTCTGGCTCTCCTCAGACAAACACACAAATTGAGATTTTTCTGGCGAATCTCAAACAAAAACCAAAACAGAATGGAATTTATAAAATTGTAAAATACCTGGATTTCTCCTTTTCGTAGCAGCCCAGTAGAACCAATCGGAGTAGATGTTCGAATATAGAAGTGCAATGTCCACTACTCACTTTAATATGGTTCTAAGTTCTAATTGATTTTAGATTTAAACCAGTCGGGCGTAGCTATATTTGATTTTGATTCCAAGAAGAAGGAATAAGGCAGTTCCTCTTTTCAAATGAGATTGGAATACATGAACAAAATCAAATTAAATAAGCTAGCAAAAAGAGAAAGCAATGATGCACAAAATAGCTTAAAAATAAACACAAACTTATCTTAGAGTGGAGCCTTGAATTCACTTAATTTTCAAATTAAAACTCTGAAATTCGTGTGCTATTTATAGCTGAAGAAATTCGTGTTCGACTGGTCTTAGGGTCACCGCGATGGGTCCTGAAATAAACAGATTTTTGAATTTTTGAGCCCGATCGCATCAGACCATTGTACGACCGGTCGTAGGCAGTCCACGACTGGTCGAAAGCAATCCACGACTGGTCGTGACCCCTCTACGACTAGTCATGTGACACTTGATTTAGTCACTAGAGTTTGAGTCATAGCTTTATGACTGGTCGAAGGTCGAGTCGAGACCATCCCACGACCGGTTGAGCAGACTTCAGGACTAGTCGTAGCCAAACTGGAAAATTTGATAAATTGCAACAATTCTAGGACTGGTCTTGGAACTTCTTAGACTGATCAAAACAGTGCTAGGACTGGTCGAACAAGGTCTAGGACTGGTCTTAGAATAGACCAAAATCATGTAATAATATTCCCCACACTTGCTATCGCGCCGTCGTCGCATCTCGTACGCTGAGATGATACCTGGGTCAGGAGATGTGAGCCCGCATTTAGTTTGAGGAAAACGTCGCGTATTTGCAAACCCAGGAGAAATCACATCAATCATGTCAAGTACATATCCCATCAATCACCTCAAGCAAGTACAACCACCCCTTTGAAATGGCCAGGCTATATGTCCTAGAGGGGGGTGAATAGGATTATGCCAAATTAAAATAAAATCAGTGGAATAAAGATAAATAGATAGCCTTACAATTGTAAATCAATTCACAATGCTGAAATCAATTCAACCTCAATAAATAAGAATTAAGGGGTTGATACAAATTCAGTTCTAAGGAAAACCTTACACCATAATAAACACGGGCTTATGGTAGGACAACCTTATTTCTAGAACGTCTTTTGAATCAATAACTCAATCTGAATAAAAATAACCAAATAACAAGGAATTGAAAGAAAGTGTAGAAATAAAGATCTAACTTATTACAACACTCCCCACACTTGCTTGAAATGTAAATTGTTACAACATTTACATCCACACGTACATTCCACAAAATTGAATGATAAACGATATGAAATTTAAGTAAGCATTCAATCCACAAGACAAAGAGTTATAGTGGTTCGCCTGTGTGTACACCAACTGTCTTTCAACACCACACAGAATGCTACTCCACTCCTAATATCCTCACACAGGTGATATTAGCATTTACTATCAAATAGGTTTTCACTGGTTCACCCAAAACCTTTACAATTGTGTCTTTTTAACTTGGGCTTACACACTTTAAAAACCCACACTTCTGAGTTTTCTGGCTCTCCTCAGACAAACACACAAATTGAGATTTTTTTGGCGAATCTCAAACAAAAACCAAAATAGAATGGAATTTATAAAATTGTAAAATACCTGGATTTCTCCTTTTCGTAGCAGCCCGGTAGAACCAATCGGAGTAGATGTTCGAATATAGAAGTGCAATGTCCACTACTCACTTTAATATGGTTCTAAGTTCTAATTGATTTTAGATTTAAACCAGTCGGGCGTAACTATATTTGATTTTGATTCCAAGAAGAAGGAATAAGGCAGTTCCTCTTTTCAAATGAGATTGGAATACATGAACAAAATCAAATTAAATAAGCTAGCAAAAAGAGAAATCAATGATGCACAAAATAGCTTAAAAATAAACACAAACTTATCTTAGAGTGGAGCCTTGAATTCACTTAATTTTCAATATTAAAACTCTGAAATTCGTGTGTTATTTATAGCTGAAGAAATTCGTGTTCGACTGGTCTTAGGGTCACCACGACTAGTCCTGAAAGAAACAGATTTTTGAATTTTTGAGCCTAATCGCATCAGACCATTGTACGACCGGTCGTAGGCAGTCCACGACTGGTCGAAAGCAATCCATGACTGGTCGTGACCCCTCTACGACTAGTCATGTGACACTTGATTTAGTCGCTAGAGTTTGAGTCATAGCTTTATGATTGGTCGAAGGTCGAGTCGAGACCATCCCACGACCGGTTGAGCAGACTCCAGGACTGGTCGTAGCCGAACTGGAAAATCCGATAAATTGCAACAATTCTATGACTGGTCTTGGAACTTCTTAGACTGGTCAAAACAGTGCTAGGACTGGTCGAACAAGGTCTAGGACTGGTCTTAGAATAGACCAAAATCATGTAATAATATTCCCCATACTTGTTATCGCGCCGTCGTCGCGTCTCGTACGCTGAGATGATACCTGGGTCAGGAGATGTGAGCCCGCATTAAGTTTGAGGAAAACGTCGCGTATTTACAAACCCAGGAGAAATCACATCAATCATGTCAAGTACATATCCCATCAATCACCTCAAGCAAGTACAACCACCCCTTTGAAATGGCCAAGCTATATGTCCTAGAGGGGGGGTGAATAGGACTTTGCCAAATTAAAATAAAATCAGTGGAATAAAGATAAATAGATAGCCTTACAATTGTAAATCAATTCACAATGCTGAAATCAATTCAACCTCAATAAATAAGAATTGAGAGGTTGATACAAATTTAGTTCTAAGGACAACCTTACACCATAATAAACAAGGGCTTATGGTAGGACAACCTTATTTCTAGAACGTCTTTTGAATCAATAACTCAATCTGAATAAAAATAACCAAATAGCAAGGAATTGAAATAAAGTGCAGAAATAAATATCTAACTTATTACAACACTCCCCACACTTGCTTGAAATGTAAATTGTTACAACATTCACATCCACACGTACATTCCACAAAATTGAATGATAAATGATATGAAACTTAAGCAAGCATTCAATCCACAAGACAAAGAGTTATAGTGGTTCGCCTGTGTGTACACCAACTGTCTTTCAACAGCCACACAGAATGCTACTCCACTCCTAATATCCTCACACAGGGGATATTAGCATTTACTATCAAATAAGTTTTCACAGGTTCACCCAAAACCTTTACAATTGTGTCTTTTTAACTTGGGCTTACACACTTTAAAAACCCACACTTCCGAGTTTTCTTGCTCTCCTCAGACAACCAAACCAAAATAGAATGGAATTTACAAAATTGTAAAATACCTGGATTTCTCCTTTTCGTAGCAGCCCGGTAGAACCAATCGGAGTAGATGTTCGAATATAGAAGTTCAATGTCCACTACTCACTTTAATATGGTTCTAAGTTCTAATTGATTTTAGATTTAAACCAGTTGGGCGTAGCTATATTTGATTTTGATTCCAAGAAGAAGGAATAAGGCAGTTTCTCTTTTCAAATGAGATTGGAATACAGGAACAAAATCAAATTAAATAAGCTAGCAAAAAGAGAAAGCAATGATGCACAAAATAGCTTAAAAACAAACACAAACTTATCTTAGAGTGGAGCCTTGAATTCACTTAATTTTCAATATTAAAATTCTGAAATTTGTGTGCTATTTATAGCTGAAGAAATTCGTGTTCGACTGGTCCTAGGGTCACCACGACTGGTCCTGAAATAAACTGATTTTTGAATTTTTGAGTCTGATCGCATCAGGCCGTTGTACGACCGATCGTAGGCAGTCCACGACTGGTCGAAAGCAATCCACGACTGGTCGTGACACCTCTGCGACTGGTCGTGTGACACTGATTTAGCCGCTAGAGTTTGAGTCATAGCTTTACGACTGGTCGAAGGTCGAGTCGAGACCATCCCACGACCGGTTGAGCAGACTCCAGGACTGGTCGTAGCCGAACTTGAAAATCTGATAAATGGAACAATTCTAGGACTGGTCTTGGAACTTCTTAGACTGGTCGAAACAGTGCTAGGACTGGTCGAACAAGGTCTAGGACTGGTCTTAGAATATACCAAAATCATGTAATAATATTCAATTGAATTATGTAGCCAAAGTAACCTACCCTAAGGTCAATCTAAGGTTTATCATACCTGGGACATGAAGTATGGACATTGAACACTTCATTTGTTTAGACTTTGATCATTACGAAGCTTGAGTTCTTCTTGATGTAGCTTGACTACTTCACAAGCTTTGAAATTAATGTCACTTTAAGTTGCACTTGAGTCCCGTACTTATATTTGAATCTTGAACTTCCACTTGCACTTGAATCTTGAACTTCCACTTGCACTTAAACTTGAGTCTTGACCCTGAGCTCTTCTTTAATATCTTCTACATTGTAGCTTGAACTATCATGAAGCTTGAAGAGTTCTTTAAACTAGACTTCAAGTGTTGACGTGGTGTCTCGAACAGATTTATCAAGATATAAACACAAGCCATACAAAGAAGTTTTGATACACAAAATTTGACAATCAAAGAGGAATCAAATCATAGCACTTACAATCTTCCCCTTTGTCAAATTGTGACAAAACATCTCTCATACTTCAATAAGATAAGCATCACATTGTATAATAATGAATCATGCACCAGTTGTCATAAAATAAGCATCATCCCCTTAAGACACCTCAACTCCCCCTGAGTAGTGTACCCCCATCATATCAATGCACAAATTCTCCCCCTTTTTGTTAAAATATAACAAAGGAAGAATCAAAGATAGGATATGAAAGACAGAAATAGAGATAACAACTCAGAAAGATAAAAAGTTCAGAGTTAAGAACAGTAATCAAGGTGAGTTAGAGTACATATCAAAATAGTTAATAAGTGAAGTTTAAAACAGGCATCCACACAATCAAAGAAAGTAAATTAGTAAAATTATTATAGACCAAGGATTTAACATTCTCAATCTGAACCAGAAGATGGAGCAGGTATGTTAGGATCACTTTGATGAAGGCTCTTCTGTAAGCGCCTAAAATATCTGCACATAATTTTAATTTGTTGATTGTGGCCAACATTCATCTGTTCTACCTTTTCCTCTAATGCACTTAGACGTGCATTGAAATCAGATGGTTCAAAGTCTGGATCATTTCCAGAATCGGAATCAATCTCATTAAAATTATAATCCATGTTAATATCATCAAGCGGCAACTCATCACCTTCGACACCAATCTCAGCTTCAGCAGCAGCATCACCCGCACCAACATCAACTTGACCAGGGGCCAAGCTCAACTTCATTTTGTTTAGGTTGGAATTGTTAAATATGAGGTGTTGGATAAGAGCCTCACCGACAGGCATAGCGACTAACATGTGAGTAGCTAATACATTCAACAGATATCCAAATGGAATATCACCATGACCAGGATGACTACGGATTTGAATGATAGACGAACAAATCAAGGAGGGCAAACAGACATTAATACCAGTAATGATTGAGTACAAAATACGAACCATAAACAGAGTCAACTCAGTCTTGTTTCTAGAGCGAGGATACAGATTAGAAGTGAAGATACGATGTAACACTCTGTATTTGGGTAACAAGTATTTGGTTTTAAGGGCATTCCCATTTGTAGTCCATGGTGCATTCATGTTACACAATGCTCTAGTATAAGTACGTTTTTCCGATTCTGACACTTTCTCAGCAAGTGCACTAGGATGAACACCATCATCATTTACTGGTATGTCCATAAGGCCTGAAATTAAATGTCAATCAACAGAAAAAGGCCCTTCTCTAGTGGTAATAATGAAAGTCAGTTGCTCAGCAGAAAAGTCAGATATACATGCAACCATGGCCTGTGCTATGGACTGGTATGCCGGCCCACCCCAGTGTAAAATGTTTTCCCATCCTATAGATTGAAGAAGAGGAAGGACACTGTAAGGAGCGATATGATTTAAACTAACAGCTTTTTCAACAATTACATTCCGCATACGTAAGTCACGTACATGCGGAGGATCATCTTCAGGATCCCTAAGATGACGTTTAGTGATAACATTTGATCGAGAAGAAGAAGCACCTCTAGGATTATTTTTTTTTACCTCTAGATTCCATATTCTTGAAGAAATGAAAGAAACTTTAAGAAAAGAGAGATGCGTTTCTCTAGATTCAACAAAAGAAAAAGAAAAACCCAAAAAGTTGAAGATCTATAGAAAATAGACAACAATAATCAAGAAATCTAAGAGAAAAGATTCAGATACTTCAAGAAATAAAAGAAAATCACTCTAACCTGAAAAAATCGAACACAAGGGTTCGACTAGTCGAAGCTTGGCTGTTGGTGAGGAAGGTTAAAATGAAGAAGAAGAGTGTTTTCCCCAAATTAAAGAGGTCAGCGCGCGCACGACCGGTCTTGGGACTACTCGACCGGTCGTAGCAAGACTGGTCGAGCACGTCCTCGACCGGACTTAGACCAGAAAAAAATATGCAATTTCCACAGAATTTTGAATTTTAAAATAACATATTAACATTATATACATTATGATACAAAGATGCATGATCAATCATTTAAAATTGCACATACCAAGATCAAATTTCAATTTGTTAAACCTGCTTTTATCGAGTGGTTTAGTGAAAATGTCAGCAAGCTGAGTCTCGGTAGGAATATATTCTAAAGATATTATTTTTTCTTCCACTAATTCACGAATATAATGAAACCGAATGTCAATGTGCTTAGTATGTGAATGCTGGATTGGGTTTTTTGAAATGTTTATCGCACTGGAATTATCACAGTATAAAATCATCGAGTCGTGTGCGATTCCATAATCACTCAACATACGTTTCATCCAAACCAGCTGAGTACATGCATTTCCAACTGCAATGTATTCGGCCTCAGCAGTTGAGAGTGATATGAAACTTTGCTTCTTGTTAAACCAAGAAACCAAACAATTTCCAATGTAAAAACAACCACCGCTGGTTGATTTTCTATCATCTATATTTCCTGCCCAATCGACATCTGAATACCCAGCCAATTGAACACTAGTATCATTGGGATACCAAAGACCCAGATTAACTGAACTTGCAACATATCGAATAATTTGCTTAACAGTAGTTAAGTGAGATTCTTTAGGATTAGATTGATATCTAGCGCAAATTCCAACACTTAAAGCAATATCAGGTCTACTTGCAGTTAAGTAAAGTAAGGTACCTATCATGCTACGATACAATTTAGGATCTACATCTTTACCTGTAGAGTCTTTTGAGAGTCTTAGAGTTGTACTCATAGGAGTATCAAAATTCTTACCATTTTCAACTCCGAACCTCTTAATCAAGTTCAATGCATACTTAGTTTATGAAATAAAAATTCCATCAGATTGTTGTTTTACTTGCAACCCCAGAAAATAATTTAATTTACCAACCATGCTCATTTCGAATTCAGATTTCATTAGATTTGCAAACTCAACAGTCATGTTAGTACAAGTTGATCCATAAATTATATCATCAACATAGATTTGAACCATTAAGATATCATCGTTATGTTTCTTAACAAAAAGCATCTTATCGACACTACCCATCTGAAAATTGTGACTTAGTAAAAACTTAGTCAATTTTTCATACCATGCTCTGGGAGCTTGTTTCAGACCATAGAGAGCCTTTTTAAGGGGGTATACATGATTAGTAAGCTTAGGGTCTTCAAACCCAGTCGGTTGTTCAACATATACCTCTTCAAGTAAGTCGCCATTCAAAAAGGCACTCTTCACATCCATTTGAAAAATTCTAAACTTTCTAAAACATGCAATAGATATGAAAAGTCTGATTGATTCAAGGCGAGCAACTGGGGCAAAAGTTTCATCATAATCAATTCCTTCAATTTGCGTGTACCCTTGCATAACCAGTCTTGCCTTGTTTTGAATGATATTTCCCAATTCATCAGACTTATTTTTAAAAATCCATTTTGTTCCAATAATGTGTTTATCTTTAGGTCTAGGAACTAGATACCAGACATCGTTTCTGACAAACTGATTAAGTTCTTCCTGCATCGCTACTTCCAGTTTTCATCAGAAAGTGCTTCTTTTACGTTTACGGTTCAACCTGAGATGTAAAGCACACGTAATTACATATGTCTTCTAGTTGTCTATGAGTGCGCACACCAGTGAGAGGGTTTCCAAGAATTTGATCAGTTGGATGATCTTTAACAGTTCTTAATTCAGATTTAGTTTCACTTGATGAAGTATCTGGTTTTTCAAATATAAGAGCTTCATCATTATCTGAACTAGGGGCAGGTGTATTCAAGTGATCGTTAATTACAACATTTATTGACTCTTGAATCACACCGGTCTTGTTGTTCAGAACATGATATGCACGACTGTTTAAAGAGTATCCTAAAAAGATCCCTTCATCACTTTTAGTGTCGAACTTTCCCAGATTTTCACAGTCACGTAAAATATAGCACTTGTTGCCAAAAACTCGAAAGTATTTGACAGTAGGCTTTTTCTCAAACCACATTTCATATGCCATTTTATTATTAGATTTGCAAATATAAACACGGTTAATAATGTAGCAGGCGGTATTCACTGCTTCAGCCCATAAATTTCTAGGGAGCTTCATGCTATTCAACATAACATTTCCCATTTCTTGAAGCACTCTCTTTTTCCTTTCCACAATACCATTTTGTTGTGGAGTTTTGGGCGTAGAGAATTCATGTGATATTCCCTGATCGCTACAGAGTTTCTCAAAACAGCTATTTTCAAACTCGGATCCATGATCACTTCGGATCTTACTGACTTGAGAACATTTTTTAGTTTGGATCCATTTGATAATATTTTTCACTTCATCAAGAGTTTCTGATTTGTCTCTCAAAAATGAAACCCAAGTGTATCTTGTATAATCATCTACGATGACCAAGATGTATTTTTTGCCACCTCGACTTTCCGTTCTGGTTGGTCCTGTAAGATCCATGTGGAGAAGCTCGAGTGGTCTAGAAGTGGTATTGGAGTTCACCTTTTTGTGTGAGCTCCTAGTTTGTTTACCATACTAGCATTCATCACATATTTTGTCTACTTTTTGCACTTTAGGTAGACCTCTAATAAGTTCTCCTTTGCTCAATCTGTATAAATTTCGGTAGTGTACATGTCCAAGGCGTTTATGCCATAATTATGTCTCATCGGTATGGACCATGTAACACGTTTGATTAGATGAGCTACCGTTGCTTACTATATAGCAGTTTCCAGAAGTTCTGCGACCAGTTAATATTACTGAACCCTTTTTATCTATAATCTCACAACCTTGATTAGAAAATTTAACACTATGGTTGTTGTCGCATATTTGAGATATGCTTAACAGGTTGTGTTTTAGTCCCGCAACATATAAAACATTCTTAAATAAGGGAAGATTATAAAGTTGAACCGTACCTTGGCCAATAATCTTACAGTTGCTACCATCACCAAATGTGACTGACTCATCAGTCATATCTTTTAAATCAGTGAATAAAGTCTTGTCACCTGTCATGTGCCTGGAACATCCACTGTCTAGGTACCATTTTGAATAGCTTGTTGCTTTGAAAGCAGTGTGGGCAACCAAGCAGGCAACTTTAGGAACCCATTTCATAACTGTTTTGGGTTTACGAATGTAGTTGATCTTCTTTTGTCTGATGTTGTAAGAATGACCTACTGAGTTAGATTTTAAGAGCTCCTTAAGTAAATTAACTATTTTTTCAGCAAGAGGATTTCTAATTTGATTTTTAAAATAGTTGCTTTTAGGTTTTTGAAAAGTTTTTGTATTTTTAGAAAAAATTTGACAAGTACCTTTTCCTTTTGAGTTAGAAGCTTCTCCTTTCAAAAAGTTGGGAGGAGTATTCTTCTGTTTAGGAGATGTATTTTTATCATAGCCCAACCCAGATCGATCGCCACATTTTCTTGATTTGGATAATAATTTTCTAACTTTGGATCACCTTGGGCATATCTCCATGTATCCTTCAAACTCAGAAAAGAAGATACTTCATTTTTAAGTTTCTCATTTTCAGATTTTAAATCATCAATCAGGGAGGTTTTGAATTCCAAATCACATTTTGATTTTTCGAAACAATCTGAAATTTGTAATTTTTCTAAAGCAAGAGTTTCAAAACATTCTTTGAGTTTAGAAAACTTTTCTTTTTGAAGTTTAAGTTTGACAACAATTTTACAACTTTCCTTATATAAGGCATTATAAGCATCTTGAAGATCTTCTTCATTTTCATGATCACTATTCAAATTTTCTTCACTTGTTGAGTCATCGTGATTTAAAAAAGTAAACTTGGCTAGAGTCATGAGGGCCTTAACTTCATTGCCCGACTCGGTTTCAGAATTTTCTGATTCAGAAGAGCTTCAGAATCAGACGATTCATCCCAAGTAGCCAACATACCCTTCCTTTTGGGTCTGTCCTTTCTAGGACATTTGTTTGCTAGATGCCCATACTCTTGGCAGTTGTAACACTGACTGTCTTTCAAAGACTTCCAAGTTTTGGACTTAGGTTTAGATCGTTTCTTTTCATTTGTCTTTTGAAAATCGACCCTTTTCTTACTTTTGAAAATCTTATAGAACTTTTTCGCTAAAAGAGCCATATCATCTTCAGAATTTTTAAATCTGAATTTTCTTCTAACACATTTTTAAAAGATTTCAAAGCTATAGATTTACCTTTAGGAGCTTTAAAGTTTAACTCATAGGTTTGTAAAGAACCAACTAGTTCTTCTACCTTCATATTATCTATATCACGAAGTTCCTGGATCGCGGTTACCTTAGAGTTGAACCGTTCAGGAAGTGAGCGTAGTATCTTTGCACACACTTTACTTTCTGGAATTTTATCGCCAAGACCCCACATTGAGTTTACAATGTCATTTAATCTTGTGTAAAAGTCCATAAACATTTCATTTTCCTCCATATGAATTTCTTCAAATTTGGTTGTGAGGAGTTGGACTTTAGATTTTTTGACAATTGATGTACCCTCGTGTGTCATTTCTAATATATCTCAGGCTTGCTTTGCAGTATCACAGGATATGATTCTTTTGAACTTACTCGGTGATAGTGCGCAAGTGATTGCATTTAGTGCTTTTGCATTGTCACTGCTCTCACTTTTCTGAAGTGTGGACCAAGATGTATAAGGTGTTATTCTCATTGATTTTGATCCATTGATTCCAGTTACTTCAATGGTAGGAGGGCTCCATTCAGTCACTATGGCTTGCCACACACTCTCATCCATTGATTTGAGGAAGATCCTCATTCCGGCTTTCCAATAGGCGTAGTTGTAGTCATCAAAGGGTGGAGGCTTAGTGACTGATAGGCTATCAAAATTTGACATCTTATTTATATAGCTTAGATCGTTAGCTCAGGAAATAAATCCAAATAAAAAGCAATAAGAACGAGCTATTAGGCTTTGATACCACTTGAAATGGCCAAGCTATATGTCCTAGAGGGGGGGGGGGGGGGGGTGAATAGGACTATGCCAAATTAAAATAAAATCAGCGGAATAAAGATAAATAGATAGCCTTACAATTGTAGATCAATTCACAATGCTGAAATCAATTCAACCTCAATAAATAAGAATTGAGAGGTTGATACAAATTCAGTTCTAAGGACAACCTTACACCATAATAAACAAGGGCTTATGGTAGGACAACCTTATTTCTAGAACGTCTTTTGAATCAATAACTCAATCTGAATAAAAATAACTAAATAGCAAGGAATTGAAATAAAGTGCAGAAATAAAGATCTAACTTATTACAACACTCCCCACACTTGCTTGAAATGTAAACTGTTACAACATTCACATCCACACGTACATTCCACAAAATTGAATAATAAATGATATGAAATTTAAGCAAGCATTCAATCCACAAGACAAAGAGTTATAGTGGTTCGCCTGTGTATACACTAACTGTCTTTCAACAGCCACACAGAATGCTACTCCACTCCTAATATCCTCACACGGGGGATATTAGCATTTACTATCAAATAGGTTTTCACAGGTTCACCCAAAACCTTTACAATTGTGTCTTTTTAACTTGGGCTTACACAATTCGAAAACCCACACTTCTGGCTTTTCTGGCTCTCCTCAGACAACCACATAAATTGAGATTTTTCTGGCGAATCTCAAACAAAAACAAAAATAGAATGAAATTTACAAAATTGTAAAATACCTGGATTTCTCCTTTTCGTAGCAGCCCGGTAGAACCAATCGGAGTAGATGTTCGAATATAGAAAGTTCAATGTCCACTACTCATTTTAATATGGTTCTAAGTTCTAATTGATTTTAGATTTAAACCAGTTAGGCGTAGCTATATTTGATTTTGATTCCAAGAAGAAGGAATAAGGCGGTTCCTCTTTTCAAATGAGATTGGAATACAGGAACAAAATCAAATTAAATAAGCTAGAAAAAGAGAAAGTAATGATGCACAAAATAGCTTAAAAACAAACACAAACTTATCTCAGAGTGGAGCCTTGAATTTACTTATTTTTCAATATTAAAACTTTGAAATTCGTGTGCTATTTATAGCTGAAGAAATTCGTGTTCGACTGATCCTAGGGTCACTACGACTGGTCCTGGAATAAACTGATTTTTGAATTTTTGAGCGCGATCGCATCAGACCGTTGTATGACCAGTCGTAGGCAGTCCATGACTGGTTGAAACAAATCAACGACTGGTCGTGACCCCTCTACGACTGGTCGTGCGACACTTGATTTAGTCGCTGGAGTTTGAGTCGTAGCTTTACGACTGGTCGAAGGTCGAGTCGAGATCATCCCACGACCGGTCGAGCAGACTCCAGGACTGGTCGTATCGGAACTGGAAAATCGATAAATAGCAACAATTCTAGGACTGGTCTTTGAACTTCTTTTAGACTGGTCGAAACAGTGCTAGGACTGGTCTTAGAATAGACCAAAATCATGTAATAATATTCAATCAAATTATGTAGCCAAAGTGACCTACCCTAAGGTCAATCTAAGGTTTATCATACCTGGGACATGAAGTATGGACATTGAACACTTCATTTGTTTAGACTTTGATCATTACGAAGCTTGAGTTCTTCTTGATGTAGCTTGACTACTTCACAAGCTTTGAAATTAATGTCACTTTAAGTTGCACTTGAGTCCCGTACTTATATTTGAATCTTGAACTTCCACTTGCACTTGAATCTTGAACTTCCACTTGCACTTAAACTTGAGTCTTGACCCTGAGCTCTTCTTTAATATCTTCTACATTTGTAGCTTGAACTATCATGAAGCTTGAAGAGTTCTTTCAACTAGACTTCGAGTGTTGACGTGGTGTCTTGAACAGATTTATCAAGATATAAACACAAGACATACGAAGAAGTTTTGACACACAAAATTTGACAATCGAAGAGGAATCAAATCATAGCACTTACACCCTCCCCTAAAGTCAACTCTCTCTCTTACAACTAAGTGCACCCATCCATCACTCACCATCCCTCTCTCCCATTACTTCTCTCCCATCACCTCTCTCTCTCTCTCTCATTCTCTCTCTCATTCTCCCAAGCAACCCCAAAGGGGAGAATCGTCCATGGCTTCCAAAGAGAGGAGAAGCTTGGTGTGGCCCACCTTCCTACCACCCAATCCCACCATCCAAAGTCCATCTCAACCGTTAAAATCCACCCCTTGGAGCTCTAGATCGTGTTGGTAGAAGAAGGAAGAGGAGATCGACTGTAGGTGATCCTTATTTTACCATTTTTTGTGATTTAAGGGCCCACATGTGTTGGGACCCATCTTAATTTATGCAATGTATAGGGAGGGCCCATAGTGGCGGGGTCCCTCACCTCTCATGCTCGTCTCTCTCTCTCTCTCTCTCCCTCTCTCTCCCTCTCTCTCTTGATGACCATACCACCCACCTGATGCGTGTGGTGTATCCACGTCGTCCATCATGGTGGAGCCCACTTGATGTATGTGGTGCACCGTACTGTCCTGCGACTTGGACGGTGGGTCCCCACCATGGCCATCCGTTTTGATGGCGGGACTGTAACATCCCGACTTTT
Organism: Magnolia officinalis; assembly: GCA_021015155.1. NCBI lineage: Eukaryota > Viridiplantae > Streptophyta > Magnoliopsida > Magnoliales > Magnoliaceae > Magnolia > Magnolia officinalis. The sequence continues at coordinate 47,334,776 of JAJHSJ010000002.1, read as the reverse complement.
CAGGTCCCAAGTACACGACCTATTTCCTAAAACCCGAGTGTTAACCTTAAAGGATGGTCAAATTTGAGTGTATATATATATATATATATATATATATATATATATATTTCAATTATCAGTGTAAGCAGATGACCGTAGAATGGACAAGTAAGCATAAAAGAAAAATTTTTAATTTCATTTAGAATATACAATAGCTGCCCATAATGACTTATACAAACCAATGTCTCCAAAATTAACAAATACAAGAATTACGTGAACCAATACATGAGGAATAGTAGAATGCAAGTAAATTTGAGCCGCAAGACCCCTCAACTTCTCAAGGTAGATATAATCATGCAACCCTGACACTTGAACCTGACTCCTCAGCCCGAACCTGAAAATCACTTAAGTCACCTATGTTACCTGTACAGTTATATTTATTTGATGGATGAGTGGCCAACTCAGTGTGAACTCCCCTCATGATTACACACCGTCGCATTAGGTAAGCATAGTTATAAAAACATGGCAAGGCTTGCAAAATAATACATGATGCAGTCTTATTAAATGCATGGATGCGTAAATGCATCATCGACCTGGGGGTGTACATCTCGCTGTCGAAATAAAGGTTCGTCCTAGGAGAACTAACCACCTGGAAAAATACACAAAGGTATGCCAGAGGAGAACCAACTATCCAGAAAAGAACATAATATATAGATCACCCAAGGAAAGTTTAATCACCCGAAAAAGACCATAAAACATAGATCGCCCAAGGAGAATTTAATCACCCGAAAAAGACCATAAAGTATAGATCGCCCAAGGAGAATTTAATCACCCGGAAAAGACTATATGCTATGAAAATGCATGATTAGCCCAACCATTATTAGTTCGTTTAACAATCAGCATATTTAGTAAGCTCAAAGGTCACTATGGGGAGCTTAGAGCCCAGCGTAGGTTGACAGCTTAGGCATAGTGTCCCATTCCACCATCCATGGCTCATGAGGCTACCACCTTAGGATGTTTAATGGATCCTAATCGACTAGTGGTCAATCATATTCAGTATATGGGGCTTACCATCGTATGGTTGCACAAAATAAAACATCGAACCCATCTAGGGCAAATACCAAAACAGAGCCACATAGGGCGATATCGAAACAAGCCACCTAAGGCATATATCAAAATAAGCCACATAAGGCAAGTATCAAAACCATGCGATAAAGACCATCCTTAAAAACCACTTGGACACAACCCTTGGATGGTAGGCCCATATCAATATTCAAATCACCCCACCACTTAATAACCACTAAGTCGAAGGTTCATTACAACCAAAATCAATCGAGTTACATCGCAAGTATGGGTGTACATTTATAACTGGGGGTTTCCCACTAATGTACCAGTTTAAATCCCAAAAGCAATCCACAAGTAATCCAATAACATGAATTAAATATACAGGATAAACATTAAGCATATAATGTAGCAATTCAATTCCAACAATTTAACATATGTGACTATGAAGTAGAGATATCAATTGTAAATTAAAATAAAGACTATAACTTAAGCTAATGGGAAAGTGGAAAGCTCAAGGGGAAGAAATCATCACCTCATAGTTTGCATCGCCTACTAACATCATCAGGGAATGTACGTTCCCTTAAAATCGAATCCTACCATAAATCAAGAATTTGTACAATTATATCTAAGTTCTACACACTACCTAGGGTTTAAGATCATAGCCTAGGGTTTTAGTTATTTAGGGTTTTAGTATGGAATTAGGGTTTTATCTTAAAGTTTAGTTTGATGCTTAGATTTTAGGATTTAGATCCTAAGTTATTATTAATATTATTATCGAACAATGGATCAAATAATACTCGCAATAGAAGTACTAATCCATCGAATGATAATTTAGAAATTTATATTTAAATATATATGTAATGTCTAACGTTCTTATAATGATTAATAATCTATTAAATAATAGAGGTAATAAAAATAAAATATTTTCTAACAGTAAAATGATGACGACTAATGATAATAATCATATTACAAGAATTACACTAACCCCATAAGGAAAATAATAATATTTCTTAATGATAAAAATCGTAACTGTAAATAATGAATCTAGTCTCGATAATAGATACTATGATCTATCATTAAATAAATTACCCTCATCTGAAATCACAATTTTGTTTACAATAGCTAGGTTATATAATGGACCTTGATCCTACCATAAATTTTGAAATTGCACCATTAGACCGAACCTAACTTACTATTTATGTTTTAAATATCGACCTATGGTTTAGATCACTTAGGTCTAGGATTTCACCCTAGAGTTTAGGTTTAGATTTAGATTTTTGGATTAAATTTCCATTTGATGTAATAACGGTATTGATGATATTGCTAACTTAAAATAATAATTTAATAATGGATAAATAACAACAACACTAACTATTACATTACAATATTAACTAAAATTTCTAGTTAACAGCATTAAAATAATTCTAATCACTATGGCAAATAGGAATAAAACCAAAGTAATTAATGGTGAAAGAAGTGAAAAATCTTACCAATGTTGACTCGGTTCTGAACCAAGTTGACTCGATTGGCCAGGACAGCCGCACACTCTCTTTCTCTCCCTTCTTCTCCCTCTCTCTTCTTCCCCTTTTCTTCTTTCTTCTCTCTTATTCCTTGCTAGGATGTCCAGTTAGGCCTGGACTAGGCCCATGTCTACTCGACCCAGCTGTCTCGAATGGGCTTGGCTTTATCCGAGTCGACTCAGTAGCAAACACCACCAGCCCCTCCTCTCTTCTCTTTCCTCTTCCTTTCTTCCTTCTCATTTTCTCAATCACTCTCTCTTTTCTTCTCCTTACATATATATATATATATATATATATATATATATATATATATATATATATATATATATATATATATAGTCTAATGCATGAACATCTAGCAAAACTCGGTCCGACTTGGCCTGAGCTCGAGTGGGAGTGCGGTAGCGTCACCCACCATGAGCAATGGCTGCCTACTTCCTCCCTTTCCTTCCTCTTTCTTTCATTTTCTTCCTTTCTTTTCCTCCTTTTTCCCCTCTCCTTTATCTTGCATCATCCCACCGAGCCTACAGTCCAGCCTTGACCAAACTCACTCCGAATCGAGGTGGTGGGGCTGAACTAAAAATGTGGAAGAGCCTCAGATGAAAATGGCAGGTCTCCATCGGGTAAGATTTCTTCCAAAACGAAGGTCCAGTGCGGTGTAATTGTGCCTATGGGAGCTCGGTGAATGGTTGGAGTGAAGCTCCATCAGCGTTTTCATGGTGGGTTCGAAGCTTGAGAGATGCGGCCGAAACTATCCTCGGCCGAAAGGAGGTGTCTTCTAGTTTTGTTGGCTAAGAAAGCCCTAAATCGAAGGGCTAAGATTTCTTGCAAATGAAGGGACGAGATTAAGGGATTCTCGTGCACGCGGATCACCAACGTGAAGTGGAACAATTTTCATTTTCAGAAAGTATGTGCTTGTAGGACTATTTTACACCGATTCCTGTGTGCCCACACGTGCCTGAAAACTGGATAAAATAGTGGGGTTTTGGTCGAGCCCACCTCTTGAGTCAGATGGATGGTTTGGATCATCTAGATGGTCAGCGCAGGTGGGCCACTTACCACCGAAACAGACATTCATCCGTCCTTTGTTAAAAGCCAGAGCGAGAGAGAGGAATTTCTCCTTTTAGAGAAATTTCGGGTCAAACTCGTTTGACAACAACTGCTGGCCCGGTGCACTGCTGGTGCGCAAGAACTATGCACACGCACAACTAGGGTGGGGTCCATGATAGTATTTGGATGAAATCCACTCTGTCAAGGATGCCCTATGGGATTAAATGGGTCCCATGACCAAAGATCAGGCATTTCTAAGTCTTAGGTGGGCCTTACTCTCAATTATAAAGCTCTAATTGAGGATTTCTATAGGATTGGTGATCGGACTGTTCTGAAATTGAACATCAACGGCTAAAATGGCCCCAGGAATTTATTAGACGACTGGGTCCACCTATATTTTGATTTTAGGATAGTAGTTGTTATTATTAGAATAATTTTTAATGTTTTCCATTATTATTATTATTATCATTTTTATTTTTATTACAATTTTCATATGTGTGCACTATTAATCATGTTGTGGGTCCTACTCCATAGGTTATTAAGACTACATATCTCATGATTTTACATTATTATTATTATTATAGTAATAATAATAATAATAATTATTATTATTATTATGGTCCTTGTAGATTTTATTCTGCTCTTCCTCAAGTTGTTTATGTGAAATCTAGCATGCTTATCAGCCCAGTGGCTTAGGGTGGGCCACCAATCTGACTACAAGGCAGGTCCATAACTTAGGTGGGCCATTGGTTAATGATGTATAAGGTGAGTCACGTGTGTTCTCACACACGTGCAAGCTGATTTAGATATCTATAGATGCACTCGAGTACTGAAGGTATGGGGTGTTACAAGGACCCACCTGCTGACTGACGTCATTAAGTTCTGTGGGTCCCACGTGATGTATATGCACATCCAAGCTGTGCAGATGGTGGGACCCATCTGCTGACTGACGTCAGCAAGTTCTATGGGTCCCACGTAATGTATATGAATATCCAAGCCGTCCAGATGGTGGGACCCACTGCTGGACTGACATCAACAAGTTCTGTCAGTCCCACACATGGTATGTGTTAGATCCGAACAGTCCGTCCCTTGGTAGACCACCCTGATGTATTTATTCCATCCACACTGTCCAGATGGTGTTGGACGGTGCTAGACAATGGCTGGACGGTGCTGATTTACTTGGACAACATTTGGATGGTGCAGATTTACTTGGACAATGTTTGGATGGTGCTGATTTACATGGACAATGTTTGGATGGTGCTGATTTACATAAACAATGTTTGGATTGTGCTAATTTACCTGGACAATGTTTGGACAGTGCTGATCATCATTAGTGGGTCATATGCCCCATGGAATGATAGTGTACAGTGATACACATGTTACACCTGCAACTATTAAGATGATTTTTGGTGTGGTCCAAGCCCACTTGAGGCCCATTGGTGCCGCCCATCATGATGTATATTTGAGGCCCATGTGATAGGGCCCACCTGCCTTATATTTGAGGCCCATGTGATAGAGCCCACCTACCATGTATTTAAGGCCCATGTGATGGGGCCCACCTACCTTGTATTTAAGGCCCATATGATGAGGCCCATTTTGATGTATTTCTGGCCCATTTAGTAAGGCCCATCATGATATATTTTTGGCCCATATGATGAGGCCCATTGTGATGTATTTCTAGCGCATTTGGTAAGGCCCATTGTGATATATTTCCAGCCTATATAATGAGGCCCATTGTGATGTATTTCTGGCCCATATGATGAGGCCCATTGTGATGTATTTCTAGCCCATATGATGAGACCCATTGTGATGTATTTCTGGCCCATATGATGAGGCCCATTGTGATGTATTTCTGACTCATTTGGTAAGGCCCAATGAGATGTATTTTTCGGCCCATATATTGCGTTATACCCATCCATCCTTTCTCGACGGGCGGGGCCCACATTGATGTATGTATTATGAATCCACACCGTCCATCTGGATGGTGCGGTGTGGGCATACCAAGTTGTATGTGTTTCTCCCAGCCGTCCATCTGTCCAGGACGGTGGGACCCACCTTGATGTATGTATTTTATCCCCACACCATCCATCTGGACGGTGCTGCTATGAGACACAGCGTGATGTATGGATTTTATCCACACCATCCGTCTATTTTTTTAGTAGGACGGTGGGACCCACCCACACGTGTTGTACGTGTGGGGTGGGGCTCACCTTGATGTATGCATTCTATATTCACACCGTCCATTTGGACGGTGTTGTATGGAGCAGACCGTGATGTATGTGGCTTACATCCACGCTGTCCGTCCATTTTGGACTGTGTGGGCCCTTGCCTTAATGTTGTGTTGTATACCACGCCATCCATCTGTGCGTGGTCCACCTTGATATATGCATTTTATATACACGTTGTCCGTCCGTGGCCCACCGTGATATATGTGTTAAATCCACACCGTGCATCCATGAAGACCATATGATGTATATCCACATTGTCCAATGGGATGTGGGCCCACAAGATGTACGTGTTTGATTGGGGCCCACCTTAATGAGTTGTATGTGCGGCCCATTTGATAAGGCCCGATGTGATGTAATTGGGGCCCAGGCATGAGGCCCATTGAGATGTATTTGAGGCCAACGCGAGGGGCCCATTATGATGTATATTGGCACATATGATGAGGCATGATGTAATGTATATTGGTCCATATGATGAGGCCTGATGTGATATATATTGGCCCATATGATGAGGCCCAATGTGATGTATGAGAGTGTAACGCCCTAAAAATCGGGGGTCGAGCAAAGCTTAACTCCCGAGTTCCAATGCATCACTTATGCAACATAGATAATGATGATTATGATGAGAGCATTGAAACATGAATGGGATTATACCAAAAAAGCATATCATACTCCAGAGACAGTTAAATTGCAAGTGAAAGACTGTGATAGATATATAAACTATATAAACTGTGGTGAGTCTCCAGAGTGTGATAATGTTACCAGGTTAATGTATTACAAGTACAATTTCAAAATATACCAAAGGTATAGTGTCATATAGTCAACATCCCTGTAACCCCGTCGATCAAGGCACGACTCACATGAAACCGCTAGAAAACAGCATATACGAGAAAGCATTCTCTTTGCCACAAAAGTCCAGCTCCGCCTCATAAGCATTGTCATCACCTGCATCTACAACAGGATCTAGTTGGTGTGTACAACACTGTCCTGTAACGTGGGAGTGAGTGATTAACTCAGTGGAACAATAAATCATAGGTTAACATGTTATCTATTCAGTAAAGTAGTAATGATAAAGCAGTACAATCAACAATCCTAAGTACTCTTGTTAATGCAAGTATGAAATACTGTCATGATGCATGCCCTCACCAACATACTCCCTCATGCGACACCATCTTACGTCCACGTCATGTGTTCATCCCTCAGTGCTCCACATCTTCCATGCACATGCAATGCGATGATGAGCATGATTACCGAGTTGTTATTAGTCATTTTCATACAACAGTATTGGAAAACTAAGGCACCTCCCTTATATCATTCCCAAACAATGATCCATTCTAGGGTCGCCAGTCCTAGATACTCTCATACGATGATGCGGTTCTAGGTCGCTGTAAAGGGCTGCTAGGGCTGTTACACGCACTCGTTGCACCGCTCCCCCATCACCTTATCAATACAGGCCTAGTTTATACTCTATTTACTACGAGAGGGCTCGTCGCCTCACTATAGATTCAGATTATGATCGAGGTCACTACACCGGGTACGGTCAAGGCTGTTACACGGAATCGTTGCACCACTCCCCCATCACCCATCAAAGCAGTGTAGGCCAACCGCTCGAATATAGTGTCTCATACCACCATAACCAGCTCAGGAGTCTGGTTACTCAATGGTCACTACGGGGAGGCTCGTGGCCTCAGCGTAGGCCGACAGCTCGACCACGATGTCCCATACCACCATGCCCGGCTCATGAGTCTTAGCGGATCGAGGTACCAAGGTTAACGGGGTTGCACTGGTAAGTTCAGTACCTTAGGTTCAAGCAGTAGCATCCATACATGATGAACATACATTAGACAGATCGGGTTACTTGACGAGATCAGCTAGCTTGAGCGCACGACAAGTTGAACGACATGAAGTGCATAAGCACTTCGCGTGGCCAACCACAATCGCCAACCGAAGTACGACTCAGGTTCGTCAAACACATCTCACGTGGCAAATGAATCTCAGCCATGAATTCAGTCCCATTACCGATTGCCTGGACTATTCAATAGCCCCAATCACATTCAATTACAGAACAGTTAAAGCAGTAATGGATCAAGATTTCCAATCATACAATCAAATATCCAATATTGTCCGCTTAGGGCTACTAGGGCTGTTGCATGGAATCGTTACACCACTCCCCCATCACCCTTCACGGCTCTTAAGGAATACAACTTAAACATGTGAAGTAGTCAAAGCAGAATTAAATAAACAAGTAATTCAAACATATTGACAACCATGTTATAAAACAAAATGCAAACAGCAAATCCAAACACATACCTTTCATAAACCAGCAAGTGATTAAACTAAACAACTTACATGAAAGAAATCATACACATCACTAAGGTAGTTGAGAATCTCATCTCAACACCTACTCAAGGCATTACTAGATTAAGTACATATCTATATAAGCATTTTCACAAACACTTAAACTACACCTTCCAACATACCTATAATATACTAATTAAAACACAAGTTGTAGTGAATCCTTTCACAAAGGATTGCCACATGAACTACGATCATGCATACACGACTAATAGTAATGACAAGCATAAATCATAGTTCCACATTCATTTGAACATTTCTACAAACACTTAGGCTACAACTAGTACATACACGACGTATGTTAATATAGCAGGTGTTAGGCTAATCAGTTCACCTAGAAGTTGATACACATGTATCTAGCATACCTAGACAACAATTAATCATGGCAAGCACAAATCCATATTTCATACGTATACGGTATTTTCTACAAATACGAGGAATACAGTATATTCAACATAGTTAACGTATAACCGAAAAATGAAATGGATAACACTTTGTACATGTGCAATTGCATGCAGATCATGAATATATTATTATCTGACATTGAAAGCATTGAAAACCATCACCTATACGTCTAAAGTCCGCACCTTTTGTCGGTAAACTTGAACCGAATCCAGTTTGAACCCAACGGCTTTGTCTACGGCACAACGACAACATGAATCATGAAACAGGTTAGCTATTCCATCACCTACTATAACATCCCGAAAAATCGAGGGTCGAGTAGTAACTCAACTCTCGAGTTTCCAGAACATCACTTATGCAACATAAATAATGATGATTAAATGTTGACTGTATTAGAGTAGTGAACATGAGTGAGATTAAGCCAAACAACATATCATACTCCAGAGACAGTTAAATTTGCAAGCGAAAGACTGTGATAGATAGATAAAATATATAAACTAGGATGAGTCTCCAGAGTGTGATAACATTACCAAGTTAAATAATTACAGGTACAATCCTAAAATATACCAAATGTATAAGGTCCTCTAGTCAATATACCAGAAAGCCCCGCTGATCAGGACACGACTCACTGGAAGCCGTCAGAAGACAACCAATATAAGCAAGCATCGTAGTCATTGTAGAGGTCTGGCTCCACCTCAGAAGTAGCGTCGCCATCTGAAATCAGACAATGTCTGGTGGGTGTTCGAAACACCATCCCGTAACGTGGGAGTGAGTAGCTAACTCAGTGAAACAATAAAGCATAGGTTAACTTGTTATCAATATAGTCAAGCAGTAATGATAAAGCAGTAAAATCAAACACTCCTAACTACTCTTATTAATGCAAGTATGGATGCGGGTATGATGGATGCCCTCACCACACCCTCCCTCGTGCGACATCATCTCACGTTCGCGGCATGCTTTCATCCCTCAGTGCTCCACATCTTCCAAGCACATGCAATGCATGATGAGCATGATTACCGAGTTTTTAATTAGTCCATTTCAAACAGCAGGATTGGGAAACTAAGGTACCTCCCTTGTATCATTCCCAAACATGATCCATTCTAGGGTCGTCAGTCCTAGTTAATATCAGACGACGGTGTGTTTTCTAGGTCACTGCAAAGGCTGCCAGGGCTGTTACACACAAAGGTTACACCACTCCCCCATCACCTCTTAAACGATTCATCATAATACAGAAACAGGCCTAGTTCATACTTGATATACCGCGGCAAACTCTAAGGCTCACCGTGATTTCAGAGTATGCTCTAGGTCACTACAAAGGGCTGCCAGGGCTGTTGCTCGCATTCATTGCACCACTCCCCCATCACCTTATCAATGTAGGCCGACATCACGAATATAGTGTCCCATACCACCATAATTGGCTCACGAGTTTGGTTGCTCACTGGTCACTACAGGGAGGCACGTGGCCGCAGCGTAGGCTGACAGCTCGACCACGGTGTCCCATACCACCATGCCCGGCTCATGAGTCTTAGCTGATCGAGGTACCATGGTTAGAAGGGATTCCACTGGTAAGTTTGGTACCCTAGGTTCAAGCAGTAGCGTCCAAACATGGTGAACATACATAAGACAGATCGGGTTGCCCGACGAGCTCGGCTAGCTCGAGCGTACAACAAGTTGAACGACATGAAGTGCATAAGCACTTCGCGTGGCCAACCACTATCGCCAACCGAAGTACGACTCGAGTTCGTCGAACACATCACACGTGGCAAATAAATCACAGCCACGAATTCAATTCTGGTACCGATTGTCTGGACTATAATCATAGCCCCAAACATAATCAATTTCAAATAGTAAAGCAGTAATGGATCAAGGTTCAAATCATACAATCAAAGTCTGATATTATCCGTTTAGGGCTGCCAGGGCTGTTGCACGCATTCGTTGCTCCACTCCCCCATCACCCATGACGGATCATACAACGTAAACATGAATTTAAAATATGCATTACATAGATAAAATCATAAAAGCAGTTGAGCATGTTATGAAGCGCAACACAAGCATGAGTTTGTACATATTCAATTCCTAATCACACAACTATCCAAGGAAAACATACCACATAGTTAAGAGAAGTTGAGAATCATATCTCAACACCCTTATACATTACAATTTTCTAACTACTACTCATTCAGACATTTCAACAAACACTTTAAAAGACATACATCAACATACATGACATATGTTGATCACATAGGCATTAGGCCAAATCCTTTCACTAGGGAGTTACCCCAACCATAACACGCATACACCCACGACGGATAGTCATGGCAAGCAGGAATCCAAGTTCCATATTCATTCAGTCATTTCCACAAACACTTGGGCCACACATTTTAGCATATATAGTGTGTATTGGCCGTGGCGTGATTTAGGGCAAATCCTTTCGTCAAAGGGGTATCGCCAATACAACAACATCATGAATCCATGACAATTAGTCATGGCGAGCATGAATGAGAATTCTATACTCATTCAGTCATTTTCACAAACACTTAGAATACACTATTACAACATACATGGTGTATGTTAGCAAAACATGTATTAGGGCTATCCTTTAGCCAAGCGAGTATTTTATCTATGTATAATATATTCATACAGCAAATAATCATGATAAATACATCTTTAAAATTTATACGTATACGGTATTTTCTAGAATACACAATTTCAACATACATAGTGTATATAAGCAAATCATGTATTAGGGCGAATCCTTTCGCCAAACAGGTAATTTATCCACATATAATATATTTATACGACAAATAATCATGTCATACACATTTCCAAAATTTGTACGTATACGGTACTTTCTTCAAATACCTAGAGTATGTAGAATTCCATATTTTTCATCTTTAATCGAAACGGAAAACAGATAGCACTTTGTACATGTGCAATTGCATGCAGATCATGAATCTATCATTATCTGACATTGAAAGCATTGAAAACTGTAACCTATACACCTAAAGTCCTCACCTTTTGTCGTAGAATCGTAACGAAGTCGATAGGTTTGCTAAGCTTCCGTATTTGGTAGTTTGACAACCTATAAAACGAAATAGGTTAGCTATTTCATAACCTACAACCACCCAAGCCCCAAATCAGATTAGGGTTAGGGTTTCTTACCTAGAAACAGAGCTGGAATCGCCGGGAAAGCGATTAGAATGGAGCGGTGTAGCTCGTAAAGCGGCAGGGAAGAGTGGCAGGGAGGTTCTCCCACTGCTCCCACACTTTCTCTCTCTTTTCTCTCTTCCCTCACTAGGTTTTATCTCAAATTCATATGGCTGCAATGAGAGAGGGTTTAAGGTTCTTATATAGCCTAAAAACTCACCGAAACAGACTCCAGGTCAAAGTATACTTCGGTTATAACCAAAGCGGGTCAGTTTCAGCTCAACGGAGGACTTCTGGCGGGCCTCCTTGGGCCAAAGGTCGGACTTAAGCTCACCGACAATGAATCTAGGTACTATTAAGTTTTCATTTTAGTAGGGTTCTCAAATCAGCGTGGCGAACCAGTTTCAATTCAACGGTCAGCGGATCTCGATCGGAGATTCCGAGTACATGTAAATGTGTATGAAATTTCTCCTGATCCAAGGGTGTAATTTGGTCAGATTCTGACGGTTTGGTTGCTTAAAACTGATCCGCAAGCGAGAGGTGCCAGATTACTATTCAAGATATTTTATTTTGAATTAATTTCGCATTTCTCACACTCTTCACTCCGAGCTCAAGCGAATAGCGCTGGGACACTATCTGGATTTGATTTCCGAGATGGTTGTCAAACCCAGCGAGGCGGTCCTAGTTCCTTAACTTCGTGTTAATCGGACTTCCGACGTGTCGTCCAGATCCGATATGGAGTTTCAAGATGCTCTCAAGAGCAGCCAGGTAATGAGATTGATCCTAGATTTTAGGGTAACCTAGCGTCAATGATTCTACAAGTTTTGGGCCTTACAGATCGTATTTAAAGTGATTGGTGCTATTTTCATATGCACTCTAGTTTAACACTAGCTAAATCTCGCCTAATTTTTAAAGGATTTAGTCCTGAGTGATTTCGGTCTGAGGTGGTACTTAGACCTTTGTAGCAATATTTAGTTTAAGTATTGTTCTTCATCACCTAAACTTTAAGGTAGTGTCTAATGTAAAAGTACTTAGAAAATTAAAAAAAACAAGGTGGTGAAGGGTGGGATTTGTGAAGGAAATGGGTTAAGGAGCGATTTTAGACTGTGGGATTCAGTTCTGACAAGTTAATAAGGTATTAGGATCGACCCATCGCCTAGGGACGTCTAATCCCAGGTTGGTAAAAATCCGGGATGTTACACTCTACACTCTTGGAAACTCTAAAACAGCTTAGGGTTAGGTTTTCTTACCTACGAACGAAGCCGGAATCGCCGGAAAAGCGATCTGCTAGCAATGGTTAAGCACGAAGTGCGGCAGGATAGAGCACCAGGAAACTTCTCCCACTTCTCCCACACTTTCTCTCTCTTCTCTCTCTTCTCTCTCCTAGGTTTTCTCAAATTCATATGGAATGAGAGAGTGAGGGTTTAAGGTCCTTATATACGTCTAGAACGCATAGAAATAGACTCGGGGTCAAGGTATACTTAGGTTATAGCCAAAGTGGGTATGTTCCGTCTGAACGGAGCACTTCTGGCGGCCCCCCTTGAGCCAAAGGTCGGACTTAAGCTCACAGACATTGGATCTAGGTCGAGTTACATTTTTGTTTTGGTCGGATTTCCAGATCACGCGTGGTGGACCAGTTTCAGTTCAACGGTCAGTGAAACTCGATCAGAGATTTCAAGTACACTGACACGTAGGGGCAAATATCCCTGATCCGAGGGTGAATTTGGGTCAGATTTTGATGGTCTGGTTGCTTATAAATTGTCCGCAAGGGACACGCTCTAGATTACTTAAATTTGTATTTTATTTTTAATGAATTTCACATTTCTCACAGTCCTCTCTCCGTGCTCAAGCGAACAGCTGTGGGACACTATCTGAATTTGATTTCCGAGATGGTTGTTAGTAAGGCGGTCCTAACCGTTTAAGTTTGCGTTAATCGGACTTTCGATGTGTGGTCCAGATCTGATATGGAGTTTCAATGTGCTCTTGAGAGCAGCCCGCTAATGAGATTGATCCTAGATTTTAGGGTAACCTAGCGTTAATGATTCTACAAGTTTTGGGTCTTGCAGATCGTATTTAAAGTGACTAGTATGGATTTCGTATGAACTCTAGTTTGACAGTAGTCGATCCTCGTCCAATTTCTAAAGGATTTAGTCCTGAGTGACATCTGCTCGAGGTGGGACTCGGGTCTTTGTACGGAATGAGCAACATCACCTAGACTGTAAGATTTGTATCTAATATGAAAGCACTTAGGCGAGTTTGAAGGATAAGATAGTGAAAGGTGAGATTCGTGAAGGAAAGTTGAGGTTTTCAAGAAAATGGTTTGAAAATGGATTTGAGACCTTTGAATTGAGTGTTTGAGAAGTTAATCAGGTGTTAGGATTGACCCATTGCCTAAGGACGTCTAATTCCAGGTTGGCGAAAATTCGGGTTGTTACAATCTACCCCCCTTAAAAATAATTTCATCCCCGAAATTGGCTCAGGGTAATAAGGATTTTATTATTTCATTTGCCTAAGACTTATTGATTTCAAGTCTCTATGCGTGGTAGGGTGTATCTTGTGCATACTAGTCTAGTACATTTTAGGCTACCCCCCTTAAAAATTTATTTCTTTATCTCTTAATTATATCTTGATGGTTTGCTACAATGGATTTCTTTATCTATTTGGAGTCTTGACGGCGATTCCCAACTATTTAGAGTAAGATATATGTTTTCAATAGTCGACCAACACGGAGAGACAGTTATAGTGGGCTTGATCCCGATACATTGATCATTTACCTGGAGTCCTAGTGGCTCCTGGTCTTCTGCTCGGCCAAGCAGTGAATCCATTGGTAGTCACCCAGGATTGAGAATTGGGTCAAGCCACGAATACTTCGCAGTTGTCTATTTCAGTAACTCCGTAGACCGATCACTCTAATAACTTAGGGAATGCCTATAACTGAAAGGTTCAAATGTCCTATTTCTCGGGTTACCCTTTAGGTCTTGGTCTAAGAGAGTCCTCGATATTATCTATGTCCAAGGAAATGGTGAGTCAAATCTTACTAGATCATCCTAAAACGGTTTCTCATAGTAGAACTTGCTAGGGCTTCTATTATGTTCGTATTCAACGAGCACAGTTGTAGATATGTTGACCTTAGCTATTGTAATTCAGTTCGCACCCGGCCTATCCTGTACTATGAATTTGTTTAATACTTGAACCCTAATTGATTTCCTTCGATGACTTCATTATTGACATTATAAGGGAGATTCAGATCCTATGTAGTGACCTGTCCTTACGTATAGTCTGGATCAATTCCATTCGATCCCGGGCCAGTGGGGCAAGGACCAACCATTCTTCCACTGCGCCACTTTGATCAAAAGGAGGTATATACTGACTTAACTAGATTAGGCTCATAATGTTCTACACCCCTTAAAATTTTATTTCTACCTCCAGGGTTCAAGATCTATGTCCTGATCCGTATGTCAGAACAAGGTGTAATTTATGACCTATCCTTGACATGAAGTGGGAAATACATTGGTCTGCCTTTCATCGATGATGTGTACTATGGCGTTGGTACTTATAGTTATAGAAAGGAGCTAAAATGATGGGTGTTGTGGTTGATTTCAGGGACAAGTGTGAGTTTGAGGCAAGATGCCTAATTCTACCATGGAGTTTTGTCATGGTCCAGACTTATCCTATTTAATCATGTCTAGTTTAACAGGCAGGCTATCTTTCTACGTTCATATGCACAATATGTATACTGACATGGCATGTGATTTGGGACCTAATTCCTAACTGTCTGTTGCCCATTTGGGAAATTCCTGGGGCCTCAAAAGAAAATCTCTATTGGTTATATGTTTTTAACACTCATCGAAGATGAAATCATAAACTTTGGGTGTAAATGGTAGGGCCAACACGGAAGGAAAGTTGTGTAGCGGGTCTGAGTCTGTTAAGCCGAATAACTAAGTCTATTATTCAATTGGCTTAGCATAATTAATTAGTCCTTTACCTTCCTTAGCCTAACCAGTAGTCTAGTTTTAATTTAGGTTACTAATCCCACCTCGGGATTTGGAAATGACATGTTTGGTAGGAGGGTGGGTGGGGATTAAAATTAATGGTATAGGCTTTGGAAAATGAGCCTTGTGTTGGGAAGTGTGACATGGGATTTCCATATCCCAGGATAATGAATTTCTAAGTGTAATTTGAAAGGACAACTCGGAGTTTACGTTTAATTGCATACATTCCAAACATGGTATTGGAAAACATGGGATACACCCAATCTAGGGACCATACCTTACACATACATTTATTGTTACTTTTACGATTCTATCCACCCTAAACTTACCTAATGCAGTTGGCCGAACGAGCCCTAAACATCCAAACATTTGGAGGTTGTGAAAGTTATGGAACACAAAAAAGTGTGGATTGTTGTGCCCATATGGGTGTGAAATGGTGAGGCCAAGAGGAGTAATGGTGGAGGGGTGGAAGGGGTTAACACTTGTCAAACATTCTACACATTCCATCAACATGCAAACACAAAGATCCTAACGCGGCAACAAACATCTACGAGACAACGGCATGGATGACTACGCATCCGAGTATGGCGACAGAGGAGGGGCACCCTTTCTCTTTCTCTTTCCTATGAGAGAGAGAAAGGTGGAAATCGAGAAAAAGGCCGTAATGACTTCGAAGAAGGCCATGAAAAAGTGAAGAAACGAAGAGAAAAGGCTGGAGTTTCTAGTTTTCCTCAGATTTGAGCCTCAACAGAGGTTGTAAAGGCCCAAATGACAGGGATTAAAGAAAGTGAATGAAGAGATGGAATGGGTTGGAGAGCTTACACAATGTTGAACCACAAAATAGAGAGTGTAAGAGCATAAATGAGAGAGAAATGGAGAGGGTAGGTAGCAAAGGATATGGGTTTTGACAGGGTGGTGGCCGTGGTGTTCAAAAACGGAAGGAGTGTTGGAGGGGCGATTTTAAGCAGTAAATCAGAAGTTTTGTGAAGAAGAGAGAGCTTGGAGGGGTGTTTTGTGAAGGAGGGGGCCAAATGGACAAGAAATAGGGGCCCCCATGCAATTTCGCGGGCCCCACATGTGTCCAGGGGTCGGGCCGACACAGACCTGCACCGGCCCGACCAGCCCGGCCCAAGGGGACTGCGGTCGACCGCGGTGAGCGCGGCGCCACCGCGGTCCTCTAGACTGACCGCGGTGCCCCCGGGGTAGGGCGGTAGCCACCCCCCTCCCAGGGTGCCAAATGTACCCCGGGTCCACCGTGGGTCTCCCCAGATTGTATCCTTTGGCCCCCGACTCCGTTTCGTGTCGTTCCGGGAAGTTTCTGATACTTATTTGTATTTACCGATTTTTAACGGCTGGGATGGGGTGATTTGTAATCTACACTCATCGTTTGATGGTCTAGAAGCAGTTTGGGGTCGATCATGCGATCGTGGATGAGTATGGACCCGATCTCAGCGACTGTTTTCAGTGAACTTCGCCAATTGGCGAAATTGGGATACCTATGAATGTTTCTACATTCCGTCGCTCCCTCCTAAGTCAGAGTACGTCAGAGTGCATCGTGAAACCATAACCCAGGTCCAGTTTAATCTAAATCATGCTCTGATACCATCTTGTAACGCCTTAAAAATCAGGGGTCGAGCAAAGCTCAGCTCGCGAGTTCTAACGTATCACTTATGCAACATAGATAATGATGATTATGATGAGAGCATTGAAACATGAATGGGATTATACCAAAACAACATATCATACTCCAGAGACAGTTAAATTGCAAGCGGAAGACTGTGATAGATATATAAACTATATAAATTGTGGTGAGTCTCCAGAGTGTGATAATGTTACCAGGTTAATGCATTACAAGTACAATTTCAAAATATACCAAAGGTGTAGTGTCATCTAGTCAACATCCTTGTAACCTCGTCGATCAAGGCACAACTCACATGAAACCGCCAGAAAACAACATATACGAGAAACCATTCTCATCGCCACAAAAGTCCGGCTCCGCCTCATAAGCATTGCCATCACCTGCAGCTACAACAAGGTCTGGTTGGTGTGTACAACACCGTTCCGTAACGTGGGAGTGAATGATCAACTCAGTGGAACAATAAAGCATAGGTTAACATGTTATCAATTCAGTAAAGCAGTAATGATAAAGCAGAACAATCAACAATCCTAATTACTCTTGTTAATGCAAGTATGAAATACTGTCATGATGCATGCCCTCACCAACATACTCCCTTATGCGATACCATCTTACGTCCGCGGCATGCGTTCATCCCTCAGTGATCCACATCTTCCATGCACATGCAGTGCGATGATGAGCATGATTACTGAGTTGTTATTAGTCCTTTTCATACAGCAGTATTGGGAAACTAAGGTACCTCCCTTATATCATTCCCAAACAATGATCCATTCTAGGGTCGTCAGTCCTAGATACTCTCATACGATGATGCGGTTCTAGGTCGCTGTAAAGGGTTGTTAGGGTTGTTACATGCACTCGTTGCACTGTTCTCCCATCACCTTATCAATACAGGCCTAGTTTATACTCTATTTACTACGGGAAGGCTTGTCGCCTCGCTGTAGATTCAGAGTATGCTAGAGGTCACTACACCGGGTACGGTTAGGGCTGTCAGGGCTGTTACACGGAATCGTTGCACCACTCCCCCATCACCCATCAAAGCAGTGTAGGCCAAGAGCTCAAATATAGTGTCCCATACCACCATAATCGGCTCACAAGTCTGGTTGCTCAATGGTCACTACGTGGAGGCTCGTGGCCCCAGCGTAGGCCGACAGCTCGACCACAGTGTCTCATACCACCATTCCCGGCTCATGAGTCTTAGCGGATCGAGGTACCAAGGTTAACGGGGTTGCACTGGTAAGTTTGGTACCTTAGGTTCAAGCAGTAGCGTCCAAATATGGTGAACATATATTAGACAAATCGGGTTACTTGACGAGCTCGGCTAGCTCAAGCGCACGACAAGTTGAACGACATGAATGCATAAGCACTTCGCGTGGCCAACCACTATCGCCAACCGAAGTACGACTCGGGTTCGTCAAACACATCTCACGTGGCGAATGAATCTCAGCCACGAATTTAATCCCGTTACCGATTGCCTAGACTATACAATAGCCCCAATCACATTCAATTACGGAATAGTTAAAGCAGTAATGGATCAAGATTTCTAATCATACAATCAAATATCCAATATTGTCTGTTTAGAGCTGCCAGGGATGTTGCACAGAATCGTTACACCACTCCCCCACACCCTTCACGGTTCTTATGGAATACAACTTAAACATGTGAAGTGGTCAAAGTAGAATTAAATAAACAAGTAATTCAAACATATTGACAAGCATGTTATAAAACACAATGCAAACAGGAAATCCAAACACATACCTTTCATAAACCAACAAGTTATTAAACTAAACAACTTACATGAAGGAAATCATACACATCACTAAGGTAGTTGAGAATCTTATCTCAACACCTACTCAAGGCATTACTAGATTAAGTACATATCTATACAAGCATTATCACAAACACTTATACTACACCTTCCAACATACCTATAATATACTAATTAAAACCCAAGTTGTCGCGAATCCTTTCACAAAGGATTGCCACATGAACCACGATCATGCGTACACGACCAATAGTCATGGCAAGCATAAATCATAGTTCCATATTCATTTGAACATTTCTACAAACACTTAGGCTACAACTAGTACATACACGACGTATGTTAATATAGCAGGTGTTAGGCTAATCCGTTCACCCAGAAGTTGATACACATGTATCTAGCATACCTAGACAACAATTATCATGGCAAGCACAAATTCGTATTTCATACGTATACGGTATTTTCTACAAATACGAGGAATACAGTATATTCAACATAGTTAACGTATAACCGAAAAATGAAATAGATAACACTTTGTCCATGTGCAATTGCATGCAGATCATGAATCTATCATTATCTGACATTGAAAGCATTGAAAACCATAACCTATACGTCTAAAGTCCGCACCTATTGTCAGTAAACTTGAACCGAATCCAGTTTGAACCCAACGCCTTTGTCTATGGCCCAACGACAACCTGAATCATGAAACAGGTCAGCTATTCCATCACCTACACTCTTGGAAACTCTAAAAAAGCTTAGGGTTAGGTTTTCTTACCTATGAACGAAGCTGGAATCGCCGGAAAAGAGATCTGGTAGCAATGGTTATGCACGAAGTGTGGCAGGATAGAGCACAAGGAAACTTCTCCCACTTCTCCCACACTTTCTCTCTCTTTTCTCTCTTCTCTCTCCTAGCTTTTCTCAAATTCGTATGGAATGAGTGAGTGAGGGTTTAAGGTCCTTATATAGGTCCAGAACTCACGGAAATAGACTCGGGGTCAAGGTATACTTAGGTTATAGCCAAAGTGGGTATGTTCCGTCTCTACGGAGCACTTCTGGTGGCCCCCCTTGAGCCAAAGGTCGGATTAAGCTCACAGACATTGGATTTAGGTCGAGTTACATTTTTGTTTCGGTCGGATTCCCAGATCACGCGTGGCGGACCAGTTTCAGTTCAACAGTCAGTGAAACTCGATCAGAGATTTCAAGTACACTGACACGTAGGGGCAAATATCCCTGATCATTGGTGAATTTGGGTCAGATTCCGATGGTCTGGTTGCTTATAAATTGTCCCCAAGCAACATGTTCCAGATTACTTAAATTTGTATTTTATTTTAAATGAATTTCACATTTCTCACACTCCTCGCTTCGCGCTCAAGCGAACAGTCGTGGGACACTATT
Organism: Magnolia officinalis; assembly: GCA_021015155.1. Classification (NCBI taxonomy): domain Eukaryota; kingdom Viridiplantae; phylum Streptophyta; class Magnoliopsida; order Magnoliales; family Magnoliaceae; genus Magnolia; species Magnolia officinalis. Next base: position 47,314,251 of record JAJHSJ010000002.1, on the reverse strand, counting down.
TGGATTTGATTTCCGAGATGGTTGTCAAGCCCAGCAAGGCTGTCCTAACCGTTTAAGTTTGCATTAATCGGACTTTCGATGTGAGGTCCAGATCTGATACAGGAGTTTCAATGTACTCCCGAGAGCAGCCGGGTAATGAGATTGATCCTAGATTTTAGGGTAACCTAGCGTTAATGATTCAACAAGTTTTGGGTCTTGCAGATCGTATTTAAAGTGATTAGTGCAGATTTCGTATGAACTCTAGTTTGACACTAGTCGATCCTCGTCCAATTTCTAAAGGATTTAGTCCTGGGTGACATCTGCTTGAGGTGGGACTCAGGTCTTTGTACGGAATGATCAACATCACCTAGACTGTAAGATTTGTGTCTAATATGAAAGCACTTAGGCGAGTTTGAAGGATAAGATAGTGAAAGGTGAGATTTGCAAAGGAAATGTGAGGTTTTTAAGAAAATGGTTTGAAAAGGGATTTGAGACCTTTGAATTGAGTGTTTGAGAAGTTAATCAGGTGTTAGGATTGGCCTATTGCCTAAGGACGTCTAATTCCAGGTTGGAAAAAATCCGGGATGTTACAGAGAGGCCTATGGATGTGGCCCATTCTGATATATATTGAGGCCCTTGTATCAGGCCCATTGTGATGTATGTGAGACTCATGAGTGAGGCCAAATGCAATGTATGTGAGACCCTTGTGTGAGGCCCAAAGCGATGTATATGAGGACCCATGTGATGTGTGATTCCACCATGATGTATGTAATAATGTTTATGATGGGCTATGCCTCAGGAGCAATGATGATTAAATGTCCACATTATAACTCTCCTTAGGGCCCATTGTTAGGCCCATTCTCACCTCCCCTTAATATGAAGCCAAACCGTTGGGGCCTCATAATTGTTAGGCCCATCCTTGATATGAAGAGAGTACATCATCATCATCATGCTTAGTATAACCCCATGATCCATGCCTATGCACATCATATGTATGCCTGATATGAGGAGTGATTGATTATAACACATGTCATTGGGTGCATTATTATGGGACTCCCTTATAGGAGGAGTTGCCCACATGAGCGCATGGTACGTGCAGGATTGCTAATGACTGAATAGTATGATTCATGCATCTCGCATTTGTATGATATGATTTCTATACACCCTAGCGATATTAGGGCCATAACCTCCATAAGCATATCGTGGATGGCAAGATTGGACACCGAAATACTGTTACTAGCATCAGTGCGTCATAGATGTCCCTGGGTGAAAATCCCTAAACCCGATGGTACCAGAGAATGACTCTAACGTCGAGACCTAGTGGATACATGAGCGCATGAGGGCCGTATAACAGTAGGCCGCATCTCCTACTGTGTCGTGGTCGATGGAAGGGGGTGTGGCCTTATCCGCCCAAGAATAGGGGACAATGCTAGGCTAAGTCTGACCAGCTCGTAAATGGGTCTGTTATCGACGTGCCAAGCTAATATTGGTAGGCGGATAGTGAGATCTCCTCCACTTGCATGGTTACGCATCTAGTGGGTGGCGATATGGTGTATAGTGTACTAGACCCCAGTGATATATATATTCCAGAGATAAACTGTATTAATATGAGGATTCAAATGAGATTTGATATGCTTGAGTTGCACCTCGCAGATGACATTGGCCCTGTAGGCCTCGTCTAGCATGGCCTTCATATGGCCGATAGCATTAATGCCTTGTATCGCGTAGCCTTGGTACAGCTGATAGTTTTCATGGGCTTAGCAGCATTTCCACATTGCTTTGATATTGCATACTTACATTTTTACCATGCGTACACACTTTCACCACCCTCTAAGCTTTCTATAAGCTTATGCACGACCGTTTCATGCAGGTGACGTTAGGCCGTTGCTGAACGGGAGCAGGAGCGTGTGGTATTTCTTCTCGAGTTTTGTCATTATTATCATTATATTTCCCTTTACGCGCCTTGCACATAAGTTTTGATCATAGTGAATTTTTGTGATGGTGTTCTCGTTATTGTTCTTGGGTTATCCTTATAGTTATGGTTATTATGAATCAAATTCATGTTCAAAATCCTCCTTGTAGGATCCTAAGATCAGAACCTGGCATATGGGTACCGGGAACCGAGAATGGGGTACTACGGAGGCTGTCGGCTCCAGATTCGAGGATCAAAAATTTGATGAGCCTGGTTTTCGAGTTTAGGGCATGACAGAAGTTGGTATCAGATCATAACTTGGGAATAACTGATAACAACATCACATGTCTGCTATGAGCTTACGACAATTAGGTCCCGAGTGTGTAACCTTCTGATTTAGTTCCCTAATGTCCGTGCCTTCAAAAGTTTTTAAGGTAATAGGGGCCTTTGGTCGTTCCTATAGGACATGTCCCCCAGGAGAGTGACCCAAGCGACTCTCGCTCTAAAACCTGTGACTCCCACTCCCCTAATGAAGATTCCTACTCCCCATCCTTAGGATGCTGCTCCTCTACCCGAGGCCGGTGCAGATCTGACCGTACCTGTGAGTACTGGCCAATTATAGTAGATGTTGTAAGATGTGACAGTTTCCCTCCATGGGTAGGGGAGGCACCCCGCTGTTACGCTAGCCCAGGAAGAGCAACAACACTCGAGCGCATAGGCATAAGAGCCACTCATCCGGCAGAGCACCAATAACACCAGCGGCACATCCAGTGCCACCCTAGAGGCCGTTTACAGGGACCTATTTTTAAATGTGGTGGGACAGGGCACCGCAGGCATGAGTGCCCCCACCCTCAGCAGCAGCAGTTGAGAACACCTCAACATCCTTTACAGCAGCAGCAATGACCGCAGCCATCTCTGCCGCAGAGGCCCCAGCCGTAGCCAAGACAGAAGTACAGGTCGTCGCAGTGGCACTAGCAGTAGTAGCACCCTCAGAGGAGACAGTCACCACCCCAACCAGCTCAGACTAGGTTCTATGGGGCTCAGCGGGACCAGTAGTCCTCCAGAGGAGTCATCGAGGGTATACTTCCAGTCTTTGCATGCATTGCTCGAGTTTTGTTTGATTCCAGTGCTTCGCACTCCTTTATATCAGAGGATTTTTGCCGATCGTCTAGATTTTCGGTAGAGTCTACTAGTGAGGGTTTGAGTGTATTAACGCGTTTGGGGAAGATTACTGTGTTAGGCCGCTTCTGTTCGTCTTGCCCCGTGTTGGTGGGAGAGATTTTCTTGCTTGTTAAATTATTTGTACTTCCAATGTCAGATTTCGTTATCCTGGGCATGGATTGCCTTGCCGAGTACCACGCCATCTTGGACTGCTCTGCAAAGACAGACATATTCCTATTGCAGTTCCAGTTCATTGCCGAGCCTAGAGGATAGCCGTTGTCTTGTTTGATGTCGTGTGCCATAGAGGAGCCCATATCAGTGAGTGTCGATCATTTGCATGTGGTTTGCGATTTTCTCAATATATTTCAGGAGATTCCGGGGTTACTGTCGCACCTGCATATTGAGTTTCAGATTGACCTTGTGCCCGGTACTGTGCCTATCTCAAAGGCCCCGTATCATATGACACCATTGGAGTTGCGAGAGTTGTAGCGACAACTAGATGAGTTGCTAGAGTTAGGCTTCATCTATCCGAGTAGTTCACCATTGGGAGCACCGATACTCTTCGTTAGGAAGAAAGATGGCTCGTTGAGGCTCGACGTAGATTACCGTGAACTCAACCGGGTCATGATCAAGAACAAGTATCTGCTCCCAAGGATTGATGATTTATTTGATTAGTTGCAGGGTGCTTAGTTCTTTTTGAAGATTGACATGCGTTCTGGTTATCATTAGATTCGGGTCCGAGAGGAGGACAATCTGAAGTCGGCTTCCAGGATGCGTTATGGTCACTATGAGTTTCAGGTCATGTCCTTTGGACTGACCAATGCACCTGCGGTCTTAATGTAGTTAATGAACGAGATTTCTTGGCCTTGTCTCGATCAGTTTGCTGTGGTCTTCATCGAGGACATTCTGATCCATTCGAGGACCCTCAAGGACCATGAGCAGCATTTGGAGATTGCATTGCAAACCCTCCGTGCCTACCAGCTATATGCGAAGTTGGAGGAGTGTGAGTTTTGGCAAGGGGCAGTGAAGTTCCTCGGTCATTTGGTGACGAGGGAGGGTGTCGCAGTGGACCCCTCGAAGGTTGATGCAATGCGTTAGTTGGGCCAGCCCACGAACGAGTTTGAGATCCACAGTTTTCTTAGTTTGACGGGATATTATCAACGTTTTATTGAGGTATTCTTTGGTATTACAGGCCCATTAAACAGGTTGACTCGGAAGGGAGTAGAGTTTGTTTGGAGCGACGCATGTGAGTAGGCATTCGCAGAGCTAAAGGACTATCTAACGTCCGCTCCTGTCCTCACTCTTTCCTCTTGGAGTGATGGATCTGTTGTTTTTACAGTTTCCTCGCATATTGGTTTGAGTGTTGTCCTAATGCAGCATGGGAAATTGGTGGCCTTCGCTTGTCGCTAGCTCAAGGTCTATGAGAAGAACTACCCCACGTATGATTTAGAGTTAGCTGCAGTTGTCTTTGCACTGAAGGTGTGGAGGCATTATCTCTATGTGGTCAGGTTCGAGCTCTTCTCCGACCACAAGAGCTTGAAGTATCTATTCTCTCAATCCGAGTTGAACATAGGCACAGACGTTAGATGGAGCTCCTGAAGGATTATGATTTTAATTTTCAGTACCACCCGGGCAAGGTGAATGTGGTGGCGGATGCCTTTAACTGTCAGCCATGAAGCCTGGTGGCGCACATGATGATTCAGGAGTGGAAGAAGCTTGAGGGTGTGACATCATATGACTTCGAGACCGGTCTGTAGTCTTCTATCGTGCAGTTATCGAGCCTATCGATTCAACCCTCTCTTGTTGCAAGGGTGATTGAAGCTCAGCAGACAGATGAGTTATTGCGGAGTTAGAGAGTAGAGGTGACATATGAGAGTCAGTCAGATTGGCAGATTGGTTCTGATGGTGGACTTCGCTTTAGACGCCGATTATGTGTCTCGGATATTCCAGAGTTGCACAAAGATCTTATGATTGAGGCATGTCCATCGCATTTTTCTATCCACCTTGGGTCGACGAAGATGTATGGTGATATGAGGCAACACTATTTTTGGGCATGGATGAAGCACCAGATCGCCAGTTGTGTGACTGAGTGCAACACATGCCAGCGTGTAAAGGCCGATCAACAAAGATCCCCTAGTCCATTGTAGTCATTAAGCGTCTTGACGTGAAAGTAGGAGCATGTGCCGACAAATTTCATTATGGGCCTACTGAGGACTCAACGCGGTTATGAAGCCATCTAGGTTGTCGTGGATTACCTGACTAAGTCGGCACATTTTCTTACGATTTGTGCGACTTGGCCTTTGGACCGGCTTGACAGATTATTCATCGAGGAGATTGTGAGACTGCACAACGTTCCAGTTTCGATAGTTTCTAACCGAGACCCGAGGTTCATGTCTTAGTTATGGATGAGCTCTTAGAGAGCGATGGCGTCTGTTTTGCAGCTCAGCACCGCGTATCATCCGCAGACCGATGGGCAGACCGAGAGGGTCAACTAGATCATTGAGGATATGCTTTGGTCTTGTGTGATTGACTTCATGGGTAGCTCGGATGAGCATCTGCGATTGGCTGAATTTGCATATAACAACAACTATGAGGTGATCATTGGCATGTCTCCTTTTGAGGCACTATATGGTAGACTGAGCAGATCATCAAGTTGTTCGACCGAGGTTGGAGAGCAGCATCTCTTAGGTCCCGAGCTTGTGCAACAGATGTCAAAGGTTATCGATATCAACAAGCAAAGGGGTACGCACAGCTCAGAGCCGGCAGAAGAGTTTTGCTGATCATCGTTGTCATCCCTTGGAGTTTACTGTTGGGGACCATGTGTATCTCAAGGTCTCACCCATGAAGGGTGTTATTCGTTTTGGATCAAAGGGCAAGCTTGCCTCGAGATTCATAGGACCTTTCGAGATCACTAGACGCGTTGACGCCTTAGCTTATCGGCTTGCCTTGTCATCTTAGTAGTCTGGCGTCCACAACATTTTTCATGTCTCTATGTTGAGGAAGTGTGGGTCAGACATCGTTCCTATTATTGATTGGAAGCCGTTGGAGGTTCGTGAAGACGCTTCTTACATTGAGCAGCCAGTTCGTATCCTTGATTGGAAGAAGAAGGTCCTCCGGACCAAGGTCATTCCCTTGGTGAAGGTTCATTGGGGTCACCATTCTCTTGATGAGGCGTCTTGAGAGAGCGGCACCGAGATTTGAGAGCGTTATCCCCATCTCTTTGATGATTGATTATATGTTGTATCTTGTATCCTGTCTCTGATTTTATATGATGATGTTATGTTTCCTTTTTCCTTATGAGTCTTGTCTAATTTTTTATTAGTGCAAATTTTGAGGACAATTTTTTATTAGTAGGGGAGAGCTGTAAGGCCTGTAACCTAGTCCGTACCATTCCGCGGCAGGGTCTAGCACTACCAGACGAGTGAGAGAGAGAGAGAGAGGCGAGAAGAGGACGGCCGGATGGGCGCTAGGAAAGGGAGGGGAGAGAGAGAGAGAGAGAGAGGAGAGAGAGAGAGGGTTTTTTTTTCGAACGGCCGTTGGGAGGGAAGAAGGGTTTCAAACGGCCGCTGCTTGAAAATGACGGGTGATTGGGTGAGTAGGGTTTTTTTTTGGGCGGGCTTATATATATGGGTACGAGTTCAGTACCGAGCCGAGCACCCAGTCGAGTACCTCTTAACTCGTACTCTACTCATAATCTAAACGAGTCTTAGAAACCCGCTCGTACTCGGCTCTAACTCACACGGGTCGAGTATTCCGAGTCGAGTCGAGCGAGTACCCGAGCTTAGTCTGCTCGTGTACAGCTCTAGTCATGGTCGGTTGGAAGGGGGAATGGCCTTATCCACCCGAGGGTAGGGGCAATGACAGGCTGAGTCTGACCAGATCGTAAATGGGTCTGCTATCGATGAGCCGAGCCAATATTGGTAGGAGGATAGTGTGGTCTCTTTCACATGCATGATTGCGCGTCCAGTGGGCGGCGATATGGTGTAAATTGTACTAGACCCCGGTGATATATATATTTAAGAGATAAACTATATTAATATGAGGATTCAAATGAGGTTTGGTATGCTTGAGTTGCACCTTGCATATGACATTGGCCCTGTAGGCCATCATATGGCCTTGGTATGGTAGATAGCATTAATGCCTTATATCGTATAGCCTTAGTACGGCTGATGGCTTTCATGGACTTACCATCATTTCCACATCACTATGATATTGCATACTTGCGTTTCTACTGTGCCCACACACTTTCACCACCCTCTAAGCTTTCTATAAGCTTATGCACGACTGTTGCATGCAGGTGATGCTAGGCCGTAGCTAAGCAGGAGCAGGAGCGTGTGGTAGAGCTTCAGGGGTTTTGTCATTATTATCATTGTATCCCCCTTTATGTGCCTTGTACTCAAGTTTTGATCATAGTGGATTTTTGTGATGGTGTTCTTGTTATTCTACATGGGTCATGCTTATAGTTATGCTTATTACGAATCAAATTCATGTTCAAAATCCTCGTTATAAGATCTCAGGATCGGAACCTGGTATATGGGTGCCAAGAGTAAAAAATGGGGTACTTTGAGGTTGTCGATGCCAGATTCGGTGATCGAGAATTTTGTGAGCCAGGTTTCCGAGTTTAGGGCATGATAGAAGTTTATATCAGAGCATAACTTGCGAATAACTGAGAACAACATCACATATCTGTTATGAGCTGAGGACAATTCGGTCCCGAGTTCGTAACCTTCTGATTTAGTTCCCTAATGTTCGTGCCTTCAAGAGTTTTCAAGGCGCGCCTTTAGTCCTTCCTATAGGGCATATTGAAAGTGCCCGGGTTTGTCAAGTTACGTGTATGTTAAGTCAGAGTGTCTACAGAGCCTGATAGGAAGATCAATTCAAGCGTCTATCTAAACCGGATGTGCAAGCTCGTCACAAGTAAATTTAAAGGCCTCACATCCCATGACCCAAAACACCAGGTAAAGAAAACCCTTAAAAATGAGTTAGAAATCATAGGGTTTTAAGGTGAGAAAATTTTCTTCAAAAAAAAAAATCTCTAAGTTTTTCTCGCCTTGTCGATTTTATCGAAACACCCTCGATATGATCGACCTCCTCTGTCGATGTCCTCGATACCTTAACGATATTATCGATGAGAGGACCAAAAGTGTCCAGCAACTAAATATTCATCTGAACAGATTTATCGATGTATCAATACACATATCGATATCATCGATAAAAGCACTAAATATGTCCAGCAACTTCATAACATATCTGGACGAATTATCGATGTATCGATACACCAATCGATATTATCGATATTCAAATCTCTAGTCCATCGAGAATGGCTCGATAAGACCGACAGACAGATTTTTGGCGCCCCTGTTTTTTAATGAAAATCTCAAATTCCTTCGATATATCGATGCTCTTCCGATATGATTTGAAATCAAATCTCGATAACATTGGAAGTCGATTGATGATATCGATCGAGGGCACGCATTTCTCACAACAGATATTTCAGGTCGTTTTTACCTATGATCGGGGGCCTTCGATAGAATCAATATTCAAATATCGATGATATCGACACTAGATCGATTACGTCGAACAAAGTCATAAACTGTCCAGCAAGCTCAAAGATAAATCAGCTGGATTTATCAATGCCTTGACTCTGATCTCGATATCATCGACATTCAAATTTCGATGATCTCGATGGATCCCCGATCATTCATAAAAACCTGAAATATTTCAAAGTCAAGTCTCTCTCATTTTTCAAGTGTCAATGGATCGAACCTGCCATTGATGGAATCGGATTTCGAAATCCGACGACATCGACAATAGTTTCGATTCATCGACCAATTGGCAAAGAGTTTCAAAAGCGTATGACATTGAATCCGAGTCATCGAGCAGACCACCGATGCTATCGAGAGTATACGCTCGTTGATATCGAACTTACTCGATGATATCGAACTCTGTCATAAATGTGACCGTTTTATATCCGTTGGAAATTTTTGCCCATATATAGAGGACTTGTCTTTTTTTACAGTGAGAGAAAATAGAGAGAGCTTTTGTGTGTTTTAACTTACATCTTATATTCAAAGCCCTTCCTCTCAAGGGAGTTCATCCTCCAATCCACCCTCACCATTGACATTCAATAGAGTGGATTGTGGAAGGAAGTTTCGCATTCAAGGATCCTCCAGCTACTACCTTAATGGAAAATCATTAAGCTAGGATGCCTTGAATGCCTAGATGATTGGAACTACTCTATCTTCCCTATAGGAAAAGCTTTAGAGAGTAAGATTCCATCATAACCATGACCCAACCCGAAGCCGAGTATTGGTACATCACTCTGTGTTGCGGATCAAGGGAGTAGAAGACTCTTCGTCAACAAGGAGGAGGAGATCTTTAGCACTGTGCTAAACAGGACTTATCAACTTATTTGTAAGCATCCAGAGTCCAAGAGGACACTTGTGATCATTCCTTTATAGGATTGGGTCTTAAGTGGTTCTCACCCTTTGAAGTCCTTAAGGAGACCTCCGGCGGGAGTGTACATGGTGGGTGCGTTGTGTAGACCCTTGCTCTGTGGAGAGCATAAACATCTAGTTTGGAGTGAACCAGTAAAACTCTGGGTTTTAGGTGAACCGGGTAAAACCTTAGGTTTTGAGGTCAACCGTGTAGAAACCTCTAGTAGGGTCTTATGGAAGATCCTTGGCCAGTGTGCCTAAAAGTTGGTGCGTTGTGTTGACCCTTGCTCGTGAGAGCATAAACAATCAGCTTCAGTGTAGGTTGTAAAGGTTGAAAGTGAACCTGATTTAAAACCTTAGGTTAGAGGTGAACCATGTGAAACCTCCTTAGTGAAATTCGGTACACTCAAGGGTTGAGTGCGGTTACCGGGAGTGGAGTAGACTTATCGTCGAACCACTATAAAAATGACTATGTTTGATTGTTATTTTGATTGTGTGATTTGCTTTAATACTTCCATATCTAAATATCTGATCACACCTCACACACCTACATAGTCATATCCATCATGAACTCGGTTGCATATTGTTTACTTCTTAAGCAGTTTGTGATTGGATCCTCTACCAGGCTTGGAAGCCAATAGAGTTACATTTGAGTAATCCTGATAATTGTATATATATAAGGATTAGTGAAATAGGATTTTAAATAAACCATAAAAACTTTTAAAAGTCCTATTTACCTCCCTCGAGGACATATTGGCATATTCCGACTTCTACTAGTGCGGTCTTTTCCGCCATTTCAATTGGTATCAGAGCGGGTCTCTCTTTAAGGGCTTCACCGCGTAGAGAGTGATGTTGACTGAAGTTGGGAATATGGCCAAAGGAGAGGGCTCATTAGTCACTAGACCTCCAGTATTTGACGACTCAAACTATGCATACTAGAAGGCTAGGATGCACTACTTTCTGAGATCTTTGGATCATAACGTTTGGGATATAGTTGAAAGTGTATATGTGTCACCTATTGAACAAATTGTACTTGACAGTGGCACAACAATCACAAAACCCAAATCCAAAGAAAAGTGGACAACATTCGACAAAGAAAGACAAACATCTGAAGCCATGGCTATGAATGCTATCTATTGTTCTATGTCCCAAGATATCTTCAATCAAATAAGTATGTGTGGGACATCCGAGGAAGCATGGGATCTACTGGAAACAACCCATGAATGCACAAGCACTGTGAAGAGGTCCAAACTATAACTTTTGACCTCACAGTTTGAAGGTCTCAGAATGTAAGAGCATGAGACATTTATGGAGTCTTTCACAAAGTTAAATATAATTTACAACTCCATGGGTGGATTGGGAGAGAAAGTTCCAGTACCAAAAATTTGTAGGAAAATTCTAAGATCCCTACCAGAGCGATTTAATCCCAAGGTAACAACAATTGAGGAGTGTAGAACATAGATGAAATGAAAGTAGAAGAACTGGTAGGTTCACTACAAACTTTTGAACTACACTTCACACAATCCCAAAAATCCAAAAACATTGTCCTAAAAACTTCAAAGAAAACAATACATGAGGACAGTGGAAGTGAAAGAGAGAATGAAAATGAGGAAGTGGCTTTGCTGGCACAAAAATTTAGAAGATTCTTTCAAAAGAATCGTGGTTGTCCCTCTAGAGGGAGAAAGGTGAACAACAAACCTTCTGCTAGCAAATTTGGTAAAAGAACCAAAGAACCACAATGTTATGCCTGTCATGAGTATGAACACCTATCAACCGAATGCCCAAACAGAAAAACTAAGGGCAAGGCAATGGCTGCCACATGGGATGATACTGAGGAATCAGATTCAGAATCTAGTAACTCAGAAAGTGATGGAGATCAGAAATCCTTGAAAATTCTCATGCTCTCCACTGCCTCAATCATCCCAACTGAATCTGAGAACGAGAAAGAACAGCTAGGCACAGAATCATCTTCATCTGACTGAGGAAAAGAAGAAGAAATCGAAAAGGATAAATTGCAAGATGCTTATAATCAATTTTATATTCATAGCATCAACATTCTTGAAAGACTGGGTATATCTATGAACAAAAAGGAAATGCTGCAAAGAGATTTGGATAAAACTCTAGAAATCAATACACATCTAATCAATGATTTACAGCAATATCACTCAGATAATGATAGACTTGAACAAATCAATACTCTTCTTAAAAATAAGTCTGAAAAACTGAACAAACAGGTTGTGCAATTAAAAGACAAAAATATGCTCCTTCAAAATGAAAATCATACACTCCTATTTAATCTAGAAGAATCCAAGAAAATGGCCAAGGTTACAAGTTTTCCCAGAGTGGAGAAAAGCTAGAAAAACTGTGGGAATGGGAAGACCTGGAAATGATAAAAGTGATCTAGGATATGAAAATTTTAAACCAAAGGATGGAAATGCAGCACCTAGATCTGAAAAATCTACTGCCTCTGGAAGAAAAACCAGAATAACTCTAGCATGTTATTTGTGTAGTGATTTAGGTCATTATAATTTTGAATGCATAACTCCTAGGAGGACTCAACTTAACTCTGGTCAGAATCATGTTAACAAATCGTCAGCCAGAGAAATACAGAACTTCAAGAGTCCTCTTAAGGATATGGATAGAAGTAATGCTCGTGCATCACCACCCAAATCAATTAACAAAATGAAATGGATAAGGAAGAATTAGTTCAGATCATGCATTAGGATCTGAACCTGTGTTAAAATGAGGAAATGTTTTTACGGAACTTCAAATGATATATCTGAGGTACTTCACCTCCACTTTTTTTTTTTGTATAAACATTTAAATGTTTATAATTTTGGTGTGTACAGTGTGTGTGTACATAAGTTTTGTTGAGTATACTAATGATAGAAATACAAAAAGTATACTTAGAAAGGTGTTTGAATGCTGAAAATTGAAAATCTTCATCCTTGATATGACTGTCGATATGACATTCTCGATTTATCGACAAAAGGTCGATATCATCGACACCTCTTTAGGAAAAGAATAGTCGGGTGGCAAGAATGATATAAAAAATAGACTCGATAGAATCGATAACCAACCTCTTGATATTATCGAGACAGTGATCGATTATATCGACAGATGGCGCCCGATAAAAGTCAGTGAAATGAAAAAGGGGGTTTATTTTCTAAGGGTTTCACTGTCACCTTCCTTGCTTGATTCTCTCGACCAAATCAGTTGGAAATCCTTCACAAATCCGGTAATACTCTTAAACATCAAAGGGTCCACCTTCTTTTGAGTATTTGTCATTTTTGTCAGTTTCTTTTTGTCACCTTTCGTTTAAGACTCCATCTGTCCACATGGGAAAGGACAAAGGGATAGCATCCGGCCCTGGAGAATCTTCAATAGCCACCCGATAAAAGGTACTCGCCTCAAAAGGCAGAGTGAAGGCTTCGGAAAGTGGGATCCCCACACGGCGAAGAACAAGACAGACTCTGCGTAGTGGGTCCCAGATTGAAATTCCGGCACCACCTCCTTCAGCTAGTCAACGCCCAGCAAAATACATCGGTAGAAAGCTGATCCATGAGAGAATAGTTGACAAAATTTGCTTGGCACCCTACAATCTGGAGCCCTTGTTGGCCGCAATCGGTTGGTTGCCTGTCCTAGACTTCAAGGGGCCATGCCAACTTGAACTAACACGCAGCTTTCTATCCGCGTGTCACTCTCCCGTATCTGATCCTCCTTCATTTGTGGTCAATTTGGATGGCGATGAGGTGTTAATCACCCCTGCTACAATAGCAAACACTCTCAATCTACAGATGGTACTAGAAGGCTTTCCAGAAATGGATCTCAACCATCCTGAGGTTCGATCCAAGGTAACCAAATATCTATGCAATGGTCGAGACATCCCGTGACATAAAGGAAATGCGTAAAAGCTAGATTCATGGAGCCCCGATTTCGGATTCTGCATGGTATATTCACCACAAATGTATACCCAAGAAGCACCAACAAATCCGATCTCACTGGACTCATGATCATGATAGTTTATTCTGTTGCAAATGGGACAAGGATTTGCTTTCCAACTCAGCTCGTCAGTCAGTTGGTAAATGCTATTCGCACCTCCAAGGATCTTCATCTCCCATATCCCTGGATCATCAGTAGAATATGCAATACCATCGGTTTCCCATCAACCACTGACCCTGTACTCCCACCTCAAGCCTTCAATATAAAGAACATCCACAAAATGGACCTGAGGTTTCACGAGTACACTGAAGACGAAGAAGAAGGCGACAAAGAAGGGGGAACAGAAGCTGGTGCGTCTCATGCTAGGAAAACATAGATGACAGGAGAGGCATCCTCCAGACCCGATCCAGCCCCATCAGCGTCCATGCCTGGACATGCCAAACGATATAAGTTGGACAAAATTGGGGTAATTCAAAGAGATATTCATTCTGTGCGTGAGCAGCTGACAATCTTGGAGCGAGTCGTCCACAAAGTGCAGTAGTCTGTCCAATAGCTGGTCGATTTGATGACGTGTCACTGGATGACACTGCACCACCACACTCCGCACCATGATGATGGTCACTGCCCACTATCACATACACTCCACTTATATCTCTGCATACGAATATTAGTATCTTTTTTAATATTCTACGTCTTTATGAGTGTATGTGATAACTAACCATTCTGGAGACTCTGACGTTTTTGTATATGTCCATGAAAGTTTTTTTGTTGTTGTTTGTTTGGTTTGGTTGGGATAATTTTTAAAAATCTACTGTTGTTTGTGGCAGTATATAGTTGGTTATTTTGATGAATATGGCTGTGTAGAATTCATATCATTAATGGCATATTTCTGTCCTAAGCTCCCCTGGTTTATCAAGTTATGGATTGCATGTGATTGAAAACTCCTATATAACTGCTCTAAAATGCATCCATATGTTCTGAAATTGATGCTTGCTTAAATTGAGTTAACTCTTATACATCAATTCATCTGCTTCTGCCTGGACGGTTCTCCCAAGCAATTCACTCTTCAGTCAATATCACTTGATCTATCTTTGTCAATGACAGACAAAAAGGGGGAGAACATTTACAAACACCCCGGATGGAAATTGTGCATCTACTGGAATGTTGTTGCAGGTGTTAGGGGGAGCAGCTACATCAAGTAAGGGGGAGCAGCTACTGGTTGTGTACATGGGTTAGAAAATTGTAAAATTGTGTAAAAGCATGTACACACAATTTAGTGTATGTTCGTCTAGAAGTGTTCTAGGGTGTTTTGGGATTTTGTCATGTAATTGACAAAGGGAGAGATTGAAAGTGCCCTGTTTTGTCAAGTTACATGTATGTTGAGCCAGAGTGTCTACAGATCCCGATAGGAAGATCAATTCAAGCGTCTGCCTCAACCGGATGTGTGCAAGCTTGTCACAGGTAAATATAAAAGCCTCACATCCCATGACCCAAAACACCAGGTAAAGAAAACCCTTAAAAATGAGTTAGAAATCATAGGGTTTTAAGGTGAGAAAACTTTCTTGAAAATAGGAAATTCTCTAAGTTCTTCTCGTCTTGTCGATTTTATCGAAACACCCTCAATATGATTGACTTGCTCTGTCGATGTCATCGACACCTTAACGATATTATCGATGAGAGGACCAAAAGTGTCCAACAAGTAAATATTCATCTGGATGGATTTATCGATGTATCGATACACATATCGATATCATCGATAAAAGCACTAAATATGTCCAACAACTTCATAACATATCTAGATGAATTATTGATGTATCGATATCATCGATATTTAAATTTCAACTCCATCCAGATATCGAGATATCGATATGTGTATCGATACATCAATAATTCATCTAGATATGTTATGAAGTTGTTGGACATATTTAATGAAAATCTCAAATTCCTTCAATATATCGATGCTCTTCCGATATGATCTGAAATCAAATATCGATAACATCGGAAGTCGATTGATGATATCGATCGAGGGCGCGCATTTCTCACAGCAGATATTTCAAGTCATTTTTAACCATGATCGGGGGCCCTTCGATAGAATCGATATTCAAATACCGATGATATCGACACCAGATCGATTACATAAACAAAGTCATAAACTGTCCAGCAATCTCAAAGATAAATCAGTTGGATTTATCGATGCTTAGACTCTGATCTCGATATCATTGACATTCAAATTTCGATGATCTTGATGGATCCCCGATCATTCATAAAAACCTGAAATATTTCAAAGTCAAGTCTCTCTCATTTTTTAAGTGTCGATGGATCAAACCTGCCATCATTGGAATCAGAGTTCGAAATCCGATGATATCGACAATAGTTTCGATTCATCGACCAATGGCAAAGAGTTTCAAAAAAAAGAGTATGACATTGAACACCCTGAAATTCGGGGGTCGAGTATGAACTCAACTCCCGAGTTCCAACGCATCACTTATGCAACATACACAATGCCGGTTAAATGTTGTCTGAGTTAGCGCAAAAAACATGAATGAGATTAAACCAAAACAGTAATTCATACTCCAGTTCAATTGTATATAAAAGCAAGCGGAAGACTGAATTTTATATTCAAGTATGTAAAGTAACAAAATTTTCTGAACTCCAGAGTATGAGTACTAGCTGAGCACCAATATACATGTATTGTTTTTAAGTCAAAACCCAAAATACAATCCTCCAAAGAGGCCCTGAGAATCCCGCGATGCAGACGGCCTAAGCGAAGCCGTCAGAGACTGCATGAAGGAGAACTCCTCCTGGTTCTCATCAATGTCGGGCTCTGGCTCCTGAACCAAGGCGCCCTCTATACCTGCGACAGAGTCTGGTTGGTGTGTACAACACCGTCCCGTAACGTGGGAGTGAGTAGCTAACTCAGTGGAACAATAAAGTATAAGTTAACATGTTATCAAATCAACCAAGCAGTAATGATAAAGCAGTACAAATCAAGCATTTCTAATTACTCTTGTTAAGTGCAAAATGATATGACATGATGCTGTATGCCCTTGCCAAACCACCCTCAAGCGACATCATCTTACGTTCGCGAATGCTTACTCCCTCAGTGCGCCACATCTACAAAGCACATGCGGTGCGATGATGCTCATGATTTCTAAGTTTTTATTAGTCCATTTCAACCAGCAGTATTGGGAAACTAAGGTACCTCCCTTGTATCATTCCCAACATGATCCATTCTAGGGTCGTCAATCCTAGATAATCTCATACGATATTATGGTTTGAGAAGCGTAGTGAAGGCATCGCAAAGGGCTCGTCACCCGTTAGCGCGGATACAGATCTCACCGTATGCGGCTCATTGTTGACCGTCAGCTCGAGTACAGGTCTCACCGTACTCGGCTCAATCACTAGCCGTCAGCTCAAGTACAGGTCTCACCGTACTCGGCTCTCGCCGAAGTATCGACAGCTCGAATACAGTGTCCCATACCACCGTATTCGGCTCACGAGTTAGTTGCGCAATGGTCACTACGGGGAGGCACATGGCCCCAGCGTAGGCCGACAGCTCGACCACGGTGTCCCATACCACCATGCCCGGCTCATGCGACTTAGCGGATCTAGGTACCATGGTTAAACGGGAATCGCCACTGGTAAGTTTGGTACCCTAGGTTCAAGCAGTAGCGACCAAACAGGGTGAACACACAATTACACTTCGGTTTAGTTGGTGAGCCTGACTAGCTCGAGCGCACCACAAGTTGAGCGATATGGAGCACAAAAGCACTCCGCGTGGCCAACCACTATCGCCAACCGAAGTACGACTCGGGTTCGCCGGACACGTCCTTTGTGGCGACATGAATCTCAGCCACAATCTCAAGTCGGGTACCGAATGTTGGACTATATACATAGTCCCAAACCCAAACAGTTTTCATCGTTCACATGTTAAGTTAAAGCATGATAAACAAGCAATACAAGCATGTTAGTAGGCATGTTATAAAGCATGAAGTAAAACATGAAGTCAAGCATGTTGTAAGGCATGTGATAAAGCACTATCCCCATAGGGATACAATTGTGTGTGCATTACAATTGAGTGGTTGCGGTGAACCACCGCATGGGGGGGATCCTACATGTCTCTAAGGGAGTCGAAAAACCCATATCAGCGCCTATCTAAGGCACTAGTACATACACATGTACACATACAAGCATTTGCAACAAACACTTAGAATACACTATTCTAACATACATGACGTATGTTAGCCAAGTTCGGGTTAGGGCTGTCCCTTCGCCACGAGAGTATTTTTCCCGTTTATAACGTAATCATACAGTAAATAATCATTACAATTACATTTCCAAAATCCGAACGTATGCGGAATTTCTAGAATACGCAATTTCAACATACATGACATTTACACATGAACACGTATTTTTTGCGATCCCTTTCGCCAAACTAGCATTTTATCCACACATGATATAATCAAACATTAAATAAACATGTCAAACATTTTCTCAACAAAAATACGTATACGGTATTTCTACGCATCAAGAGTATGTAAAATTCCATATTCTTTATCGCTAATCGAAACAGGAAACGGAAAGCACTTTGTACATGTGCATTTGCATGCAGATCATGAATCTATCATTATCTGACATTGAAAGCGTTGAAAACCGTAACTTATACACTTAAAGTCCTCACCTCAGCCCTTGGAATTCCAACGAATCAGCAAGAGTGTTGGAGCTTCCGTATACGGGAGTTTCCTAGCCTAAAGCGTATCCGATTAGCCTTTTCATAACCTATCACTAATCAAGCTCAAATCAGACCTAGGGTTAGGGTTTCTTACCTTCAAATGGGATGGACACCGCCGGCAAAACCCCTGGAATAGGGCAGTGTAGGCCGTGGGAGGAGTGGAAGCAGCAGGAGGAAGATCGGCTTCGATCTCCAAGACTTTCTCTCTCTTTCCTCTCTTTCTCTCTAAGGGTTTGCACCCAAATTCGTATGGCTGTGAATGGGGCTGTTCTAAGCCCCTTTTATAGCCAAGAACATGTCCAAAATAGACTCAGGTTCAAGGGTGGCTGCATATGTAGGCAGTTCGACACTTTCCAAGCTCAAAAGGGGTGTTCTGGTGGCCCTCTTTGAGCCAAACGTCAGACTTAAGCTCACCATCTACGGATCTACGTGGGATTACGTTTTTGACTCGATCGGATTCCCAGATCGCACGTGGCGGACCACTTTCAGTTCAACGGTCAGTGGGCCACGATCAGAAATTCTGAGTACATGTAAATGTTCCTGAAATTTTTCTTAATCCGAGGGTGTAATTTGGTCTGATTCCGACGGTCAGGTTGCTTAATACTGACGCGCAACCGAAAGGTGCCAGATCACTATTCCAAATATTTTTATTTGGGTGGGAATAGTGTTTTTCACACTCCCTCCCTCGCTCGGATCGAAATAAATGGCCGTGGGACATCGGAATCGCCTGATTTTTGAGATGATTGTCAAGCCCAGTGGGGCGGTCCTGGTTCCTTAGCTTCGTGTTAATCGGACTCCCGATGTGCGATCTAGACCTCATACGAAGTTTCGTTTCAGTCCCGAGAGCAGACGGGTAATGAGTTTGGCTCTAGACTTTAGGGTAACCTAGAGTCACTAATTTTGCAAGTTTTGGGTCTTGCAGATCGTATTTAAAGAAAGCGATCCCAACGGATTTCATGACTAACCGAGTTTAGTACTTAGTTAACTTTGTTAAATTTCTAAAGGATTTAATCCTATGTGATTTCTGGTCGAGGTGGTACTCGGCCCAATGTATGGAAATTTTCAGGTCGTTACAGACATTGAGTCTGAGTCATCGAGCAGACCATCGATGCCATCGAGAGTATACGCTTGATGATATCGAACCTGATCGATGATATCGAACTTTGTCATAAATGTGACCGTTTTATTTTCGTTGGAACTTTTTGCCTATATATAGACTTGTTTTTTGTTGCAGTGAGAGAAAATGGAGAGAGCTTTTGTGTGTTTTAACTTACATCTTATATCCAAAGCCCTTTCTCTCAAGGGACTTCATCCTCCAATCCACCCTCACCATTGACATTCAATAAAGTGGATTGGGGAATGAACTTCCACATTCAAGGATCCTCCAGCTACTACCTTAATGACAAATCATTAAGCTGGGATGCCTTGAATGCCTAGATGATTGGAACTACTCTATCTTCCTTATAGGAAAATCTTTAGAGAGTAGGATTCCATCATAACCTTGACCCAACCCGAAGCTGAGTATTGGTATACTATCTTGTGTTGCGGATCAAGGGAGCAGAAGACTCTTTGTCAACAAGGAGGAGGAGATCTTCGACATTGTGATAAACGACACTCATCAGCTTATTTGTAAGTATCTAGAGTCCAGGATGACACTTGTGATCATTCCTTTCTAGGATTGGGTCCTAAGTGGTTCTTACCCTTTAAAGTCCTCAAGGAGGCCTCCGGCGGGAGTGTACGTGGTGGGTGAGTTGTGTGGACCCTTGCTCTGTGGAGAGCATAAACATCTGGTTTGGAGTGAACTAGTAAAACTCTAGGTTTTAGGTGAACAGGTTAAAACCTTAGGGTTGGGGGGTCAACCATGTAGAAACCTCCAGTAGGGTCTTATGGAAGATCCTTGGCTAGTGTGGCTAAAAGTGGGTGCGTTGTGTTGACCCTTGCTCGTGAGAGCATACACAGTCAGCCTCAGTGTAGGTTGTAAAGGTTGAAGGTGAACCTGATTTAAAACCTTAGGTTAGAGGAGAACCATGTGAAACCTCCTTAGTGAAATCCAGTACACTCAAGGGTTGAGTGCAGTTACCGGGAGTGGAGTAGACTTATCATCGAACCACTATAAAAATGAATGTGTTTAAGAATGTTATTTTGTTGTGTGATTTACTTTAATACTTTCATATTTGAATATCTAATCACACCTCACACACCTACACAGTCATATCTATCATGAACTCAGTTGCATATTGTTTACTTCTTAAGCAGTTTGTGATTGGATCCTCTACCAGGCTTGGAAGCCAATGGAGTTACATTTTAGTAATCCTGATAATTGTATATTTAAAAGGACTAGTGAAATAGGATTTTAAATAAACCATAAAAACTTTTAAAAGTCCTATTCACCCCCCTCTAGGACATATTGGCATATTCCGACTTCTACTAGTGCGGTCTTTACCGTCATTTCACATATCGCCCAGGAGAGCGACCCGAGCGACTCTCGCTTTACCACCTGCGACTGCTACTCCACAACCGGAGGTTCCTACTCCCCAGCCTCAGGATGCCTCTCCTCTACCCGAGACTGGTGCGGATTCGACCGTACTCGTGAGTGCCCCCCGGCTATAGTAGATGTTGCAGGCTGTGACAGCCACCCTACAGGGGCAGTGCATGCCCCCACTGTTACGTCAGCCTATGAAGAGTAGGAGCACGCGAGCGCCCTTCTCAGAGACTTCCGTCAGCTCAATCCCCGTGCTTCCGCGGCGAGTCAAACCCCACAGCAGTTGAGAGATGGTGCTTTGAGGCAGAGAATATTTTTTATACGATGGGATGTACGACCCAGTAGCGGGTCTGGTTAGCTATATTTCTCCTCCAGGGTGAGACGGAGCACTGGTGTACCTCCGTTACCTATGTTACAGGGCCTGATTTCGTCTGGACATGAGAGTATTTCATAGACCGATTTGATGGCAATATTTTCCTGACCACATTTGACGACATCGTGCGCTAGAGTTCGAGACTCTGATGCAGGGGGATATGACGGTGGCTTAGTATACGGCTCGTTTTGTAGCGCCGTCTAGATTTGCGCCGTATTTAGTTGATGATGAGGAGCGAAAGGCCTACCATTTCGAGAATGGCTTACGTTACGGTCTCCGAGGCCGTGTTGTTGGGAATGAGCTTCTGACTTTTGAAGTGGTAGTATGGAGGGCCCAAATTTATGGGGCTAAGTGGGCCATAACGTAAAGTGATCCAGATCAGAGGAGAGAGCGGAAGAGGCAGGCCCTCCCCCCAGCAAATCAACGACCATAGAGGCACTGGAGCCATTCATCCGGTAGAGCACCCGCGACACCAGTGACACCTCCAGCGTCACCCCAGAGGCCATTTACAGGACCTGTTTTGGATGTGGTGGGACAGGGCACCACAAGCATGACTGCCCACGCCCTCAACAGCAGTAGTTGAGAGCACCTCAGCAGCCTTCACAGCAGCAGCAACGACCGTAGCCACCTCCACCACAGAGGCTCCAGCCGCAGCTGAGACAGCAGTACAGGTCGCCTTAGTGGCACCACCACCAGCAGCATCCTTAGAGGGGATAGGCACCTCCCGAGCCAACTCATGCTAGGTCTTACGTGGCTCAACAGGACCCGCAGTCCTCAAGAGGAGTCATTGTGGTATACTTCCAGTCTCCACATGCATTGCTCTAGTTTTGTTTGATTCTGGTGCTTCGCACACCTTTATATCTAAAGATTTTTGTCGATCGTCTGGATTGTCGATAGAGTCTACTAGTGAGGGGTTGACTGTATTGACGCCCTTGGGGAAGACTACTGTGTTAGGCCGCTTCTGTTCGTCTTGCCCCATGTTGGTAGGAGAGATTTTCTTACCTGCCGACTTGTTTGTGCTTCCGATGTCAGATTTCGACATTATCTTGGGCATGGATTGCCTTGTTGAGTACCACGCCATCTTGGACTGTCTACGAGGATAGTCACATTCTATATACCATGCTTACCGTAGTTCCAGTTCATTGCCGAGCCCAGAGGAGAGTCGTTGTCTTATTTGATGTCGTATGCCATAGAGGAGCCCATAGCAGTGAGCGTCGATCATTTTCCTATGGTTTGCGATTTTTCCGATGTATTTCAGGTGATTCTGGGGTTACCGTTGCACCGACATATTGAGTTTTAGATTGACCTTGTGCTCGGTACCACGCCTATTTCAAAGCCCCCATATTGTATGACACCCTTAGAGTTGCGAGAGCTGCAGCAACAGTTGGATGAGCTACTAGAGTTAGGCTTCATCCATCTGAGCAGTTCACCGTGGGGAGCGTCGGTACTCTTCGTCAGGAAGAAGGATGGGTCGTTGAGGCTATACGAAGATTACTGTGAGCTCAACCGGGTCACGATCAAGAACAAGTATCCGCTCCTGATGATTGATGATTTATTTGATCACCTGTAGGGTGCTCAGTTCTTTTCAAAGATTGACCTACATTCCGATTATCATCATATTCGGGTCGGAGAGGAGGACATCCCGAAGATGGCTTTTAGGACGCACTATGGTCACTTTGAGTTTCAGGTCATGTCCTTCGGACTGACCAATGCACCTTTGGTCTGAAATAGTGGTGAAGACCGCTTGAGTAAAAGTTGGAATATGTCAATATGTCCTAGAGGGGGGTGAATAAGACTTTTTAAAGATTTATGAGTTATTTAAAAATCCTATCACTCTAATCCTATCATGTATGCAATTTTCAGGATTACTCAAATGTAACTCTACCGGCTTCCAAGCCAAGTAGAGGATCCAATCATAAACTAATCAAGATATATCAATATGCAACTTAGTCCATGTTGGATGTGATTGTGTGTGTGCGTGAGATGTGATCAGATATATGAATATGAATGCATTGACATGAATCACATATAGAGGAAAGCAATCACAAACACAGTCATTTTATAGTGGTTCGACGATAAGTCTACTCCACTCCCGGCTGTCGCACTCAACCCTTGAGTGTACCAGAATTCACTAAGGAGGTTTCCCATGGTTCACCTCAAACCTAAGGTGTTAAATCAGGTTCACCTTTAACCTTTACACGGAGGTCTCTACGTGGTTCACCTCAAACCTAAGGTTTTGCTCGGTTCACCTCAAACCCAGAGTTTTGCTGGTTCACTCCTAACCAGATGTTTATGCTCTCCATAGAGAAAGGGTCCACACAACGCACCCAGAGGTTTCTACTCGGTTCACCTCTAACCCTGGAGTTTTACTGGTTCACTCCTAACCAGATGTTTATGCTCTCCACAGAGCAAGGGTCCACACAACGCACCCACAGCGTACACTCCCGCCGGAGGCCTCCTTGAGGACTTCAAAGGGTGAGAACCACTTAAGACCTAATCCTAGAAAGGAATGATCAAAGTGTCCTCCTGGACTCTAGATACTTACAGATAAGTTGATGAGTCCCGCTAAGCACAACGACGAAGAACTCCTCCTTATTGACGAAGAGTCTTCTGCTCCCTTGATTCGCAACACAAAAGATATACTAAGACTAGGCTTAGGGTTGGGTCAAGGTGAAGATGGAATCTTACTCTCTAAAGATTTTCCTATTAGGAAGATAGAGTAGCTCCAATCTTATGCATTCATGGCATCCCAGCATAATGATTTGCCATTAAGGTATTAGCTGGAGGATCCTTGGATGCGGAAGTTCATTCTCCAATCCACTCTATTGAATATCAATGGTGAGGGTGGATTGGAGGATGAACTCCCTCGAGAGTAGGGGCTTAGGGTATAAGATGTAAGTTGAAACACTCAAAAGCTCTCCCTGCTTTCTCTCACAGCAACAAAAGACAAGTCCTCTATAAATAGGCAAAAAGTTCCAACGGATATAAAATGGTCACATTTATGACAGAGTTCGATATCATCAAGCAGGTTTGATATTATCAAGCGTATACTCTCGATAGCATCGATGGTCCGCTTAATGACTCGGACTCGATGTCATACGCTTTTGAAACTCTTTGCCAATTGGTCGATGAATCGAAGCTATTGTCGATGTCATCAGATTTCGAACTCCGATTCCATCGATGACAGGTTCGATCCATCGACACTTAAAAAATGAGGAGAGAACTTGACTTTGAGATATTTCAGGTTTTCATGAATGATGGGGGAACCGTCGAGGTCATCGGAATTGGAATGTCGATGATATCGAGATCAGAATCGAGGCATCGATAAATCCAATTGATTTATCTTTGAACTTGCTGGACAAATTATGGCTTTGTTCGATACGATTGATCTGGTGTCGATATCATCGATATTTGAATATCGATAAAATAGAAGGACCCCCGATTATAGTTAAAAAATAACCTGAAATAACTGTTGTAAGAAATACGGGCCTACTGTCGATATCATCGATGGACCTCCGATCTTATCGATATTTGAATTCAGATCATATCGGACGGTCATAGATATATCAAGGAATTTTGAGATTTTCATTAAAAAACAGGGGCGCTGGAAATCTGCCTGTCGATCTTATCGAGCCACTCTCGATGGTCTCAAGATTTGAATATCGATGATATCGATATGTGTATCATTACATCGATAATTCGTACAGATATATTGTGAAGTTGCTGGACATATTTAGTGTTTTTATCGATGATATCGATAGGTGTATCAATATATCGATAAATCCGTCCAGATGAATATTTAGTTGCTGGACATTTTGGTCCTCCTGTCGATAATATCGTTAGGGTATCGAGGACATTGACAGTGTAGGTCGATCATATCGAGGGTGCTTCGATAAAATCGACAAGGCGAGAAAAACTTAAAGATTTTTCTATTTTGAAAAAAAGTTTTCTCACCTAAAAACCCTAAAATGTCTATCTTGTTTTAAGGGTTTTAATCACTTGGTGTTTTGGGACACGGGATGGGAGGCTATGATTTTCCTATCGCAAGCCTCCACACATCCGGTTGACGCAGATGCTTGAGATAATCTTCCTATCGAGTTATGCAGCCAGTCTGACTCACCACACACGTAACTTGACAAACCAGGGCACTAGCAGGTGCACTTTCAATCTCCCTCTTTGTCAATTACGTGATAAAATACCCAAAACACCCTAGAATACTTCTAGACACACCCTATATTATGTGTTTATGCATTTACACAATTTTACAAATTTTCTACCCCATGTATACAATCTAGAAGTATCTGATCCCCCCTACTTCAACACTCCCCCTTTCTTGGTGCAGTTGCTCCCCCTAACACTTGTAACACATTAGATATATAATTTTCCGTTGGGGGTGTTTTGAATTGTTCTCCCCCTTTTTGTCAGTCATTGGCAAAGGTATAGCATGTGATATTGACTGAAGAATGAATTGCATGGGAGAACCAACAGGTAGAAGCAGAACATTGATGTATAAAAGTTAATTCAATTCAATCAAACATCAATCTCAGAACGAATGCATATTAGATAAGATATGACAGTTATAGAGCAGTGAAAAATATTCATTTAGGACCTCACATGCATTCCAGAACTTGATAAACCATGGGGGAATAAAAAATATGGCATTAATGATAAGAATTCTATTCAGCCATACTCAAAATGAAACTAAAATATCCACACATACTACCATAGACAGCAGTAGCTTAACAATTACCTATCTAAAAATTACCAAGCCCAATTGAGGGCACCCAAAAGTAATCAGCGTTAGCCCAACCGTGGGCATATACAAAACAACAAAAAAATGTCCTTAACTTAGAAAGGCTTCATACACACCAATGATAGAGTGTGTATGATAGCATGCATGACTGACCTTACGGAGCAGAATGAGATGGTATCGTGCCGTCCCGTCGGCATGTAAGCAGTTCCATCAGCTGTTGTACAGACTGCTGCACTTTCTGGACGACTCGCTCCAATAGTGTCAACTGCTCACGTACAGAATGAATATCTCTCTGGATTGCCCCGATTCTGTCCATTTTGAACCTCTTGTCATGCTCGGCTGATGACGTGGATGAGGCTGAATCAGATCCAGGAGGTGCATCTTCAGCCCTCTCCGTCCCTTCCATTGGATCACCACCTTCTCCTTCAACTTCTTCTGCCTGAATTTCTTCCTCCGAGTTCTCCTTGTATTCGTGAAACTCCAAGTCCATTCTCCGAATATTTCTTTTATTGAAAACTTGGAGCGGGAATACTGGATCAGTAGTTGATGGGAACCCAATTTTGTTGCATATCATATTGATGATCCAGGGATACGGCAGATGGAGGTCCCTAGATGTGTGGATGGCGTTTACCAACTGAGAGACAATCAAAGATGGAAGGCAGACCTTTATCCCACTGGCAACTGAGTAGATGATCATGGTCATGAGCCCGGTGAGGTCAGATCTGTTCGTACTTCTAAGATAGATGTTCGTTGTGAAGATACCATGCAAGATCCAAAACCGAGGATCCATATACGTGGACTTTAATGCATTCCCTTGGTACCAAGGGATGTCCCTACCATTGCAGAGGTGTTTTGTCACCTTGGATCGAATATCCATGTCATCAAGATTCATCTCTGGTATGCCTTTTGGGGCCATGTTGAGTCCAATGACTTCAACTATTGTGGCTGGCGTGATAAATGCATCATCAATTCCCAATGATACCATGAAAGACGGAGGATCAGCCACCAGTGAATGACACGCGGCAAGAAATTTTCGTGTTATCTCAAGTTGGCATGGTCCACCAAAATTCAAAACATGCAGCCAATCTATTGCGGCAGATAAGAGTTCCAAGTTATATGGTTTCAAGCATCCCCTGTCAACCCTTCTTTCTTGAATAAGTTTCTTGCCCATATATTTTGGTGGTCGTGAACTTGCTCCAGTTGGAGGAGGTGGTGTCGTGGATTCAGTTTGGGACCCATCTCGTGAAGTTTGTGATCTTTGCCTAGTGGGGATCCCACTTTCCGGGGCCCTCGCCCTTTCTTTAGAGGCGAGGACTTTTTGTCGAGTAGATCTGGAAGATTCTCCCAGAGCCGATACTTTTTCTTTGTCTGTTCCCATGACGACAAAAGAGTGGAGAAAAGAAAAAACACACCTCACTATAAGAGGGAATATCCAAAAAGAAGTGAATCTTGATGTTTAGAGAGGATATTACCGTATTTTGGATGTCTTGAGGTTGTTTTAACAAAGTTCCGAGTCGTTCGATTGAAAACAGCGAGCAGGGAAAAAAGTTAGAAACCTTGGAATAAAATTCCCCTTTTCACGTTCTATCCGCTTATATTGGGTGGTATCTTTTGATATGATCGACAATTGTTTCGATAATATCGAGAGGTCGCTTATTGATTCCATCGAGTCCATCTTCTATTCTTATCCGAAGGATGCATCAATAATATCGACCTTCTATCGATAACTCGAGAATGTCATATCGATACTCATATCGAAGATGAAGATTTTCAATTTTCAGCATTCAAACAATCCGCCAAGTATACTTTTAGAATTTCTATGAATCAATAGTATACTTTTCAAAAATTATGTACAATTTCTATACACACTAAAATTATAAACATATGTATGCTTATATACAAAATTTTGAGGTCAGGAACCTCAGAGGTATCATTTAAAACTCAGCAAAAATATTTTCTCAGTTTGACACTGGTTCAGATTCTATTGTATAATCTGAACTAATTTTTCTTATCCATTTCTTCTTGTTAATCAATTTGAGTGGTGATGCAAGGGCATTGCTACTTTCCATATCCTTGAGAGGACTTTTGAAGTTCTTTATTTCTCTGGTTAATTTGCCATGTTCTGACCAAAGTTGGGTTGAGTCCTCCCCGGTGTTATGCATTTAAACTTATAATGACCTGAATCACCGCACATATGACATACAATAGTTGTTCTGGTTTTGCTTTCAGAAGCAGTAGATTTTTCAGTTCTGAGAGCTGCATTTCCAGTCCTATGTTTTTCATATCCAAGCCCGCTTTTATCCTTACCATGCCATCCCATTCCTAGCAATTTTTCTAGCTTTTCACCACTATGCGAAAACTTGTAATTTATCTTAGCTATCTTCTCAGACTCTTTAAGATCAAACAGGAGTGTATGATTTTCATTGTAAAGAAGTTTATTCTTATCTTTCAGCAGTTCAACCTGTTTGTTCAGTCTTTCAGACTCGCTTTTAAGAAGGGTATTGATTTGTAAAGTTTTATCCAAATCTCTTTGCAACACTTAGTTTTTGTTCTCAGATATTTCCAGTCTTTTAGCCACTTTGATGCTATGGATATAAAGTTGATTATAGGCATCTTGCAACTTATCCTTTTCTATTTCTTCTTCATTTCCAATTTCTTCATCATCAGATGGAAATGATTCTTTTTCATTTTCAGATTTGGTGGGAGTGATTTAAACAGTGGAGACCATACGTATTCTCAATGATTTTTTATCTTCATTGCATTCTGAGTCATTGGATTCTGAATTTGACTCCTCAGTATCATCCCATGTGGCGGCCATAGCCTTGCCCTTAGTTTTTCTGTTTGGGCATTCGGTTGATAGGTGTCCATACTCCTGACAGGCATATCATTGAGGTTCTTTGGTTCTTCTACCAAATTTGCCTGTAGGGAGTTTGTTGTTCACCTTTCTTCCTCTAGAGGGACCACTGCGATTCTTTTGAAAGAATCTCCTGAAATTTTGTGCCAGCAAGGCCACTTCCTCATCATCATCCTCTCTTTCACTTTCACTGTCCTCATGAGTTGTTTTCTTGAAGTTTTAGGACAGTGTTTTGTTTTTTGGATTTTTGGGATTGAGTGAAGTGTAGTTCAAAGTTTTGTAGGGAACCTGCTAGTTCTTCTACTTTCATTTCATCTATATTCCTACACTCCTCAATTGTTGTAACCTTGGGATTAAACCGTTCCGGAAATGATCTTAGTATTTTCCTACAGATTTTAAGAACCAGAACTTTTTCTCCCAATCCACCCATGGAGTTACAAATAATGTTCAACTTGGTGAAAAACTCCATAAATGTCTCATGCTCTTTCATTCTGAGACTTTCGAGTTATGAAATTAGGAGTTGAAGTTTGGATCACTTCACAGTGCTTGTGCCTTCATGGGTTGTTTCCAGTAAATCTCATGCTTCTTTTGATGTCCCACATATACTTATCTGATTAAATATATCCTGGGACACGGCGAAGTAGATAGCATTCATAGCCTTAGCTTCAGATGTTTGTTTTTCTTTGTCGAATGCCGTCCACTTTTCTTTGGGTTTGGGCTTTGTGATTGTCAAGTACGATTTGTTCCGTTGGTGGCACATATCCATTCTCAACTATATCCTAAACATCATGATCCAATGATCTTAGAAAGTAGTGCATTCTAGCCTTCAAGTATGAATAGTTTGAGTCGTCAAATACTGGAGGTCTAGTAACTGATGAGCCCTCTCCTTTGGCCATATTTCCAACTTTAGTCAAGATCACTCTCTAGGCGGTGAAGCCCGTAAAGAGAGACCCGCTTTGATACCAATTGAAATAGCGGTGAAGACCGCTTGAGTAGAAGTTGGAATATATCAATATGTCCTAGAGGGGGGTGAATAGGACTTTTTAAAGATTTATGAGTTATTTAAAAATCCTATCACTCTAATCCTATCATGTATGCAATTTTCAGGATTACTCAAATGTAACTCTACCGGCTTCCAAGCCAAGTAGAGGATTCAATCACAAACTAATCAAGATATAGCAATATGCAACTTGGTCTATGTTGGATGTGATTATGTGTGTGTGTGAGATGTGATCAGATATATGAATATGAATGCATTGACATGAATCACATATAGAGAAAAGCAATCACAAACACAGTCATTTTATAGTGGTTCGACGATAAGCCTACTCCACTCCCGGCTGTCACACTCAACCCTTGAGTGTACCAAAATTCACTAAGGGCATTTCCCAGGGTTCACCTCAATCCTAAGGTTTTAAATCAGGTTCACCTTCAACCTTTACACGGAGGTTTCTATGTGGTTCACCTCAAACCCAAGGTTTTACTCGGTTCACCTCAAACCCAGAGTTTTACTGGTTCACTCCTAAACAGATGTTTATGCTCTCCATAGAGCAAGGGACCACACAACGCACCCAGAGGTTTCTACTCGGTTCACCTCTAACCCTGGAGTTTTACTGGTTCACTCCTAACCAGATGTTTATGCTCTCCGCAGAGCAAGGGTCCATACAACACACTCATAACGTACGCTCCTGTCGGAAGCCTCCTTGAGGACTTCAAAGGGTGAGAACCACTTAAGTCCCAATCCTAGAAAGGAATGATCGCAAGTGTCCTCCTAGACTCTAAATACTTATAGATAAGTTGATGAGTCTCGTTAAGAACAACGCCGAAGATCTCCTCCTCCTTGTTAATGAAGAGTCTTCTGCTTCCTTGATTCGCAACACAAAAGATATACCAAGACTAGGCTTAAGGTTGGGTCAAGGTGAAGATGGAATCCTACTCTCTAAAGATTTTCCTATTAGGAAGATAGAGTAGCTCCAATCTTATGCATTCAAGGCATCCCAGCATAATGATTTTCCATAAAGGTAGTGTTGAGGATCAAATATTATATATCAGACCACAATTATTACCTGATTTTACGAACCTGATACCGTTTGACGCTCTATTTTAATCATGTTTGTACTGCAAGGTGAATTTAGGAGCTTGAACTGAAAAAGGGTGCTAAATGCATGGATTTGACGCTCCAGAATCACCAAAACAAGGGATGGACTCCATTAGACCAAGATTGAAGAATTTACATGTCAGGGATCCAAGGAAATTAAGTCATTCAGGTTAAAGAGGCCCGAAAGTCATCCAAGATACAAGATCATAGGGTTCCCACCATCCGTTTGGCTCGAAACTTCATACATGACCTGAAGACCATAAATTAACCGTACATGTCAAATTTCAGCATTGGATCATAGTGAAAGTGGCCCAATGGTCAAATCAGTCACTAAATCATTGATTTGGGGCCCACCTGATCTCTGGATTGACCTCAATTTTGGACTCAACAGCTAAAATAATGTGATAGAACAGATGGACGGAACGGATTTATCAAAAGAATCAAGTTGGGACCCACTTTCGTGAGTGCATGTGCACAGCACACGTACGCTCACGGTGCACCAAATCTGGTCAAACCAGTCAGTCAACGCTGACCCGATCCATCTCCCATAGGGAGACAGCGGACGGACGCTGTCCATCCATTTTGTGTAGTGGGCCCCACCCATCAACCGTATCATCAATTTGGACCGTTAATTGTGTCCAGAGGGGGGGGGCGTGACGATTGCCTAGCTGTCCTTTTTAGCTCGTGCATGTGTACGCACGTGAATCTTCAAGAAAATGCAGGATGAACGGCGGAAGCATAACATCAGTGGACCACACCGAAAATTGACAAAAACCAGTCCATTCCAACCGAAATTTCGAGAGGAATCTGATGGACAGGGTGGATTTCATCAAAAACATCACTGTGGGGCCCACCAAACACGTTAGCACGTCCGCGTAGGCTTTACGCGCGTCCGGGAAATCTGGGATTTTCGAGCGGTTGTGACCCACCATCTTTGATCGGACGATCGATCTGAACCATCCATTGTGTAGGTCGTCAAAAAACATCCCAAGTGACGTTATCTATTTGGAAAGGAAGTGAGAAAAGTGGGCCATTTGCGGCTCATGTTCTTGACTGCGTAAAAGAACTTATGCAGGGGAGTCCCTGTTCTTGCTTGTTACGCACGCCTACTGTACGCATTCTCCACCAACTATGCTCAGAACCGACTGCCACAACTATAAAGAGAGAGGAGAAAGAGAGAGAGGAGGCTATCCACGGCTGGGAGCTAGGGTGTGAAGCGCAGAGAAGGTAGAGAGAGAGAGTAGAGTAGTTTTAGAATTATTTTATTTTATTTATTATTTTTTTAAAGAGTTCTAGACTAATCATGTTCAGCTAAACCTCTTAGCTAGGGCTAAGAGGTGAAGCTTGTGGCGTGATGGGGATGATTCTACGAGTTAATTCATGCACATTGAACTGAATTTGATTTCGTTTGATTTTAAGGAATGCCTTTAGTTTTTAATGGTTTGTAGTGACTGAAATTACAATAGATCTGCGATGGCTTTGAGTAATTCATTTTCCTTATTATGATTATGACGTCAGGAAGACCTGTTGTTCACCATCGTCTCCTAGGCATGGTTGGATGACAGAACCCTTCATAATATTCATATATCACTCAGATTCGCTGTGGATTGGTTTAATTGTATTTTTTTGCTTTGTCTCATGGGCATGGTTTTGTGATGGAATCCATTCTAATTTACACCCGTCTTATCTCTTGAAAACTAGATCAAAAGATGTTCAGATTTGATTTTCAGGTTATATTTTCCAACTTGATGAAGATGGAACTCTAAGTCCAGTTGCGTTCATGAATCGACCGTAGATCTCCCTGATCTCTACAAGTGGATCCTCTGAATCCCTGGTTCCTTCCTCTGAATTCTTTAAATTTTAGATAATTATTCTAACATTATTCCTCACATTACAATTGATTTAGATCTCATCTTAGCCGAGTTCTAGTTCTACTTAATTCCAAATTATGTACAGGTATCAATCCCTTAGGATTCGACCTCGGTCTCACCAAGTTTATTACTACATTACAACCCTATACTTGGGGAGTGAACAAGTTTTTGGCACCGTTGCCGGAGACTGATGGCTACGATTCTCTGAAATTAATTGATTTTAGAATTAGATTAAGATTAGGATTATACTAAATTTAATTTTAGATTTTTCTCTCTTAGAACTAACTTTTCTGTTTTGTAGGATCGTTGATAGATCATTTAAATTGGTAACTTCATCCTAATTTCTCTACTTTTTCTATTCTTTAGATTAGGTCTTATCTCTTAGATACTAACTTGGGTTGTTTTATTTTGCAGGATCTTAACATAGGAACTTCTTATTTGGTAACACCTTTCTAACTTCTCCTCCATATCGTTGTAGGATCCTTTCTTTTATTTTTCTAGGATTAAACTCAAAGTTAGGGGTCTACCATGGAGGCGTGGGTACGTGCATATGCTGAGATGGATAGGAGATATTGGGGAATGCCTAAGGATTGTGGAATTCAACGTATACCTTAAGATTTTTCTCCATCAAGAACAGACATTGAGAACCGACTAGAACTTTATGTTCCATCGGTTAATAGGGTCGTATACGATCGTAATTATGGGAATGAGGATTATTATCAATCATCATATTCTTCCATGTATGATCAGCATGACTATAACCAATGGAAACATCAAAATTGGGGAAATGAGCCGTCAACATGTTATAACGATTATTCTCATAGATCCCCTACCTTTGAGATCCAACAGGATTCAATTCAGCATAGCATAACTTATCTCGTAGAAATTAGAAAATCGTTGGAAGCGCTTAATTCGCGCCTTGATAAGGTAGAGGTGGCTCGGTCATCCCAGCCACAATTCATTCCAGAAATACAATGCGAGGAAAGTGATCCTAACTCATTTTTGAAAAACTATGGAATTTGCAATGAGGAGTTGGATTCCATTAACGAGCATACGGTTAAATTTTCCGATGAGTCGATCTCGATGATTGTTCAAAAGAATGATGAAGAGACATGGGTGTCTTTTAAATATAATAATGATGACACACTTCACTCACATGACATACTAGATTCCAATGATGAAGAAGAGGTTAGTTTATGCGAACCTCAACCCATTCTAGGTGTAGAATGTGAGGAGTGTGATCCCATCCCAAGTGCACACTGCACGAATCTGGACAATGATGAGTATTGGGATTCAATCTCAAGTGTGGCCCCTGCCAATGATCAAGATGTTCAGGAAGTTGTCAACCATAATGATCAACTCCACTCACCTGACATGTCTGATCTAAAAGTGGATGAGCTCCTTACAACCGACCCTTCTATCTCTTGTGAGATATGTTTGGACCACTCCCCTGAATTGAATGATGATATGATTCAGGAAATGGACGAGTTAGTCGATATGACTTTGGAATGGGAAACCACCCAGTTGAGGTCACCATTTGAACTGTTGAATGTTAACAATTCAATGCCTCTTCTGAGTAATATAAATGAACAGAGTCCTCACATCAATATTTTGTCTCATGACCCGCAAATTGTTTGTACAGGGGTGAAGCAAGAGAGCATACCTCCATCTACTTTTAAAGATGATGAAATCCTTGAACAGATCATCACACGCTTCAATGTGGAGAATGAGTCACTCTCAACTGAATGTCCCAACGCTTTGGATGATTGCTTGACACACTTTGCAGATTCAAACGATCCCTTGATAAGAGACAGTGAATGCCTTGCAAGACAACATTTCGGTAGTCATACTGACCAAGAGAACCCTTACTCTGAAGCCCCTTCTACCACAGATCCTGAATGTTTACCATTAAGGGAGGAGAAGCTAAAAATTGAACTGAAGTCTGCTACTTCGGAATGTGTCGAGACTACATCACTTTCTGAGAATTTTTCTGAATTTCATCTATATGTAGTCTCTGATTCACCATGGGATACTAACGTTGAAACTTCTTCTGTTATAGGTGAATCGTATATACTCCGGATACCTCAAGTAACTCAACGAAATTTTTTTAATGAGGTACATAAGTTTCTCTGGAAAGTCATGCTCCATAACATCCAAGCCTATTGTAAAAAGGGCTTTTGGATGATCCTGTTGAGGAACTTACTGAGAAACTTATCGAGATATTGGCCGGAAGAGGAACCTTGCGGCATGACTGAGTAGTTTTTCCCTGCTTTCATAGGACTAGTGTAGTTTGCTTTATGTTGTTTTATGATAGACAGTTTTATGCCATTAAGTTAGTTTGCTTTATACATTGTTTTAGAATAGTTTGCTTTTGTTGGTTTCTCTCTTGTGCTAACCCGCTCTGATATCTTTGGAAAGTCTCTCTTGATTTCTTCATCCAGGTACTATCTTTCCATCACTTCTCATTTACTTTCGATGTCCCATGTGCACTGCATGCTTATATCTTTTACATTGAGGACAATGTAGATTTTAGGTTGGGGGTGGGAGATTAGGATACCTAATTAGTGTTTTCTTAGTCTTGAGCAAAAATTGTGAATTTTTTTTTTAAATGGAAATTCTTGTGAATTCGAAGTGATTTTAATGGTCATCTTGGATTTAGAATTACAAGATAAGTGAGGTTGGTAATTTACGACCCTTGCAATCAGTTATTTGTTAGATTTCACAGTTAAGTTTGAAGTGTTAATCCAGAATTAGAAGTTGTAAACATTGATTGAGTCATGATCTCACATGTCACATCTCGGTTTCACATTAAGGTTTCAATTTGATATTGAAGTGTTAACTTGGTAATCATAGGAAATTTGCCCGTCATGATCAATTGAAGAAAAAGAAAATACCTATATATATAAAAAAAGATACCTTTGGAAAAGGTTGGCAAATAATCTTCACTATAGGTTTGCTCCCTATAGGAGTAGATTTAATTCTCCATGGATAATATGTGAAAAATGGTTGGGTGTACGGTCTTCACCATAGGTTTGCTCCCTATAGGTGAGGATTTGATTCCCTTTCTTGGCGTTACTATTAATGGAAAAATCAAAAGTTGAAAGAATGAAGAGATGAACTGTGAGGCAAGTTTTGGGTCGTCATGAATTCTCTTATTTGTTACCAATGATATCATGAAAGAGATAAGTGAATCTTAATGTGATAAGCTGAGGTTACACTATACACTCATGGATCATAATGTTTAGAAATGTTTTAATTGGTGGATTAATACCTTGAACTTGACTATGAAGTTTACCGTGCGCTTAAGTCATGAAGAAGTAATACCCAACACTCATAAATCTTAGAATTCTCATATTTGGATCGTTTTTCAAAAATCACTTGAGTTTATAGAAATTGTCTTGTAATTCTCAACTTATTTTTTTTGCATAATTTGCTCGGGACTAGCAAAATGCTGGTTGCGGGTTGTGTTGAGGGTCAAATATTGCATATCAGACCCCAGTTATTACCTGATTTTACGAACCTGATACCGTTTAACGCTCTATTTTAATCATGTTTGTACTGTAAGGTGAATTTAGGAGCTTGAACTGAAAAAGGGTGCTAAATGCATAGATTTGATGCTCCAGAATCACCAAAACAAGGGATGGACTCCATTAGACCAAGATTGAAGAATTTACATGTCAAGGATCCGAGGAAATTAAGCCATTCAGGTTAAACAGGCCCGAAAGTCGTCCAAGATACAAGATCATCGGGTTCCCACCATCCGTTTGGCTCGAAACTTCATACATGACCTTAGGACCATAAATCAACTGTACACGTTAAATTTCAGCCATTGGATCATAGTAAAAGTGGCCCAACGGTCAGATCAGTCACTAAATCATTGATTTGGGGCCCACCTGATCTCTAGATTTCCCTCAATTTTGGACTTGACGGCTAAAATAACATGATAGAACAGATGGATGGAACGGATTTATCAAAAGAATCAAGGTGGAATCCACTTTCGTGAGTGCATGTGCACAGCACACGTACGCTCACGGTGCACCAAATCTGGTCAAACCAGTCAGCCAACACTGACCCGATCCATCTCCCATAGGGAGACAGCGGACGGACACTATCCGTCCTTGTGTAGTGGGCCCTACCCATCAACCGTATCATTAATCTAGACCGTTAATTGTGTCTAGAGGGCGGGCGTGACGATTGTCTAGTTGTCCTTTTTAGCCCATGCATGTGTATGCACATGAATCTTCAGAAAAAGCAGGATGAACGGCGGAAGCAAAACATCAATGGACCGCACCAAAAATCGACAAAAACCAGTCCATTCCAACTAAAATTTTAAGAGGAATCTGATGGACGGGGTGGATTTCATCAAAAATGTCACTGTGGGGCCCACCGAACACGTCAGAACGTCCGCGTAGGCTTTACGTGAGTCCGGGAAATCCGAGATTTTTGGGCTGTTGTGGCCCACCATCTTTAATCAGATGATCGATCTAAACTATCCATTGTGTAGGTCATCGAAAAACATCCCAAGCGACGTTATCTATTTGGAAAGGAAATGAGAAAAGTGGGCCATTTGCGGCTCATGTTCTTGACTGCGTAAAAGAACTTATGCAGGGGAGTCCCTGTTCTTGCTTGTTACGCACGCCTACTGTACGCATTCTCCACCAACTATGCTTTGAACCGACTACCACAGCTATAAAGAGAAAGAGGAGAAAGAGAGAGAGGAGGCTATCCAAGGTTGGGAGCTGGGGTGTGAAGCGCAGAGAAGGTAGAGAGAGAGTACAGTCGTTTTAGAATTATTTTATTTTATTTATTATTTTTTTAAGAGTTCTAGCCTAATCATGTTCGGCTAAACCTCTTAGCTAGGGCTAAGAGGTGAAGCTTGTGGCGTGATGGGGACGATTCTACGGGTTAATTCATGCACATTGAACTAAATTTGATTTCGTTTGATTTTAAGGAATGCCTTTAGTTTTTAATGGTTTATTGTGACTGAAATTACAATAGATCTGTGATGGCTTTGAGTAATTCCTTTTCCTCATTATGATTATGACGTCAGGAAGACCTATTGTTCACCATCGTCTCCTGGGCATGGTTGGATGACAGAACCCTTCCTAATATTCATATATCACTCAGATTGGCTGTGGATTAGTTTAATTCTGTTGTTTGCTTGGTCTCATGGGCATGGTTTTGTGATGGAATCCATTCTAATTTACACCCGTCTTATCTCTTGAAAACTAGATCAAAAGATGTTCAGATTTGATTTTCAGGTTATATTTTCCAACTGGATAAAGATGGGACTCTAAGTCCAGTTGCGTTCATGAATCGACCGTAGATCTCCCTGATCTCTACAAGTGGATCATCTGAATCCCTGGTTCCTTCCTCTGAATTCTTTAAGTTTTAGATAATTATTCTAACATTATTCCTCAAATTATAATTGATTTAGATCTCATCTTAGTCTAGTTCTAGTTCTACTTAATTCTAGATTACGTACATGTATCAGTCCCTTGGGATTCGACCTCGGTCTCACCGAGTTTATTACTACATCACAACCCTATACTTGGGGAGTGAACAGGTAGTAGCTAGAGGATCCTTGGATGCGGAAGTTCATGCTCCAATCCACTCTATTGAATATCAATGGTGAGGGTGGATTGGAAGATGAACTCCCTTGAGAGAAGGGGCTAAGGGTATAAGATGTAAGTTGAAACACTCAAAAGCTCTCTCTGCTTTCTCTCACAGCAACAAAAGACAAGTCCTTTATAAATAGGCAAAAAGTTCCAACAGATATAAAACGGTCACATTTATGACAGAGTTCGATATCATCGAGCAGGTTTGATATTATCGATCGTATACTCTCGATAGCATCGATGGTACGCTCGATGACTCAGACTCGATGTGATACGCTTTTGAAACTCTTTGCTAATTGGTCGATGAATCGAAGCTATTATCGATGTCATCGGATTTCGAACTCCGATTCCATCGATGACAGGTTCGATCCATCGACACTTAAAAAATGAGAGAGACTTGACTTTAAGATATTTCAGGTTTTCTTGAATGATCAGGGGAACCGTCAAGGTCATCGGAATTTGAATGTCGATGATACCGAGATCAGAGTCGAGACATCGATAAATCCAACTGATTTATCTTTGAACTTGCTCGACAGATTATGGCTTTGTTCGATGCAATCGATCTGGTGTCGATATCATCGATATTTGAATATCGATTAAATCGAAGGACCCCCGATCATAGTTAAAAAATAACCTGAAATAACTGCTGTAAGAAATGCACGCCCACTGTCGATATCATCGATGGACCTCCGATCTTATCGATATTTGAATTCAGATTATATCGGATGGTCATAAATATATTGAAGAATTTTGAGATTTTCATTAAAAAATAGGGGCGTCAAAAATCTGCCTGTCGATCTTATCGAGCCACTCTCGATGGTCTCGAGATTTGAATATCGATGATATCGATATGTGTATTGATACATCGATAATTCGTCCAGATATATTGTGAAGTTGCTAGACATATTTAGTGCTTTTATCGATGATATCGATAGGTGTATCGATACATCGATAAATCCGTCCAGATGAATATTTACTTGCTGGACATTTTGGTCCTCTTATCGATAATATCGTTAGGGTATCGAGGACATCGACAGTGCAGGTCGATCACATCGAGGGTGCTTCGATAAAATCGATAAGGCGAGAAAAACTTAGAGATTTTCCTATTTTGTAAAAAGTTTTCTCACCTAAAAACCTTACGATGTCTATCTTGTTTTAAGGGTTTTAATCACCTGGTGTTTTGGGACACGGGATGGGAGGCTATGATTTACCTATCGCGAGCTTTCACACATTCGGTTGAGGCAGACGCTTGAGATAATCTTCCTATTGAGTTCTGCAGCCAGTCTGACTCACCACACACGTAACTTGACAAACAAGGGCACTAGCAGGTGCACTTTCATGGTCTTCATGTAGTTGATAAACGAGGTTTTCCGGCCTTATCTTGATCAGTTTGTTGTAGGCTTCATCAATAACATTCTGATCAATTCGAGGACTTGCGATGACCATGAGCAACATTTGGAGATTGCATTGCAGACCATCCATGCCCACCAGCTGTATACGAACCAGGAGGACTGTGAGTTTTGGAAGGAGGAAGTGAAGTTCCTCGGTCATGTGGTGACGAGGGAGGGTGTCGCAGTAGACCCCTCGAAGGTTGATGCAGTGCGCCAGTGGGGCCAACCCACGAACACATCCGAAATCCACAGTTTTCTTAGTTTTGTGGGATTTTATCGATGCTTTATTAAGGGATTCTCTCCTATTGTAGCCCCGTTGACCAGGTTAACTTGGAAGGGCACAGATTTTGTTTGGAGTGACGTATGTGAGCAGACATTCGTAGAGTTGAAGGACCATCTGACGTCCGCTCCTGTCCTCACTTTTCCCTCTAGGAGTATGAATTTGTTATTTTTACTGTTTCCTCGCATATTAGTTTGAGTGTTGTCCTGATGCAGCATGGGAAATCGGTGGCCTTCTCGTCTCGCCAGCTTAAGGTCCATGAGCATAACTACCCCACGCATGATTTGGAGTTGGCCGTAGTTGTCTTCGTACTGAAGGTGTGGAGGCACTATCTCTATGGGGTAAGGTTCGAGCTCTTCTCCGACCACAAGAGATTGAAGTATTTATTCTCTCAGTCCGAACTGAACATGAGGCAGAGATGTTGGATGGAACTCCTGAAAGATTATGATTTTGATCTTCAGTACCACCCGTGCAAGGCGAATGTGGTGGCGGATGCCCTTAGTCGTTAGCCACGAGGCCTGGTGGCGCACACGATGATTCAGGAGTGGAAG
Organism: Magnolia officinalis; assembly: GCA_021015155.1. Lineage (NCBI taxonomy): Eukaryota > Viridiplantae > Streptophyta > Magnoliopsida > Magnoliales > Magnoliaceae > Magnolia > Magnolia officinalis. Next base: position 47,273,817 of record JAJHSJ010000002.1, on the reverse strand, counting down.
ATGCTTGAGGATGTGGCATCATATGATTTCGAGATCGGTCTGTAGTCTTCTATCATGCAGTTATCGAGCATGTCGATTCAATCCTCTCTTGTCGCAAGGGTGATCGAGGCTTAGCAGACATATAAGTCATTGTGGAGTTATAGAGTAGAGGTGGCATCTGAGAGTTAGTTAGATTAGCAAATTGGTTCTGATGGTGAACCTCGCTTCAAAGGTCGATTATGTGTCCTGGATATTCCAGAGTTGCGTAAAGATCTTATGACTGAGGCACATCGATCGCAGTTTTCTATCCACCCTGGGTCGACGACGATATACTGTGATATGAGCAACAATATTTTTAGGCAGGGATGAAGCACCAAATTACCGGTCTTGTGGCCGAGTGTGACACATGCCAGCGTGTCAAGAGCGATCATCAGAGACCACCTGGTCCATTGTGGTCGTTGAGCGTCCCGACATGGAAGTGGGAGTACGTGTCGATAAATTTCATTATAGGCCTACCAAGGACTCAGTGCGATCATGACGCCATCTGGGTTATCGTGGATCATCTGATGAAGTTCGCACATTTTCTCGCAATTTGTTCGACTTGGCATTTGGACCGGCTTCCCGGATTATTCATCGAGGAGATTGTGAGACTGCATGGTGTTCCAGTTTCAATAATTTCTGATTAAGATCCCAGGTTCACGTCTCAGTTTTGGAGGAGCTTTTAGAGAGCGATGGGATTTGTTTTACAGCTCAGCACTGCGTACCATCCACAGACCGATGGGTAGACCGAGAGGGTTAACTAGATCCTTGAGGATATGCTTTGGGCTTGCGAGATTGACTTCGGGGGTAACTGGGATGAGCATCTGCGATTGGCTGGGTTTGCATACAAGAACAGCTATCAGGAGACCATTGGCATGGCTCCTTTTGAGGCACTATATGCAGACCATGTAGATCACCGAGTAGTTGGACCAAGGTTGGAGAGCGGCATCTCCTAGGTCCCAAGCTTGTGCAGCAGACGTCATAGGCTATCGATATCATCAGGCAAATGATGCGCACAACTAAGAGCCGGCAAAAGAGTTTTGTCGATCATCTTCGTCGTCCCTTGGAGTTTACCATTGGGGACCATGTGTATCTTAAGGTCTCACCCATGAAGGGTATTGTTCGTTTTGGAGCAAAGGGCTCATAGGACTTTTCGAGATCACTGGGTGCGTTGGCGCAGTGGTCTATTAGTTTACCTTGTCATCTCAGTTTCTGGCGTCCACAACATTTTATGTGTCTTTATGTTGAGGAAGTGTGGGTCAGACATCATTTTTATTATTGATTAGAAGCCGTTGGAGGTTCGTGAGGACGCTTCTTACATTGAGCAGTCAGTTCGTATCCTTGATTGGAAGGAGCAGGTCCTCCAAACCAAGGTCATTCCTTTAGTAAAGGTTCAGTGGGATAACCATTCTGTTAATGGGGTGTCTTGAAAGAGAAAGCCAAGATTCGAGAGCGTTATCCTCGTCTCTTTGATGATTGATTATATGTTATATCTTGGATGTTGTCTTTGATTTTATATGATGATGTTATGTTTCCTTTTTCCTTATGAGTCTTATCTAATTATGTTATTAGTGTAAATTTCGAAGATGAAATTTTTTATTATTAAGGGAGAGTTGTAAGGCCTGTAACATACTCCATACCGTTCCATAGGATCTCGCGGTTCTCCCGGTTGAATTGTGGCAACCCATGACCCGTGGTTGACCTTTGCGCGTTACTATAAGTCGCATCCCGTATATTTGAGTTGACTCAACCCAAGACTTGTACCTTAGCGACCGCGCTGTTACTGTGATTTCAATGCCGCGTCTCGCGTGCCGATGCAATACCCAAAACATATTTTGAGGAAAACGTTGCGCGTTGTGAATTTCGAGAGAATCTCTACCCAAACATCACATCAATCAATCAAAGTACAACCTATACCTAGTTCATCCCTCTCTCACCAACAAGGCATGACAACCCATGCCTCTCTCATCCAAAGTCAACTCTCTCTCTTTCTCCACCCATCCCTTCCTCACACCCATCACCCATCACTCCACCCATTACCCATCACTCCACCTCTCTCTTAAAACACCATCTCCTCTCTCTCATTTGTCTCTACCATTTTCTAAACAACCAAGAGAGGGTGGACATCCAAGCTTCCCAAAGAGAGCCTACTGTGTGGCCCACTTCCTACCCAAAACCTCTCATCTCCACCTTTCAATCTCTATCATCTACCATCAAAGGGAAAGCCTTGGAGCTAAGGAGTCCAAAGAGTTAAAAAAAGAAGGCAATCGGTGGGTGATTTTAGGATATCTACCGTCGATTTTCATTTAAGGGCCCACTTGTGATGGGACCCATTTTGATATATGTGTTGTAAACGAAGAGGGGCCCATAGTGGCACGTGGTCCCACCACTACGCCATCTCTCTCTCTATCTCTCCCATATTTTGCGGTCGACCATGATGAATGTATTTTATCCATGCCTTCCACTAAGTGGGCCCACCTGGCAGTCTGTTTGGATGGGCCTGATTGGATGAAAACACAGATATCAGCTTGATCCTCACTAGTGGGCCACGTGTACGTGGGACCCACATGCTATATGTATTTTATTCAAACTGTCTATCCATGGGACCCACCTAGTGCATGGCCCATCCTCACCGTCCAGCAGGCCTGGACTGTGGGAAAACCACGATTATCAGCTTTAAAAGGTGGGCCACACCCATGTTGACCCACGCTGATATATGTATTTTATCCTCACTGTCCATCTGTGGACAATGGGATGGAAGTGGATTGGCTGGGTACCTTACGGCAACTATATAACTGTTGTATTGATGTCTGCAAGTTCTGGGTCCCATCTTAAGGTATGTGTTATACCGTCCATCAGCAGGGGTCCCACCCCGCACGTGTGTCCAACACCGTCCAGGCTACTGGACGGTGGGACCCATCATTATATATGGGTTTTATCCTAGCCGTCCATCCGTTCTTGACTGGTGGGGCTCACATTAATGTATGTATTATGAATCCACACCATCCATCTGGATGGTGCGGTGTGGGCGCACTAAGATGTATGTGTTTCTCCCGGCCATCCATCTATCTAGGGCGATGGAACCCACCTTAATGTATGCATTTTGTCCCCACACCATGCATCTAGACGATGCTGCTATGAGATACACCGTGATGTATGGATTTAATCCACACCGTCCATCTTTTTTTTTTGGCAGGATGGTTGGACCCACCCACGTGTTGCACGTGTGCGGTGGGGCCCACCTTGATGTATGCATTTTATATTCACACCGTCCATTTGGACGATGTTGTGTGGAGCGGACCGTAATGTATGTGGCTTAAATCCACGCTGTCCGTCCATTTTGGAATTGTGGTCCCCTGCCTTGATGATGTGTTGTATACCACACCATCCATTTGTGTGTGGTCCACCTTTATATATGTATTTTATATACACGTTGTCCATCCGTGGCCCACTGTGATATATGTGTTAAATCCACACCGTGCATCCATGAGGACCATATGATGTAAATCCACACCGTTCACATGAGATGTGGGCCCCACGAGATGTATGCGTCTGACCTAAACTGTCCATCTAATGGGGCGCACTTGGAATGTGCAGGACCCACCTTGATGTGTTGTATGTGCAGCCCATTTAATGAGGCCTGATGTGATGTAATTGGGGCCCAAGCATTTGACGCCCAAGTGAGAGGCCCATTATGATGTATTTGAGGCTCAGAATTCAGGCCCGATGTGATGTATATTGGCCCACTTGATGAGTCTCGATGTGATGTATATTGGCTCATATGATGAGGCCTGATTGATGTATATTGGCCCATATGATGTGGCCCGATGTGATGTATGAAAGGCCCATGGATGTGGCCCATTGTGTTATATTTAAGGCCCTTGTATGAGGCCCATTGTGATGTATGTGAGACTCGTGAGTGAGGTCAAATGCAATGTATGTGAGGCCCTTGTGTGAGGCCCAAAGCGATGTATATGAGGACCGATGTGATGTGTGATTCCACAATAATGCATGTAATAATGTTTATGACAGGTTACTCCTTGGGAGCAATGATGGTTAAATGTCTACATTATAACTCTCCCTATGGCCCATTGTTAAGCCCATTCTCACCTCCCCTTAATGGGCTAACCCAAACCGTTAGGCCCCCATAATTGTTAGGCCCATCCTTAATATGAAGAGAGTACATCATCATCATCATCATCATCATGCTTAGTATAACCCCATGATCCATGCCCATGCACATCATATGTATGCTTGATATGAGCAGTGATTGATCATAACACATGCCATTAGGCGCATTATTATATGACTCCCTGATAGGAAGAGTTGCCCACATGAGCACACGATACACGTAGGACTGCTGCATGATTGGATAGTATGATTCATGCATCTCACATTTGTGTCATATGATTTCTATACACCTTAGCGACATCAGGGCCATAGCCTCCACAAGCATATCGTAGATCGTAGGATTGGACACCGAAAATACTGTTACTAGCATCGGGGTGCCATATATGTCCCTGGGTGAAAATATCTATACCTGATGGTACAAGAGGATGACTCTAACATCGAGACCGGGTGGATACATGAGTACACGAGGGTCGTATACTAGTAGGCCTCGTCTCTCACTGTGTCATGGTTGGTTGGAAGGGGGTGTGGCCTTATCTGCTCGAGAGTAAGAGGCAATGCTAGGCTGAGTCTGACTAGCTCGTAAATGGGTCTGCTATCAACGGGCTGAGCCAATATTGGTAGGCAGATATTGAGGTCTCTTCCACTTCCATGGTTATGCGTCTAGTGGGTGGCGATATGGTGTATAGTGTACTAGACCCCAGTGATATATATATATTCCAGAGATAAATTGTATTAATATGAGGATTCATATGAGATTTGGTATTCTTAAGTTGAACCTTGCATATGACATTTTCCCTGTAGGCCTCGCATCGCATGGCCTTAGTATGGCCGATGACATTCATGCCTTGTATCGCATAGCCTTGGTACGGCTGTTGGCATTCATGGACTTACCAGCATTTTCGCATTACTCTGATATTGCATGCTTGCATTTCTACTATGCGCACATATTTTCACCACCCTCTAAGCTTTCTATAAGCTTATGCGCGACCGTTGCATACAGGTGATGCTAGCCTGTAGCTAAGCAGGAGCAGGAGCGTGCTGTAGAGCTTTTGGAGTTTAGTCATTATTATCATTGTATTTCCCTTTATGAGCATTGTACTCAACTTTTGATCATAGTGGATTTTTGTGATGGTGTTCTCGTTATTGTTCGTGGGTTATGCTTATAGTTATGCATATTACGAATCAAATTCATGTTCATATTACGAATCAAATTCATGTTCAAAATCCTCCTTGTAGGATCATAGGATCGGAACCTGGCATATGGGTGCTGGGAGCCGAGAATGGAGTACTACGAAGGCTGTTGGCGCCAGATGGAGATCAAAAATTTTGTGCGCTCGGTTTCCGAGTTTAAGGCGTGACAGTTCAGATCATTCAGGTTATGGTGGCCCATGGGTGACTCAGATCCTATTTTAGGAAGCAATTCACATACGTCTGATTGGTGCTGAAGATTGAACACCTATGCATGTGTTTCAATGTGTGAAAGTGATTAGTGTCTGGTTGAAATTGACCATTCTTCACGATGGATGGTTTAGATTTAAAAGTGCCCTGGTTTGTCAAGTCACGTGAGTGGTGAGTCAGACTGTCTATAGAGCTCGATAGGAAGATCAATTTAAGTGTCTGCCTCACCGGATGTGTGCAAGCTTGTCACAGGTAAATCTAAAAGCCTCACATCCCATGATCCAAAACACCAGGTAAAGAAAAACCCTTAAAAACAAGTTGAAAATCATAGGGTTTTAAGGTGAGAAAACTTTTTTCAAAGGAGGAAAATCTCTAAGTTTTTCTCGCCTTGTCGATTTTATGGAAACACCCTTAATATGATCGACCTGCTCTGTCAATGTCCTCGATACCTTAACGATATTATCGATGAGAGGAACAAAAGTGTCTAACAACTAAATATTCATCTGGACGAATTTATCGATGTATCGATACACGTATCGACATCATCGATATAAGCACTAAATATGTCCAACAACTTTATAACATATCTGGACGAATTATCGATGTATCGATACACCTATCGATATCATCGATATTCAAATCTCGAGTCTATCGAGAGTGGCTTGATAAGATCGACAGACAGATTTTCGGCGCCCTTGTTTTTTAATAAAAATCTCAAAATCCTTCGATAGCATCGATGTGAAATAGCGGTGAAGACCGCTTGAGTTGAAGTCGGAATATGTCAATATGTCCTAGAGGGGGGTGAATAGGAATTTCTAAAGATTTATGAGCTATATTAAAAATCCTATCACTCTAATCCTAATAGGTATGCAATTTTTTGGATTACTCAATGTAACTCTACTGGCTTCCAAGCCCAGCAGGGGATCCAAACACAGAACTATTTAAATGATAAGCATGAAGCAGTTATAGTCTATGATGGATGCGACTGCGTGTGAAGTGTGAGCAGATATAAAAGCAGTTAACATAATCACACAAATGATCAAACACAAGAATCATTCACAAACACAATTATTTTTATAGTGGGTCGACTACTTGTCTACTCCACTCCCGGCTGCTGCACTCAACCCTTGAGTGTACCGGATTTCACTAAGGAGGTTTCCCGGGTTCACCTCTAACCTAAGGTTTTAAATCAGGTTCACCTTCAACCTTTACACGGAGGTTTCTACTCAGTTCATCTCTAACCCTGGAGTTTTACTGGTTCACTCCTAACCAGATGTTTATGCTCTCTATAGAGCAAGGGTCCACACAACGTACCCGGAGGTTTCTACTCAGTTCACCTCTAACCCCGGAATTTTACTGGTTCACTCCTATCCAGATGTTTATGCTCTCCACAGAGCAAGGGTCCACACAACGCACCCACCACGTACACTCCTGCCAAAGGCCTCCTTGAGGACTTCAAAGGGTGAGAACCACTTAAGACCCAATCCTAGTAAGGAATGATCCAAGTGTCCTCTTGGACTCTAGATACTTACATATAAGTTGATGAGTCCCGTTAAGCACAACGCCGAAGATCTCCTCCTCCTTGTTAATGAAGAGTCTTCTGCTTCCTTGATCCGCAATACAAAAGATATACCAAGACTAGTGTAACGACCTGTAAATTTTCGTAAATTGGGCTGAGTACCACCTCGACCAGAAATCACATAGGATTAAATCCTTTAGAAATTTAACAAAGTTAACTAAGTACTAAACTCGGTTAGCCATGAAATCCGTTGGGATCGCTTTAAATACGATCTGCAAGACCCAAAACTTGCAGAATTAGTGACTCTAGGTTACCCTAAAGTCTAGAGCCAAACTCATTACCCGTCTGCTCTCGGGAATGAAAAGAAACTTCGTATTAGGTCTAGATCGCACATCGGGAGTCCGATTAACACGAAGCTAAGGAACCAAGACCGCCCCACTGGGCTTGACAATCATCTCAAAAATCAGATGATTCCGATGTCCCACGGCCATTCTTTTCGATCCGGAGCAAGGGGGTGTGAAAAACACAAATTCCATCCCAAAATAAATATCTGGAATAGTGATCTGGCATCATTCGGTTGCGCATCAGTATTAAGCAACCTGACCTTCGGAATCAGACCAAACTACACCCTCGGATTAAGAAAAATTTTAGGAACATTTACATGTACTTAGAATTTCTGATCGTGGCCCACTGACCGTTGAACTGAAAGTGGTCCGCCACGTGCGATCTGGGAATCCGATCAAGTCGAAAACGTAATCCCACGTAGATCCATAGATGGTGAGCTTAAGTCTGACGTTTGGCTCAAGGAGGGCCACCAGAACATCCCTTTTGAGCTTGGAAAGTGGCGAAATGCCTATATGTGCAGCCACCCTTGAACCTGAGTCTATTTTAGACATGATTTTGGCTATAAAAGGGCTTAGAACAGCCCCTCTCACAGCCATACGAATTTGGGAGAAAAACCCTTGAGTGAGAGAGAGAAAGAGAGAGAAAGGCTTGAAGTTTGTAGCCGATCTTCCTCCTGCTGCTTCCACTCATCACACGGCTTACACCGCCTTATTCCAGGTGTTTTCTCGGCGGCGGTGTAAGCCGTGTGATGGAATTTAGAGGACTTGTCTTTTGTTGCTGTGAGAGAAAGTAGAGAAAGCTTTTGTGTGTTTCAACTTACATCTTATATCCTAAGCCCTTTCTCAAACTTTTTGCCTATATATAGAGGACTTGTCTTTTGTTGCTGTGAGAGAAAGTAGAGAAAGCTTTTGTGTGTTTCAACTTACATCTTATATCCTAAGCCCTTTCTCTCAAGGGAGTTCATCCTCCAATCCACCTCACCATTGACATTCAATACAGTTGATTGGGGAATGAACTTCTGCATTCAAGGATCCTCCAGCTACTACCTTAATGGCAAATCATTAAGCTGGGATGCCTTAAATGCCTAGATGATTGGAACTACTCTATCTTCCTTATAGAAAAATCTTTGGAGAGTAGGATTCCATCATAACCTTGATCTAACCCGAAGCCGAGTATTGGTATACTATCTTGTGTTGCGGATCAAGGGAGTAGAAGACTCTTCGTCAACAAGGAAGAGGAGAACTTCGGTATTGTGTTTTAAACGGGACTTATCGGCTTATTTGTAAGTATCTAGAGTTCAAGAGGACACTTGTGATCATTCCTTTCTAGGATTGGGTCCTAAGTGGTTGTCACCCTTTGAAGTCCGTAAGGAGGCCTCCGGCGGGAGTGTACGTGGTGGGTGCGTTGTGTGGACCCTTGCACTGTGGAGAGCATAAACATCTGGTTTGGAGTGAACCAGTAAAACTCTGGGTTTTATGTGAACCGGGTAAAAGTTAGGGTTTGAGGTCAACCATGTATAAACCTCCAGTAGGGTCTTATGGAAGATCCTTAGCCAGTGTGCCTAAAAGTGGGTGCGTTGTGTTGACCCTTGCTCGTGAGAGCATAAATAGTCAGTCTCAGTGTAGGTTGTAAAGGTTAAAACTGAACCTGATTTAAAACCTTGGGTTTGAGGTGAACCACTGTGAAACCTCCTTAGTGAAATCCGGTACACTCAAGGATTGAGTGCTGTTACCAGGAGTGGAGTAGACCTATCATCGAACCACTATAAAAATAACTGTGTTTGAGATTGTTATTTTGATTGTGTGAGTTGCTTTAATACTTCCATATCTATACTTCTATATTTGAATACCTGATCACACCTCACACACCTACACAGACATATCCATCATGAACTCGGTTGGATATTGTTTACTTCTTAAGCAGTTTGTGATTGGATCCTCTACCAGGCTTGGAAGCCAGTAGAGTTACATTTGAGTAATCCTGACAATTGTATATTTAAAAGGATTAGTGAAATATGATTTTATATTAACTATAAAAACCTTTAAAAGTCCTATTCACCCCCCTTTAGGACATATTGGCATATTCAGACTTCTACTAGTGCGGTCTTTACCGCCATTTCAATTGGTATCAAAGCGGGTCTCTATTTAAGGGCTTCACCGCCTAGAGAGTGATCTTGACTGAAGTTGGTAATATGGCCAAAGAAGAGGGCTCATCTGTCACTAGACCTCTAGTATTTGACGGCTCAAACTATGCATACTAGAAGACTAAGATGCACTATTTTCTGAGATCTTTGGATCATGACGTTTGGGATATAGTTAAAAGTAGATATGTGCCACCTACTGAACAAATTGTACTTGATAGTGGCACAACCATCAAAAAACCCAAATCCAAAGAAAAGTGGATAGCATTCAACAAAGAAAGACAAACATCTGAAGCCAAGGCTATGAATGCTATGTACTGTGTCGTGTCCCAGGATATATTCAATCAAATAAGTATGTGTGGGACATCGAAGGAAGCATGAGATTTATTGGAAACAACCCATGAAGGCACAAGCACTGTGAAAGGGATCTAAACTTCGACTCCTGACTTCACAATTCGAAGGTCTCAGAATGGAAGAGCATGAGACATTTATGGAGTTTTTCACCAAGTTAAACATTATTTGCAACTCCATGGGTGGATTGGGAGAGAAAGTTCCAGTACTGAAAATTTGTAGGAAAATTCTAAGATCCCTACCGGAGCGATTTAATCCCAAGGTAACAACAATTGAGGAGTGTAGGAACATAGATGAAATTAAAGTAGAAGAACTGGTAGGTTCACTACAAACTTTTGAACTACACTTCACTCAATCCCAAAAAACCAAAAACACTGTCCTAAAAACTTCAAAGAAAATAATTCATGAGGTCAGTGAAAGTGAAAAGGAAGATGAAGATGAAGAAGTGGCCTTGCTGGCACAAAGATTCAAAAGAATCGTGGTCGTCCTTCCAAGGGAAGAAAGGTGAACTATAAACGTTCTGCAGGCAAATTTGGTAAAAGAACTAAAGAACCACAATACTATGCCTGTTATGAGTATGGACACCTATCAACCGAATCCCCAAACAAAAAAACTAAGGGCAAGGCAATGGCTGCCACATGGGATGATACTGAGGAATTAGATTCAAAATCTTGTAACTCAGAAAGTGATGGAGATCAGAAATCCTTGAAAATTCTTATGGTCTCCACTGCGTCAATCATCCCCCGTGACTCTGAAAATGAGAAAGAACAGCAAGCCATTGAATCATATCCATTTGATAATGAGGAAGTAGAAGAAGAAGAAGAAGAACAAAACAAGCTACAAGATGCTTACAATCAACTGTATATTCATAGCATCAACATTCTTAAAAAACTTGGAATGTCTGAAAACAAAATGAAATTGCTGCAAAAAGATTTGGACAAAACTGTAGAAATCACTACACATTTGATCAATGATTTATAGCAACATCACTCAGATAATGATAGACTTGAAAGAAATAACACTCTCCTTAAATCTAAGACCGAAAATCTAAACAAACAGGTTGAGCAATTAAAAGACAAAAATATACTCCTTCAAAATGAAAATCATACACTCCTGTTTAATCTAGAAGAGTCCAGAAAAATTGCCAAGCAGAACTGTAAGTTTTCCAAAAGTGGTGAGAAGTTAGAAAAACTCTTAGGTATGGGAAAATCTGGAAGTGACAAACGTAGCTTAGGATATGAGAAAGTCAAAACTGGGTATGGTACACAAATACTTAAAAAATCTAATGCCTCCAGTAGCAACACAAAGACTAATCAAGTAATTGAATAAAATAAGAAAATTAAAAGTAAGAACCCTGTCACAAAGTGGATAATTAAAGAAAAGAAGAATTGTCTTGCTACTCACTCAAATCACTTAACATGCAATGACACTAAGTGGTACCTCGACAGTGGTTGCTCAAGACATGTAACAGGTGACATGTCCCTTCTTTCAAAATATAAGAATCTTCATAATGGAATAGTCACCTACGGAGACGGAACCACTGCTAAAGTAATTAGACAGGGAATCATAAAAGGAATTCAGCTGTTTGAAAATGAAAAAGCTTTCTGCATAAAAGGTTTGACACATAATCTCCTAAGCATATCTCAAATCTGTGATAATGGGCATATGGTTAAATTTAACAAACAAAATTGTGAAATCTTAGACCAATCAGGAAAATCAGTAATGAATGGTCATCGCACAAGCAACCACTGCTACATTATTAGAGGCATAAAAAGGACTGATGCCGAGAAGTGTGAAATCCTAGACCAATCAGGAAAATCAGTAATGAAGGGTCATCGCACAAGCAACCCCTGCGACATTATCAGAGGCATAGAAAGGACTGATGCCTAGAAGTACAAACAGAGAAAAACAAGTTCAGATCATGCATCTAGATCTGGATGTTTGGTGAAATGATACAATTTTTGGCTGAGCTCTAAATGATATATATGAGGTTCCTCACCTCATTTTTTTTTGTACATAAACATCTTGATGTTTATAATTTTGATCGGTACAAATATTGTACAAAAATTTTGCTGTGCATATGTTGGATTCAAAGATGATCTATACTATACATATATGTCTTGTGCTATTTGGGCTAATGAAAAATATTCATTTCGGTATGACTATCGATAAGTCATGAGCATTCTCGATCAAATCGATCAACTATCGATATCATCGACATCTCTTCAGAATGTGGAAGGCCACATGATTGATACTATCATCGAAGCTATTGTTGATAACATGGAGTGAGAATCATCGATACAATCGAAAGAAAGTTCGATAGAATCGAAGACTCCCGCCCGATAAAAGGCGACGGAGTGGAAAAATCTTATTTCTCTGAAAAAATCTTTTGATTTGCTTTCTATTCGAATCCTCGACCAGAAGACCATCGGCAAGTCCCAGAAGCTTCAAAAGGAACGGCTATTATCTTTCCATTCCTTCCACTCCAGAGTCTAATCTCACTTTTGGTTGAATATTTTTTATTCTTTAGATTTACCTTCCTTACCTCTGCTTGTCTCTTACACTGAAAAGTCATGAACAAAGGGAAAGGCAAGTCTCTTTCTCAGTCTTCAAAGGGGAAAGCGCAACAACCCAGTTTGCATCAACTCACTCCATCGGTGAGACATCCAGCCACTGTTGTTGAAAGTCTGGTTCTCAACAGTGCCATCGAGTCTTTTGGCGTGGACCTCCTTCTGGAAGTAATAGGATGGCAAAATATTCTGAATCTTGGTGGTAACTATCAAATTGGAGTGGTCCATGACTTCCTCAGTAAAAGTCATGTTATTTGTGACGATCCACCCTATGTTCAAGTAGAATTATTGCATTACTCCAAGCACATCACTCCCATCACCTTGAGTTACCTTTTAGATCTCCAAGTCAGTCGCATTCCTGTTACCAGTTGGAATCTAAATGGTCTTGGTGTTTGGGGCGAGATAACTCAAGCACTATGTCAGGGAACTACTATTTCTTGGAACGATGATAATTCTCTTCATATTAATCATCTTGGACCCTCCTTTAAAATCCTTCATGACATTTTTCAGTCCAATGTCTATCCTTGTGATGTGAATGGTAATCATCTGTCTCCCTTTGTGTTAAATGTGTTGTATGATGTATATTAGGAAGTTCAGGTGTGCCTTCCAACACTTCTTCTTAAACAGCCAATTCGGGTCATTTAAGGAAATCATCAGGATACACTAGCTTTTCCTGTACTCATCTGTAAATTAGTTCATCATGTTGGTATTCCTGTCTCATCTGATAGAGTCTATCCGAAGTCTATCACAAACCACCAAACTCATCACCTTGAACGTCACCTACTGAACGGTATGGCGAGCATGGAGGAGTGACTTTACAATTGTGAGAGACGTCTCACCATGATTGAAGAAAAAGTCGATTCTCTCCAACAAACAAATTAACAAGTAGTTGATTTACTCACACGTGGTGATTCGCGAAGACGGTAGAAGCTGGTTGTGCTAGTTGAATATCATTCTTTTTGGTAGGCTTGGTGTTTTTACTGGGATAACTGTTAATTTGCTGCCAATCTTGGGCAGTCTGTTTTGGATAATTGGATAACTTTGGTTTCATTTTAACATAGCTGTGTAGAATTCATATCTTTAATACCATATTTCGGTTTTGAGCTCCCCAGGTTTATCAAGTTCTGGTATGCATGTGATATCTCTAAAGGAATATTCCCTCTGCTATGCATCCATTGGTTCTGATATTGATGTCTGCTTAAACTGAATTCTTATTATACATCAATTGTTCTGCTTCTCTCTGTTCGGTTCTCCCAAGTATTTTAAGCATTAGTCAATGTAACCTGATCTATCTTTGTCAATAACTGACAAAAAGGGGGAGAACATTTACAAACACCACAGATGAAAATTGTGCATCTACTGGAATGTTGTTGCAGGTGTTAGGGGGAGCAACTGCATCAAGTAAGGGGGAGCAAATACTGGGTTGTGTACATGGTTCATTAGATATTGTAAAATTGTGTAAAAACGTGGACACACAATTTAGGGTGTGTTTGTCTAGAAGTGCTCTAGGGTGTTTTGGGGATTTTGTCACGTAATTGACAAAGGGGGAGATTGAAAGTGCCCTGGTTTGTCAAGTCACGTGAGTAGTGAGTCAGACTTTCTACAGAACTCGATAGGAAGATCAATTCAAGTGTCTGCCTCAACCGGATGTGTGCAAGCTTATCACAGGTAAATCTAAAAGCCTCACATCCCATGACCCAAAACACCAGGTAAAGAAAAACCCTTAAAAATAAGTTAGAAATCATAGGGTTTTAAGGTAGAAAACTTTTTGCAAAATAGGAAAATCTCTAAGTTTTTCTCGACTTGTCGATTTTATCGAACACCCTCGATATGATCGACCTGCTCTGTCGATGTCCTCGATACCTTAACGATATTATCGATGAGAGGACCAAAAGTGTCCACAACTAAATATTCATCTAGACGGATTTATCGATGTATCGATACACGCATCGATATCATCGATATAAGCACTAAATACATCCATCAACTTCATAACATATCTGGATGAATTATCGATGTATCGATATTTAAATCTCGAGTCCATCGAGAGTGGCTTGATAAGATCGATAGACAGATTTTCGGTGCCCCAATTTTTTAATGAAAATCTCAAAATCCTTAGATTGCATCGATGCTCTTCCGATATGATCTGAAATCAAATATCGATAACATCGGAAGTCCGTCGATGATATCGATCAAGGGCGCGCATATCGTACAGCAGATATTTCAGGTTATTTTTAATTATGATCGGGGGCCCTTCGATAGAATCGATATTCAAATATCGATGACATCGATACCAGGTCGATTGCATAAAAAAAGGTCATAAACTGTCCAGCAAGCTTAAAGAAAAATTCATTGGATTTATCGATGCCTCGACTCTGATCTCGATATCATCGATATTCAAATTCTGATGATCTCGATGGTTCTCCGATCATTCATGAAATCATGAAATATTTTACAATCAAGTCTCTCATTTTTCAAGTGTCGATGGATCGAAGCTATCATCGATGGAATCGAAGTTCGAAATCTGATGACATCGACAATAGTTTCGATTCATCGACCAATTGGCAAAAAGTTTCAAAAGCGTATGACATCGAGTTTGAGTCATCGAGCAGACCATCGATGCTATCGAGAGTATACGCTTGATGATATCGAACCTACTCGATGATATCGAACTCTGTCATAAATGTGACCGTTTTATATCCGTTGGAACTTTTTGCCTATATATAGAGGACTTGTCTTTTGTTGCTGTAAGAGAAAGTAGAGAAAGCTTTTGTGTGTTTCAACTTACATCTTATATCCTAAGCCCTTTCTCTCAAGGGAGTTCATCCTCCAATCCACCCTCACCATTGACATTCAATACAGTGGATTGGGGAATGAACTTCCGCATTCAAGGATCCTCCAGCTACTACCTTAATGGCAAATCATTAAGTTAGGATGCCTTGAATACCTAGATGATTGGAACTACTCTATCTTCCTTATAGGAAAATCTTTAGAGAGTATGATTCCATCATAATCTTGACCCAACCCGAAGCCGAGTATTGGTATACTATCTTGTGTTGCGGATTAAGGGAGTAAAAGACTCTTCGTCAACAAGGAGGAGGAGATCTTCGACATTGTGTTAAATGAGACTCATCAGCTTATTTATAAGTATCTAGAGTCTAAGAGGACACTTGTGATCATTCCTTTCTAGGATTGGGTCCTAAGTGGTTCTCACCCTTTGAAGTCCTCCAGGAGGCCTTCGGCGAGAGTGTACATGGTGGGTGCGTTATGTGGACCCTTGCTCCATGGAGAGCATAAACATCTAGTTTGGAGTGAACCAGTAAAACTCTGGATTTTAGGTGAACTGGGTAAAACCTTAGGGTTTGAGGTCAACTGTGTAGAAACCTCCAGTAGGGTCTTATGGAAGATCCTTGGCCAGTGTGCCTAAAAGTGGGTACGTTGTGTTGACCCTTGCTCGTGAGAGTATAAACCGTCAGCCTCAGTGGAGGTTGTAAAGGTTGAAGGTGAACCTGATTTAAAACCTTAGGTTTGAGGTGAACCACTGTGAAACCTCCTTAGTGAAATATGGTACACTCAAGGGTAGAGTGCGGTTACCGGGAGTGGAGTAGACTTATCGTCGAACCACTATAAAAATGACTTTGTTTGACATTATTTTTTTGATTGTGTGATTTGCTTTAATACTTCCATATGTAAATATCTGATCACACCTCACACACCTACACAGTCATATCCATCATGAACTCGGTTGCATATTGTTTACTTCTTGAGCAGTTTGTGATTGAATCCTCTACCAGGCTTGGAAGCCAGTAGAGTTACATTTGAGTAATCCTGATAATTGTATATTTAAAAGGATCAGTGAAATAGGATTTTAAATAAGCCATAAAAACTTTTAAAAGTCCTATTCACCCCCCTCTAGGACATATTGGCATATCCGACTTCTACTAGTGCGGTCTTTACCGCCATTTCAAGATTAGCTAACCGTAAGTAATTGGTGGGCCACCGATCATCAACACAGAAACAGTTCGTTCGGAGTTGGTTCGAGCCAGAAATACCGAGGGAATTCTCCCTTTTTCATATTTTTGTTGGGTCAACAACTTGTGTACAAGTGCATCACTTACATGTCTACAAGCATATCAAAAGTGGGGTCTATAGTGATGTAATTGTGAAATCCACACCAATCATTGAGTATCTATTCTTAACTAGGGACTTTAAACAAGAGATGAGGCATTTTTGTACTTCAGGTGGGCCACACCTATTGATTTGAGTCTTCATGGTGGATTCCCGTCAAATCTGACACTTATATCATCTTTAGATTTGTTCCACACCAAAACACAAGGTCGTTAGACTTGTTTAATTAATGGTGGGTTTAATGATTAGATAACTTAATTATGATGGTTAATACTAGATCTCTACATTTATTGATGTTAGTCTAACAATAAATGGACCCAATGATCTAGGCCACAAACTTTATGATGAACATTTATTTACATTCATCCGGGGGTCCTTATCATACAAAAATTTAGGGTTTTTAATAGTGATGCTATGGAACCCAGCAGTTGGACTACTTCAAGGCTTGATTATCACCAATACAGTTTTCTAGTTTAATTTAAGTTAGGTTTTACCATTATTTTAAATTAGATTTGCACATCTTGATCAATTGTGGGTTATACTTTTGAGTGTTGTGGCTTGATGATCGGCAGGTTAGATGATTGAAGTGTGCATATTGTGAATTATCAATGGTGGTGGACAACATTATTTAGGTGTGAACCTTCACACAATTATGCTTATTTAAATTATAATGGTAACATCTGAGTGTTAAAAGTACGGGGTGTTACATTATATTTGTTTACATTGGATATTATATATTTCTCCTTCATCAAGTACTCAGGGGGAGCTACTGATGCATATTTTAAGGGGGAGCATTGAGTAAGAAGTTCAAGATATGATACTACGGGTGATGTATAAATGATCCTTGAACCACAACATATTTTGTATGATAAGTTTGTGAGAAGTTGTAATGTTATCTAATGAGTCGTATATGATTGTGTTTTGTCATAAAATTGGGAAAGGGGGAGATTGTTACTGCTTATACTTAAGGAATTGTAAAGATTGTCAAATTTCGTAGTCCCGAGTGTATCACAAGCACAAATGAAGATGTTCTTCGACGACTTATGAAGATTACGTAAAGACCAGGTCAACATTTCAAGGAAGTCTCATCATCGTAAACTTTATGTTGGCTTGGTTCAAAGTTTAAAGCATCTGTATGTGTCAACCATCAGGTGGTATAACCTGAGACTGACCTTAGTTACGTGTATTTCACATGGTATCATAATGAACATTATTCTAAAAAAAATACAATGAAGTTAAGCCAGCTCGATTCCCAGTTCAGCCAACCTAACTACCTTCGGCTAACCCAACATATTTTGGACAAGTACACAACAAGATAAAGATTTTTCACGTCAAGTTTGACTAACCCAACATTGGGTTCGGCCAACCGAATTTTCGAAAGATCTTATCCCGCGAAATTTGAGAGCCGTTGGAATGCAATCGTTAGAATTTGGTTAACCAAACCTAAATCGGGCCAGCCGAATTCCAAATCCTTTGGCTATAAATAGAGGTATTCTCTCATTCATTCAAAACACAAAAAATTGTGAAAGATCTCCTCAAAGTCAGAGAGAAAGTCAAACCTTCTTAAGGTAGTTGTGTGGTAATTATAATCTTTATTTAGCTTATTTTATTCTCTCTCTCAAGGTAGTTTTAATCATATTTTAATAGAGTAATTCATACTCTACTTGAGATTCAGATAATAGAATTTGCAGCTATTAGGGTTTTTGTTTATAATATTGAAAATACATTAGATCCCTATATTCTTTTTGGGTTGAACTCATATACGGTTTCATCAATATCCCAAGAAAGAAGTTCGCTGCAATCAAGTTATAGTTACATCTTTGACTCGCTAATAGAAGATAAGTACTGTATTTACTTTTATTTAATTTTGTGTTTTACTGAGATAGCTCGAAAATCTCAGTGGGTTATTTTTTGCTGTGCTCGTGAAAATCATAAAGTGGATTTTGTTGTAATAGCCCATGAAAATCAAAAGAGCTGTAAAAGGTCGAAAGCCAAACTTACGAGGGTAGTAGTTTTGGGAGTGGAGTAGGTGTGGGTTTAAGCACTGAACCACTATAACTCCTTTGTGTATTGTGGTGAATGTTTAATTCTTTATATGCTTTCCTTGTGATTCATGGTATTTGCTAAGTTTAAGATTTTGATCTCAAAGATATCGTGAAATAAGGTTGTCATGCCTAAATCTTTTAGGTGACAGTTGTCCTACGAACTATTTGAAATCAAGATTTCAATACTCTAAGCAATTAAGAGTATTTGTTTTATTATTCCGCATTATATTGAAATATTTTGTATTGTCTTATTCACCCCCTCTAGGACATTTATAGCTCGACCTTTTAGAATCTAAGAAAATTGGATACGTGTACGCCGTTGTGGTAATGGGCCAAAAATCGGAGCCCTTATACATTTCTTTAAGTTTAAATTTTTTGTTGAACGAACTCAAAGAAATTTGGCTCAAACGTTTACTCGATGGATTACCCCTCATTTAAGACATCCAACATCACATAGACCTCATCCCTAAGGCTAGCTTGCCCAACCACCCTCATTATCAGATGAGTCCAAAAGAGTATGAGATACTTCAGGGGCATGTAGAGGAATTGATCCGTAAGGGTCTTCTAAGAGAGCATGAGCCCATGTACCGTACTAGCATTGTTAATGCTTAAGAAGATGGGAACTGGCACGTGTGTATTGATAGTCACGTAATTAATAAGATTACCATTAAATATTGGTTTCCAATATTACAAGTGGACGACATGCTTGATATGCTAGAAGGTGTCAAGGTGTTCTCTAAACTAGATTTGAGGATCAAGTACCATTATATTCGTATCTGGTTCGATGACGATATTCAAGATAAAGGAATGGTTGTATGAGTGGCTGGTTATGTCCTTTAGTCCATCGAACACACCAAACACTTTTATGTGTTTGATGAGTCAAGAGCTGAAGTCATTCAATGCCAGTTTATGGTAGTATATTTTGATGACATCTTGATATATAACCTGGGTAGATGAAGCACATGGAACATCTCAGGCGGGTGTTATATGTCCTAGCAGTTAACAAGTTGTACCTCAACATGAAGAAGTATAGTTTTTTAACTGATTACATGTTGTTCTTAGGATTTGTTGTGATGTTCACGGGCATCTGTGTAGGCAATGAAAAGGTACGGGCCATCAAGGAATGGCCGATCACAACAAACATTCACGAATAGAGGAGTTTCCAAGGGTTGATGACTTTCTATCGTGATTCATATGGAATTTCAACACTATAATCGGGCCCATTCCAGATTGCATGAAAAAGTCTCATTTTAGTGGATTAATGAGGTTGATAAGATCTTTACTAAAATTAAGCATCGATTGTGTTACAACATCGATCTTGGTTCTTTCGAGTTTTTGACAAGCTATTTGAGGTTAAGTTTAATGCCCATATGTCAGAATTGGAGGAGTCTTATAATAGGAATGTAGGCCAGTAGCCTTCTACAGTGAGAAACTCAACAAAGCCTGAAAGAAGTGGTTGACATATGAGCTTGAATTGAACATAGTCGTTTAAGCGCTGCAACATTAGCGGTATTATCTGATTCAGAGAGAGTTTGTTCTCTACATTGACCATCAAGCCTTAAATTTTATTTATATTTAGGCTAACATGAATTGTGTGCATACTAGATGGGTTTTCTTTTTTTGTAAGAATTCACGCTCGTTCCGGAGCACAAGTTAGGGTAGCAAAACAAGATGGTTAATGCACTTATCCACCATGCATTACTACTTATTACAATAAGCAATGAGGTGGTCAGCTTTGACTGTCTTATGGAGTTGTACTGAGGACGAGGACTTCAAGGATGCATGGAGGAGGCACTAAGATGGTCATCCTAGTGACCTACTTATGCAAGACAATTTCCTCTTTAAAGGGAATCGACTGTGCATCCCCCAAAGTTCTCTGAGGAAGAAGAGTATTCGAGAGCTACATGAAGGTGGCCTTGGTGGACACCTTGGGTGAGACAAGACACGGCTCTTGTTGAGGAGCGATATTACTGGTCGCAATTGTTATATGACGCATGTAAAGTAGTGTAGAACTGTCATGTTTGTTCGACCGCTAAGGGAAAGTCTAAGAATATGGGCCTCTACACCCCATTACTTATGTTTGACGGCACATGAGAGGACTTATTTATAGACTTCATGCTTGGTCTCCCATTAACACAGCGCAACATGGATTCAGTGTTCATGGTGATAGATAAATTTTTTAAGATGGTGTGCTTTATCCCATGTAAAAAGACCCTCGATGCAACACACGTAGTGAATTTATTCTTCAAAGAGGTCATGCAGCTACATGAGGTTTCCAAAACCATTACTTATGATCGTGACACAAAAGTTCATTAGCTACTTATGACAGACTTCGTAGAATCATTCCAGTACACAACTTTATTTCAGTATTGCCTACCACCTACGGACTAATGGACAGACTGAAGTTGTGAATCGCACGTTGGGAAACCTCCGTTGGTATATTTCAAGTGAAAAATCAATGTGATGAGATTTTTCCTTGTCTCAAGCTGTCACGCCCCGAACTCGGAAACCGGGCTCACAAAATTTTCGATCGCCGAATCTAGCGCCGACAGCTTCTGCAGTACCCCATTCTCAGCTCCCAACATCCATATACCAGGTTCCAATCCTGGGATGCTACAAGGAGGATTTCTAATCATCAATTTAATTTGTAATGAGCGTAGCTATAAGCATAACCCACGAACAATAACCACAACAACACCATCACAAAATTCACTATGATAAAAAACTTTGAGTACAAGGCATATGAAAGGGAAATACAATATAATGAGAGTAACAAAAAACTCCAGAAGCTCGGCTGCATGGTCCAACCGCGGTGAGATTATGCCTGCGTCCTGGCGTCACCTGCACGCATCAATCGTGCATTAGTTATAGAAAGCTTAGAGGTAGTGTAAGTATGTTCGTAATATGAGCGTACTCATAATTAAGGTCAGAGTAATGCGGAGTCATGTTGATGGGTATATGAATGCAATCAGTCGTACCAAGGCTATGCGGTGCAGAATATAAATGATATCGACCATATTAAGGCCATACGATGTATAATGCAAATCAAGCATGCCAATCCACATCCACATATCAATGCAGTTCCTCATTAGAGCATCAAATCAGTACGATTCTTAGTCTGGATAATCACCGAGGTCTAGTACACTCTACGCCAACTTGCCGCTCCTATCCGAACGCACAACTGGGAGAGTGGAAGAGACCTCACTATCCGGCTGCCAATATCAGGCACGGCTCGTTGATACCAGACACATTTCTCAAGCTGGTCAAACTCAACCTAGAAATTGCCCCCTCACTCAGGTGGGTAAGGTCACACCTCTTTCCAACCGACCACGACACAGTGGGAGACGCGGCCTACTGGTATATAGCCCTCCCGCGCTCATGTATCCACTCGTTCTCGATGTTGGAGTCATCATCTGGTACCATCGGGTTTAAGGATTTTCACCTAGGGACATCTATGGTGCCCTGATGCTTGAAACAATATTTTCGGTATACGATCCGGTCATTCACGATGTGTCTGTGGTGGCTATGGTTCTCATGTAGCTAGGGTCATACAATAATCACACAATGCAAAGTGCATGAGTCATACAGTCAAATCATGCATCAATCCTGTGCATACCGTGCACTCATGTAGGGTAACTCTGCCTATTAGGGAGCCCATAAATCATCCGCCCATAGGCATATGCTATGATCAGTCACTCCTCATACCAGGCATACATATGATGCGTATGATCATGAATCATGGATCTATGCTAAACATGTTATATAGCGATGGACTTTGTTCATAACGAAGATGGATCTAGACGGCCTACACACTACAAGCATGGGCCTATCAATGGGCCTTAGGGAGAGTGACAATGCAGACATTTAACCGACATCATGCTTATAATGTGGGCATCTAACCATCAGTGTTCCTAAGGCACGACCCGTTATAAACATCATTATACATACCACGGAGAAATCACACATTGCAATGGACCTAAATACATCCCACTGGGCCTTAAGTACATCAAATGGGCCGTATCACATGGGCCTATATTCATCAAGTAGGTCATATCAATGGGCCGCACCAATGAGCTTTACGTACATTGCAATGGGCCATAACCCATGGGCCTTGCGTACATCACAATGGGCCTTATACAATTCAAGGTGAGCCTCAATAATGGGCCTCGCGTATATCAAATGGGCCACACCTAAATATAAGTGGTGATAAGGATTTCCACCATTAAAATTTCTAAGGGTTTAATGGTGGACATTCAAACCCACTATTTTTTATAATGTGGTCCACATGATCCTATATCTGTCTTATTTTTAGTTTCAAGCCTTAAAATGAGCTTTCAAATGGTTGGATGGCTTGGATGCAACACATGCATCATGATGGGTCTGATAGGGATCGATAACATAGATAATACACATACCTCATGGGGGGGACCACACTGATGGAAGGTGTGGAGCACACACTGTAAGTGCTATAGTTGATAGCCTCATTATATTGTCAAATTTGTGGTGCCAAAGACACTGTATGTATCTTGTTATGAAGTTTGCAAATGGGAAGAACAAAGCTCTACACATGATGAACAAAGCTCTACATATGATGTGCCAAGTCTCACAAGATCAACTTCGATAAACAAGCAATTTTCACAAGTCAAGAAGTCTCGAGAATGTGAGAATGTTCAACTTTCAAGACTCAAGATCTGAAGATGCTTTCAAGTTTAAGGTATACCAAGATCTCAAGTTTTATTATGATCGAGGTCACTCATCTTTAAGTATCAATGTCCTTACTTCACTAATGAGGTATAACTAACCTTAGGTTGACCTTTAGAGTAGGCCATTTTGGATACATAAGTCATATCTTCTATATAAGTGAGTTTGGTCTGTTCTAAGACTAGTCCTGGACGTTGTTTGACTAGTCCTAGCTCTGCTTCGACTAGTCTTAGAAATTCTTAAAACAGTCATAAGTTTGTTGAAATATTCAAAAATTTTCTATTTAGCTTCGACTAGTCCTGGGGTCTCTTCGACTAGTCGTATGAATAGTATCGACTGATCCTTCGACTAATCATAGACCTATGACTCAAATTCCAGCGATGAAATTCGACTTTCTTCGACTAGTCGTGAGCAACCTTCGACCAGTTCTAGACTATCTTAGACCAGTCGTGAAACTGCCTTATCCTATTGCGCTCGAATTTTCAAATATCAGTTGGTCCTACGACCAGTAATAGCGACTTAAGACCAGTCGAAGACGTGATTTGTTCTCCTATAAATAGAGCACGAATCTCAGAATAAAATATGAAATTCAGGCTAATTTAATTCGGCCTTCTGAGAGATTCGTCTGTGCTATATTTTAATCTAAGTGTGCATATTTAATATTTTCTTTCTTTAGCTTTTTAAATTGATTTTGTTTCTTGTATTCCAATCTGATTTGAAAAGAGGAAGTGTTGTTTTCCTTTTTCTGGAATAAAATTCAATTAAAGCTAGCCCATGTGTTTTAATTTAAAATCTATTAGAACTTAAAACCATTATATAGTGAGTATTGAACATTGAACTTTGACATTCAAATCTCTACTCCGACTTGGTTCTTCTGTGCTGCTACAACAAAGAAGAAAAATAGGTATTTTACATTTTGTAATTTACTGTATTTGGTTTTAATTGAGGTTAAGTCAGAAAAATCTCAAAGTTGTTGGTTATCTGAGGAGAGCCAGGAAACTCAAAAATGAGGGTTTTTGAATTGTGTAAGCCCTTTGAAAAAGACATAATTATGAAGGTTTTGGTGAACCTATGAAAACCTATTTGATAGTGAACGCTAATATCCCCTGTGTGAGGATATTAGGAGTGGAGTAGTATTCTGTGTGGTTGTTGTTGAACAGTTGGTGTACACACAGGTGAACCACTATAACTCTTTGTGTTGTGTGGATGTGTGCTTCATTTTCCTATCATTGATTATTCAGTTGTGGAATGTACGTGGATGTGAATGTTGTAATCATTTTATTTCAAGCTCAGTGGTGAATGTTGTAATAGTTTAGATTTATATTTTCGCAATTTATCTCTTGCTATTCCTTTATTTGTTTGAGCTTCAGTTTCTCTACTTGTTCTAGTAAGGTTGCCCTGCCATTTTTAGGGTGCATGGTTGTCCTTAGAACAATCATATTTGAGATTGCATTTTATTCCTCTTTGGTTTGAGTTCTTGATACAAAGACCTTTCTAGAAATAAGGTTGTCCTACCATAAACTTTGGTTTTTGGTGTAATGGTGTACTTAGAACAACTTTTGTATCAACCTCTCAATACTTGTTTATTGAGGTTGCTTTTCATTTCAACATTGTGAATTGATTTACTTTATTTGACTATCTCTTTATTAAATTTTGTTGTAATTATTTTAAATTTGGCATTGTCCTATTCACCCCCCCCCCCCCTCTAGGACATATAGCTTGGCCTTTTCACTCACATCAGTGGGTCCCGCGTGGGGCCCATGACAATGTTTATTTTCCATTCAGCTTGTTGATGAGGTCACATGGACCAGGGGTCCACCATAATGTTTATTTGCACCCCAACTTGTTGGTGAGGTGACACGGACCAGGGGCCCACCGTGTTGTTCGTTTTCCACCCAGCCTGTTGATGAGGTCACACGGACATGGATGAAGACTAAAAACAAATATCATATCTGATCCAAAACTTTTACAACCCAAAAGGGTTTCAATAACAGACGTTCAATCCAACTGTTTCCCGCGACGTGGGCCACCTGAGATCTAAATACGGTTGATTTTAGGGGTGGCCCATAGTCAGAAGGAGGCCCATCAAAATGCACGGTGGTGATGTTCACACACATCATGGTGGGGCCCACGGCTAGGACCGTGGGTCCCTGCCTGCCCAGCGTAGGACACTGTTGTGTCCTTGGGTGGTGTCAGCGACAACAACAAAAGCTGTTGCCTAATATATATATATATATATATATATATATATATATATATATATATATATATATAACTGAAATCCTGTGGTTTTTCCCATGTGGGGCCCACATCTGAAAAATCCAACCCGGCACTAAATTCTACGCCCCCATCGACGGAATGAGACCAATATGCGATATGTTTTGACGAATAGAATAATCAAGGTGGCTCTAACGGTAATACCACTATTTCATATAGTATGGCCCGCTTGATTATCAAATTGGCCCCATTTTTTGGCTTAACGCCTAAAATGGGCTGAGAAATGGGATAGACGACGTGGATATGGCTTGTACATCATGGTAAAGCATGTATGGATGGTTCACCCCAAAAGTTCAATATAAATTTTATATTATATTTTTATTAGCTTGTTAGTACTCACCCATGTCAGTACACGCACTCCATGTTAGCTACACCCCACTCTCATCACGTCCAGCGTCTAGAGACGCTGGACGCCATGGATATGAACAAGCATTATGGTGGGTCCCACATGGCTATGGCCCACCTGTTTGGATCACTGATATTTGTGTTTTTCCTTCCATCTAGACCTGCTAACGGGTTGGACGGTGTAAATCAACACATCCTTCAGGTGGGTCCCACGATGATGGATGGCATGGATGAGTTACATACTTCATGGTGGGATCTATCCGGGTGGCCACACCATCATATTATCACAAAGACAATAAGAAAAAAGGGAGAAAGAAAGATGAGAGAGACGTGATGGAGGGGCCCCGCCACTATGGGCCCCATATGATACAACTCATATATCAAAATGGGTTCCACCAACAAGTGGGCCCTAAAAATAATAATTTAACGGTGGATCACCCACCTCTAGGCCTTCTCCTTGGTCCCTTAGCCTCCTTAGCTCCTTGCCTTCTCTTTTGATGGACGTTGATGGGGTTTTGATGGTGGGGATGAGAGATGAGAGGGTGGGCCACACTTGTTGTTTAGGAGAGGAGGAGCTTGGATGTGGGATGTTGCTTGGGAGATTTTTTTTGAGAAATGAGGGAGAGAGAGAAGTGATGGGATGATAAGGATGAGTGATGGGTTCAGTAATGGGTTGTAAGAAAAGGATGGGTGAAGTGATGTGTTGTAAGAAAGGGATGGGTGGAGAGAGAGTGAGAGAGTTGACTTTGGGAATGGGAGAGATGGGTTTCTTATATTGGGTATGGCATGTACTTGACTTGTACTTGACATGAGTGATTGATTGATTGATGGGACATGTTGTAGAGATTCCCTCAAAATTCGGAACGCGCGGCGTTTTCTTCAAATTGACGCGGGCCCACATCTTCTGACCTAGGTATCGGATCAGTGCGTGAGTCGCGGCGTTGGCACTGCGGCGATGGCACGGTCGCTAAGATACAAGTTTTGGTTCAAGCCAATTTCGGTATGCGGGACCCGGCTTAGGATCGCGCGCGAACGTCGGATATGCGTCGAGAGTTGCCGAAATTCGACCGGGAGAACCGTGGAAGCCTAAGGAACGGTATGAACTAGGACACGGGTCTTACACAAGCGGAGTTTGTATTCAACAACATGATGAATCACTCGATAGGAAAGCCTCCGTTCCAGATTGTTTATGGTCGAGTGCCCCACCATACACTTGATTTGGTCCCTTTGCTCAACCTCCCGGGCATGAGAATTGTAGCAGAACATTTGGTAGAGGCATTCATGCAGATGTGTAAGCCAAGTTGCTTATCTCAAATGACAAGTACAAGGAGCAAGCTGACAAGCATCAGTGATAAAAGGTGTTCAAGATGGGTGACCATGTTATAATCCATCTATTTAAGGAGAGATTTTGTACCGAGACTTACAACAAGTTGAAAGAAAAATAATATTGAACCGGTACCGATCCTCTGAAAGATCAACGACAATGCTTACGTTGTTCTTCTAGAAGACATAGATATCTTGTGTACTTTCAACGTTGCTGACCTAATCGAGTATCATGAACTGAAGCGGGACAAGAACTTGAGGGCGAGTTCTTATGAAGCAGAGGGGACTGATGTAAAGCGAGTCGCGGACACTTTCATGGCCAAGATGGACTAGAGAAGAGCCGATCAGAGGCAGAAGTGATCAAGTTGGTCAGAACCTCAAAACAATCATATCTCACAAACCAAAATGACTTTTTTGAATACATCATATATGATTTTGTGGTAGGAGAAGATACTTTAGCCAACCAACCTACTACGACGGGTTTCCCATGTTGAATTTGTGAGATTCCATCAGATGAACGGTCGAAAGTCCTTTTTATTTTCATTTATTATTATTAATAATAAGTTTTAGTTGGATCATAACTTTTAATCCTTTGAGTTCTAAGAGTCGTGCCAACATGAAAAGCGCTTAGAATAATTAGGAGAATAATGTGGTTAAGCCAAATTCGACACTGACAATTTTTGGCCGAAAACCATGAAGTCTAGTAGGAATCATGAGAATCATGACCATCTATAAATAGTAAGTCATATTTTGTGGGAGTTTTAGTTGGAGTTTGATTCTAAAACTTCATCCTAGGTTTGAGTTCACTATTTAAAGGATTGTAATTTTGATTTTTTTTTTTTTAAATATATTTTTTTTAATCATCTATCAATTTATTTCGAATTATTAAAAATTATTTTTATATTCTTCTCCCATGGATTCGAGAAATCTATACGAGTCCAGTAAAGCTCCGTGAATTCAGAGAACTTGACCCTGAGAAAGATGGTGATCGACCTCATCTCGTCCTTCCCCGCGTCAAATCCTGACCTCTGATTAATGAACATTTCTTTGTTGAATTTAGACCATTTAAAAATTTTGCTCCTCCCGTGGATTAAATGTCAAAGTAGCCTGATAATTGAGATCAAAATTTCAGGAACGGTTTACTATTTTTAAATATCATAGGTGAAATAGGATCCTCCTAACTGGGACAGGGCAATGATGATGATGATGAATGCATCTAAAGTGGGTCCCACAATATGAGCGGTTCAGAAATGAGGCCCGTGCCTGCACACCGTAGTTGAAATATCGTTAATGGTGATATTGGAAAATAAATTGATATTAAGGACTCAATTTGAGATCCAAGTCAATGAATAAGGCCTGGGAATGAAAGGCATTGTAACTTCCAATGGGTCAACCATAAGAACAAAATTTAATTGGCAGTGGGTGGAGAAAGTCTTCATCTCCTTTTATCTCCTACCACTCACATATTCCAAGTCTGACAGCCACCTCAGACATCACTATAGAAATGTCGTCTCCTTTCTACAAAGGACACTTCCAGGTACTTAAACGTATCTTAGTCAAAGATATCCACTCTTCCACACCACGCATCCTTCTACGATTTTTATATGCTCCGTCCAACCGGTTGGATGATAAGTTACAGTCTAACTAGTAGATAAATTCCAACCTTCCATTTGTTCGTCAAATCCAAACCATCCAATAAGTTGGCACCACCATAAGATCTAGTGTAGAAATCAATCCATTCCACTCATTACATGGGCCAAACAATAGAAAATAATGGATATACCTGTCCATAATAAGGAAATATTGCAGTGGCCAACCTAATCGGTGGATTAGGCTGATTAGGCTGGTTGGATGCCAGCATTACTTGTTTTAGAGAGAGCACTCCGATATTATATAAGTTGGACATCAAGCATACAATATCAATAGACACCGTTTAGATGTGAACCATTCATCTACTGGGCCCCAGTGTAGATTGCGGTGTACCCCATAATCCACACCTGTTTCGTTATTATCCTAGCCATTGTTTCGTGAAAGCCTCGGAAAATTTTCAATGAGCGGTTGCATTTATTAGTGGACAAAAGTTCTCTTATTCGATTGCTAGGATCATCTTTCATGGGCTACATTTGGCATATGGGCTATCAACTGTACGGGCACAATAGATGAGTGGCCCGATCTTGTACTTGTATACCACATTTGTGGACATTGGATCTTAGTAACCAACTTGAATACGAGTGTTTAGAAACAGATAATCTCATCATTTTAAAATGCGTCAACTCTCTTATTTCGTTAATGTGTCAGCCCACAACAGCTCTTGATTTGAATTGTTATAAATTGTAGAGCTGTGAGACTAAGGAGAAATGGAAGTAAATGGATACATGATGAAGAGCAGGGAGCATGGGCAAAAAGGAGCGTTCTCCTCCGGTGACCTATATGCGATTGGTCAGCAGCACCGATGATGAGGACGGCGATGATCGAGCCCCCAAAGGATATGTCCCCATACTTGTGGGGCCTGAGAAGAAGATGGAGAGGTTCCTAGTACACACCAAGCTATTCAGGCATCCACACTTCATATCGTTGCTTGAGATGGCTGCTCATGAGTTTGGATATGAACAGCAAGGGATCTTGAAAGTACCTTGTGATGTCGAACATTTCCGGCGGGTGGTTGACATGATTTCCGATGCTAAGCGACCCAACTTTTCTCCTCTTTTCTTCGTTTCACGGCTTTCTCCTTGATGTAAGAAGATGAATAACAAAATACTCCTTGAATAAAATTACTTTCCAAAAAACTATGCAACCTTGCTCCTCTCTTTCTCAAGAAATTGAAACTTCTACATGGTTCAAAGTGTGGGAATCCAAGATTTTGTAATGCCCAGTTGAAATTTATTCCTCTAGTGGCACGATTCGATTAATGTGTTTTGGCTGGTTTATCGAAAGGTATTGTTTGTCACCATTTCCATCCTCCATCCATTCTAACACCTCCCCAAAATCCAATATCTTGCATAGATGGATACTTTTAAAAGGTTTTACTGTATGGTATCTAGACTGTATTGCGAACAATTTATACAGAAAGTGATAAGATGCTTTCAAACAATATTTTGAAGTACCTTCCAAACAATACTTCAAATACACAGGGTTGTGAATTTTTTGCCATCTAGTTGGTAATAAGCATTCCAACAAGGTTAGTGGTTCGGGAAATTCTGATAATTTTCAGATTCGGGCCAATCTACAATGATCAGAAGATACAAGAAATCCAACTTCTGGCCATCAAATGGATTTCCATTGAGCAAATTTTAATAGCTATGATTTTACAGTCGGCATGCCCGACATGATGCGTCCCATGATTTGGGTCCTCGAGACTGACATGAAAACACTCCAGTTGTGCACGGTAGATGGGGGCACTTCTATGATATGCTTACATTTGCATGGTGAGATAACAAGCATTGTTACATATACTATTTGTTTAAGACCTATGATTGGAACAGAGAAGATTGTGTTCCAAGATCTCATGGAAGTGGGTGGAATCCCTATGCACATTCAAAATGGGATTCTCACTCTTTTTTTACTCTATAAACGTTGACTGAATCCCAAGGCCAGCTAGGTAGGGATTGTCACCATTGATGACAATGGCAGGTTCTCCAGATTCATGTGTTCCCACGCGAGGTACAAACAATTTTTACCCATATGATATTATGATGAAGCAATAAGGTTACCTGAGATGCGAAGTTTCTTTCATATTCAATATAACTATATCATTGGATAGGTGAAATGATACTTCAATTGAAAGCATATCCCTTGTCTTCGAATATTCCACATGTTTTTGTTCATGGCTGATCATTCTTCTACCACTGACTCATTGCTGACGAGGCCTAGGGATAGTCCAGCAGGTGAAAAGCTTCCAGTGGATTGTGTAGCCTACTGGGTTTCCAGGCTTGCTTGAGCCTGGACCCCGTTAGTCTGGTGTTTGGTCTTTAGGCTGGTCCAAGTTTGGAGCTTGGTTTTACTCGCACCCATATTTTGCAAACTGGGAAGATCAAGATGGGACTCGCTCAAGTCAAACCAGCTTGGCCGTGGGCCTCGTCACTGTGTCGGAAAAACAAAGTGACTTTGGACTTTAACCTAGTTTCCCAAGCCAACTCAACAATCAATTGAATCAGTCCTGTTCCAACACGTCAGTCGAATTAGAAAATGATTTTCTTTGTTAGTTTCAGGAGAAAAAAGAAGAAGCAGCAGCGGAGAAGGTGTAAGATGATGGTGACCACGAGGATAATGATGTTAATTAACATCAAGGATGACGATGATGGATGCCCAAATCAATGACCAAATATTTTTATTAGCAAAAACACACAAAATTTTGGAATTGAGCAGAGGAAGAAGAAGGTGGCAATGACGATGACGAGGATGAGGATGGTAATAATGAATGCATGGAAAAATGCCCACTTATACATGCCAATTAACACCTAAAAAATCCCACAAATCCACACAAAAAAAATGCATTAAAATTTTTTAGATTTGAGATTTATAATTTCGGAGTCTATGCAAATAGTTAGCTAAAAATAAGATGTTTGTAAATACTCAGATAGGAATAATACGTTTGCAAATAACCACATCATTAATTTGTGGTTACTGCAAATACCCATTTTCTGTTAGGTTTTTCTAACGACTGTTAACATTTTTGGCATTTTTGAGAAATGATAAAACTACCCATACCCAAGAACCTCTCTCTTTGCAACTAAAAAAATTCCAATTAAAACTATTTTGTGTTATGTTCTATTAGAATTTGTGTGGCCCATTTGACCATTACTTACAGGTATATGTAGTTGTTTGTTGGATAATATTGAGATTGTTAGATGTACAGATGTGCTTGCCTCACGGTGATTATACTTACACGGATATTCGGATTGGATATCACTATGAGATGTGACCGATTAAGTACCACTACAACAAAAAGAGGTAAAACTGGCATTTGCGTTCTTCTTTCATCGACGTTGTGTAAGAGGTAAAACCGACGGATATCTTACTATAAAAAAAAAAAAAAAAAAAAAAACACCCTACCTCTCTCTCACTCTCCCCACCCTCTCTCTCCTCTCTCTCTCCTCTCTCTCTCTCTCTCTCTCTCTCTCTCTCTCTCTCCCACCCCCTACGCCCCTGATTCCCTTTCCTCTCTCTCTCCCGGCCCTCTACTCCCCTGATTCCCTTCCATCCCTCTCTCTACATCTCATTCCTCTCACGAATCTCCCAGGTTTTGAGATTGCTCTAGGTTTTGAGAGAGGGCGAATGAATAAGGTCTCGATGGTTTCTCTCTCTCTCTCTCTCTTGAATCTTTAATGGTTTTGTTTACTTGTCTGGATTTGGGGTTTTACAGGAGGAGATTCACTGGATCATTTGCTTCCTTGGATTTTTAGGGTTTTGCTGTTTCTATGCTCAGTTTTTCATAGAAGGGAATGTACATGATCTATAGTTATCATCATTCTTATCAGCATCATTTGTTCGATTTCTAGGGTCTTTTCCTTATGATGGGAGGTACAACATGAAATGCGAGTTTATCATAGCAGAATGCCACCTTCCTTGACTGGATAGGCTGGATTGGGTGAAGAAAATTTCAATTTCGAGAGATTCAATTTCCTGACTGGATAGGTTGGATTGGTGGAGGTTTATGTAGGTTTTAGTGGGGAGGGATTTCTTGGGTTGGGTTAAAGCAAATTGCCACCTTCCCCTGCCTGGACGGACTAAGTCAAGCAGGGGTTTTAGTGGCCCATTGTGATGAATGGGTCTCATCCACGCCGTCTAACCATTTTTTCAAATCATTTTTGGATAAGAACCAAAAAATGAGGCAGATCCATCACTCGTGTGGACCACAGAGTGGGGATTGAACGCTGAATACTCTGTGAATTCCACTTGCTTTTACCAGAGAATCTCTTCTGGTCATAAACAGGACAAGAGATGAAGTATTTTCTAGTTCGACATATAAAGCATGGAGAGGTTGAAGTTGTAGTGGTTGCCACTGGTGTTCACTCTTTCTTTGGGAAAACATCACATTTAGTAGACTCCATTGAAGTGGTCGGACATTTCCAGAAGGTGAATACATGAACAGATGAAGCAATTATGATTACTTCAAGTATCATGTGCTTTTCATAAAGAAAAAAGAAAAAAAAAAAAAAAAAAAAAAAAAAAAAAAAACAAGAAAAAGTTCCATTGATGTTTCACAAAATTACAATAAAATAAATAAGGAAAAAGAATTTCATAATTTGATAATGAAAATAACAAAGTACCCTTGATGTTTTCTAGAAAAGATAGGATATTTTCTCACAAGTAGATATTGTGTGTTTTCTGAAATGGTAAGTTGACATTGGTGTGAATGCTATGCTATAGACTATTCATTCGCTATTTAAAACACTGGTGCTAATACAAAAGTTCAATCATAAATTTTACACCCATGTTTATGAGTGTTGTGTTCTTGAATTGTTTCTAGGCATATTTGTCTCTTTACCTGTTCTTTTACCATTTGTGCATCTGTAACGCCCTGAAAATCGGGGGTCGAGTAGCAACTCAACTCCCGAGTTCCAAAACATCACTTATGCAACATATATGCTTATGATTCAATGTTGTCAGTGTTAGTGCATTAATCATGAGTGGGATTATACCAAATCAGTAATTCATACTCCACATCAAGTTGTAAAACGCAAGCGGAAGACTAAAAGACGTAAATACACGTATATAAGTCAAAAGATCACGATCGATCTCTAGAGTATGAATACCACATTGAGTCACTGTACATGTCATAGTCTCAAAAATTAAAATGTCAAAATGATACAACTATACTGATAATCCCTGTAGCCCCGTCAATCCAGATAGCCTAAACGAACCATCGGAGAACTGCATATAAGAGTATTCATCCTGGTCATCGTAGTAGTCAGGCTCCGCCTCAAGAGTCACACCGTCTTCTGAAATCAAGACAGAGTCTGGTTGGTGTTTAAAACACCGTCCCATAACGTGGGAGTGAGTGATCAACTCAGTGGAACAATAAAGCAAATGTTAACATGTTATCAATTCAATCAAGCAGTAATGATAAAGCAGTAAATTACACATCCCCAAGTACTCTTGTTAATACAGGAATGATATAAATGTATGATGCATGCCCTCACCTACGCTCCCTCAGCGACTTCATCTCGCGTTCGCGCATGAACATCACTGCCTCAATGCTTGACCTGTTACGCCTGAACGCACGCGTAATGTAGTGCATGCATATGATTACCGAGTTCTTATTAGTCCTTTTCATACAGCAGGATTAAGAAACTAAGGTATCTCCCTTATATCATTCTTAAACAAGGATCCATTCTAGGGTCGTCAGTCCTAGTAAATCTCATACAATGATGTGGTTCTGGGTCGCTGTAAAGGACTTGTCGCCAAATCGGTACAGGCCTAGTTTATACTCTAGAT
The DNA here is from genome assembly GCA_021015155.1 of Magnolia officinalis. Lineage (NCBI taxonomy): Eukaryota > Viridiplantae > Streptophyta > Magnoliopsida > Magnoliales > Magnoliaceae > Magnolia > Magnolia officinalis. Next base: position 47,239,089 of record JAJHSJ010000002.1, on the reverse strand, counting down.
GCTACGGAAGGGTTGTCGCCTCCACATAGAATCAGAGTATGCTCGAGGTCACTACAAAGGGCTCGTCACCAATCAGTGTAGGCCGACAGCTTGAATACAGTGTCCCATACCACCGTATTCGGCTCACGAGTCTGAGTTGCTCACTGGTTAATACGGGAGGCTCGTCGCCCCAGTGTAGGCCTACAGCTCGACCACGGTGTCCCATATCACTATGTCTGGCTCACGAGTCTTAGCGGATCGAGGTACCAAGGTTAAACGGGATTTGACTGGTGAATTTGGTACCTTAGGTTCTAGCAGTAGCATCCATACGTGGTGAACATACATCGGCACATCGGGTTTCTTAACGGGCTCGACTAGCACGAGCGCACATCGCATCGATCGACATGAAGTGCATAAGTACTTCGTGTGGCCTAACCACTGCCGACAACCAACACGCGACTGAGGTTTGTCAAACACATCCTATGTGGCGAATGAATCTCAGCCACGACTTCAAACCTGTTACCGATTGCCTGGACTATGACATAGCCCCAATCACACTCAATCCAGAACCAGAAAGCATGTGGAATAGTCAAAGCAGAATGAACAAAGTAATTCGAACATGTTAATAAGCATGTTATAACGCACAATATAAATAGGAAATACAAACACATACATTTCATAAGTAAGCAACTAAACTAAACAAATTGCATGGAGGAAATCATATACATCTCTAAGGTAGTTGAGAATTCTATCTCAACACCTACCTAGAACACTATCATCTAAGTACTTACTCATACAGGCATTTTCACAAACACTTAGACTACACTTATTTAACATACATAACGTATATTAGCCAAAACATGTATTAGGCGAATCCTTTCGCCGAGTAAGTATTACACATATATATAGCATATACACACAATAATTAATCTTGACAAACACACTTTCATATTTTATACGTATACGGTATTTTCTACACATATACATAATACACTAAACGCCATAATTTGCATACGTAACTGAATCGCAAAACGAACATCGCATTTCGCATGTGAAATAACACCCAAATCATGAATCTATCATTATCCGACATTGAAAGCATTGAAAACCATAACCTAAGCATCTATAGTTCGCACTTTACGCCGTAGAAGCGAGTAACGGACTCAGTTTAAATACCAAGCCTTTATCAACGGTAGAACGACAACCTATGGCATAAAGTAGGTTAGTTATTCCATCACTTCCACTAATTGAATCTCTAGAACTGATTAGGGTTAGATTTTCTTACCCGAAAATGGAATCAGAATCGCCGGAAAAGCAATACAGTAGTGATGATCAGGCTCGTGAATGTTGGCATAGAAAGCTCGGATAGAGCTCGCATTGGCGCGATACCCGCCATCAAATAGTGGACCCCAATGGGCCCCTTCCACGAACTCGAACAACAGTTATTTTCCAAAGAGCCGCCCATCCACTTGAGCTTCAAAAAGGACCTTACGGTCCTCATAAACTCCACGAGACAGCTCCGCCAATCGAGCCCTTCCAGCAGGAACCCGGGGATCAAGATCCCGCTTCGTCCAAAACTCCCGATCAGTGCTTGTGCTAGCGGCGGCGCCTCTCAGCCTCCTTGAATGCGTAGAGCGACTAGGCCTGGCCTCATCCACGACCCCCTTTCTCTTTCCCATGAGAGAAAGGATGGTGGAAATCGAGAAAATGGCCGCAATGAACTCAAAGAAGGCCATTGAAAGTGAAGAGAAGGGGAAATAGGGGCTGGAGTTTTTGGTTCTCCACGGATTTGAGTCTCAACGGAGATTATAAAGGCCCAAATGACAGGGATTGAAGAAAGAAAATGGAGAGATGGGATGGGTTGAGAGCTTACACAATTTTGAGCCTCAAATGGGGGGTGTAGGCGCTCAAATGAAGGAGAATGGAGAGGGTAGAGGGGTAGATATGGTTGTAAACGATGAGGGTGTTTGGGTTGTGGCAGAAATTAACAGAATGGGCGATTGGAGGGGAGGTTTGAGAGAGAAATCGACAACTTTGAGGGAAAGGGAGAGCTTGGAGGTGCGTTTTGTGAAGGAGGGGCGTGTTTGGGAGTGTTTTAGTCAACGACCCTCACACCAGGGGGTTACCCTAGCCCCCAAACACCATCAGCCCGAGCGGCCCGCCCGGGCCAGCTCGTTAACCGGCCTCACCAACTCGGCGAGGTCCTCGCCACTCCCTGGACAAACTAGTGAGGCCTCACCATTTGGGCGAGGACCTCCTGCCCCCTAGGCCCCAAAAAAGTCTAGGTCCCACCCTGGGTCCCTTTGCAACGGTGTGGATAGGCCCCCGACTCCGTTTTGAGTCGTTTCGGGAAGTTTCTGATATATAGTTATATTTACCGATTTCTAATGGCTAGGATGGGTGAGTTGTGATCTAAACCCGTCGTTTGACGGTCTAGAAGTGTTTTGGGGTCAATTCGTGCGATCACGGTTGAGTACAAACTCAGACAAAATGACCAATTTCAGTGAATTTCGCCAATTAGCAAAATCGAGATACCTATGACTGTTTCTATATTTTTCTCTCACCCACCTAGGTTGAAAGGAGACAGCGTATGTCGTGGGACCATAACTTAGGTCTAGTTTAATTCAAATCATGCTCTGATACCAACTTGTAACACCCTGAAAATCGGGGGTCAAGTAACAACTCAACACCCGAGTTCCAAAACATCACTTATGCAACATAAATGTTTATGATTGAATGTTATCTATGTTATAATCATGAGTGGGATTATACCAAAACAGTAATTCATACTCCAGATCAAGTTATAAAATGCAAGAGGAAGACTAAAAGATGTATATAACTGTATATCAAGCCAGAAACGGTCATAATTGGTCTCCAGAGTATGAACACCTTATTGAGTCACCATATACATGTATTAGTTTCAAAAATTAAAATGTCAAAAATGTTACAACTATCATGGTAAACCCAGTAGTCCTGTCATCTGAGTGGCCTAAGCGAAGCCTCTAGAGAACTGCATGTAGGAGAACTCATCCTGATCATCATAGTAATCAGGCTCGGCCTCCTGCGTCTCATCGATACCTGCATCTAAGATAGAGTCTGGTGGGTGTCCAGAACACCGTCCCGTAATGTGGGAGTGAGTAGCTAACTCATTGGAACAATAAAACATAGGTTAACATGTTATCAATTCAGTCAAGTAGTAATGATAAAGCAGTACAATCAAACACTCCTAAATGCTCTTATTAATGCAAGTATGGAATGCAGTTATGATGCATGCCCTCATCAAAGCTCCCTCGTGCAACACCATCTTACATCCGCGGCATGCGTTCATCCCTCAATGCTCCACATCTTCTAGGCACATGCAGTACTATGTTATGAGCGTGATTACCAAGTTATTATTAGTCCTTTTCATACAACAGTATTGGGAAACTAAGGTACCTCCCTTATATCATTCCCAAACAATGATACATTCTAGGGTCGTCAGTCCTAGATAATCTCATACGATGATGTGGTTCTAGGTCGCTGTAAAGGGCTGCCAGGGATGTTACACGCACTCGTTGCACCGCTCTCCCATTACCTTATCAATACAGGCCTAGTTTATACTTTGTTTACTACGGGAAGGCTCGTCGCCTCTCCCCAGATTCAGAGTATGCTCGAGGTCACTACAAAGGGCTGTCAGGGCTGTTACACGCAATCGTTACACCACTCCCCCATCACCTTATCAGTGTAGGCCGACAGCTCGAATACAGTGTCCCATACCACCATATTCGGCTCACGAGTCTGGGTTGCTCACTGGTCACTACGGGAAGGCTCGTGACCCCAGCGTAGGACGACAACTCAGCCACAGTGTCCCATACCACCATGCCCGGCTCATGAGTCATAGCGGATCGAAGTACCAAGGTTAATGGGGTTACACTGGTAAGTTTGGTACCTTAGGTTCAAGTAGTAGCGTCCAAACATGGTGAACATACAATAGACAGATCGGGTTACTTGACGAGCTCGACTAGCCTGAGCGCACGACGAGTTGAATGACATGAAGTGCATAAGCCCTTGGCGTGGCTTAACCATTGTCGCCAACCGAAGTACGGCTCGGGTTCATCAAATATGTCTTACGCGGTGAATGAATCTCAGCCACGAATTCAATCCCGTTACCGACTGCCAGGACTAAATCATAGTCCCAACTTCATTTTATTTCATCCAGAATCATATGAGATAGTTAAAGTAGGAATAAACAAGTAATTCAATTCTTACAATTAAAGAAGCATGTTATGAAATACAACACAAACAAGATTTCACACACATTCACTTCATGAAATAAAACAGGCATTACAATGTAACGTACATGTACAAAATGATACACATAATTGAGGTAACCGAGATTCATATCTCGATCCTCCTACAAAGTACTCTAGGTGATCACTAGCACATTCAGACATTTTCACAAACGCATAGACTACATACATCACCTTACATGATGTATGAGGATTACACATGTGTTACGCCAAATCCTTTCACTAGGGAGCTGCCCTGCATACCACGTGCATATACCCACGACGGATAACCATGGTGTGCACGAATCAGAGCTCCATGTTCATTCAAACATTTCTACAAACACTTGGGCTACACACTTAGTCACATATAACGTATATTTGTCGTGACATGATTTTGGGCAAGTCCTTTCGCTAAGGAGTTGTCGCACATATATTAGGCATATATTCACGACAAATAAACATGTTAAGCACAAATCCAAATTCCAAACTTATTCACACATTCCAACATATGCATAAAATACACTATATTCTACATAATTCATGTAAACTCGTATAACGAAACAGACGACGCATTTTGCATGTGTAATAGCACCCTTGTCAGTTATAAATCATTAACCGACATTGAAAGCCTTGAAAACCATAACCTATACGTCTAAAGTCCGCACCTTACGCCGTAGAAGCGTAACGAACTTAATAGAAACTCTATACTTTCGTCAACGTCGATATGACGACCTATAACACAAGGTTAGTCAGCTACTTCGCTACTTATAACAATAGAAACCCTAAAACAGGTTAGGGTTAGGGTTTTCTTATCTAGAAATGAAGCCGGAATCGCCGAAAAAGCGATTAGATCGTGATGGTTAAGCACGTAAGATAGCAGGGTAAAGTATCAGGAAGAATCTCTCTCTTCTCACACTTTCTCTCTTTTCTCTCTTCTCACTCCTAGGGTTTCTTTCAAATTCGTATGGGCTAAATGAGAGAGGGTTTAAGGTCCTTATATAGGCTCAAAACACTCCAAATTAGACTTAGGGCCAAGGTATACTTAGGTTATAGCCAAAGTGGATATGTTCCGCCTCAACGGAGCACTTCTGGAGCCCCCGTTGAGCCAAAGGTCGAACTTACGCTCACCGACCTGGATCTAGGTTGAGTTAAGTTTTCGTTCCAGTCAGGTTCCCAGATCACACGTGGCGGACCAGTTTCAGTTCAATGGTCACTGAAACTCGATCAGGGTTACAAGTACAAGGACATGTATGGGAAATGTTCCCTGATCCGAGGGTGTATTTGGGTCAGATTCCGACGGTCTGATTGCTTATATTTATCCCGCAAGCGACAAGTCTCAGATTACTTAAATTAAATTTAATTTCTAAAGAAAACCATGTTTTCTCACAATCATCGCTCCGGGCTCAAGCGAATAGCCCTAGGACACTATCTGGTTTTGATTTTCGAGATGGTTGTCAAGCCCAGCAAGGCGGTCCTAATTCTATAACTTCGTATTATTTGGACTTTCAATGTGTGGTCTAGATCTGATATGGAGTTTCGTGATGCTCCCGAGAGCAGCCGGGTAATGAGAGTGATCCTAGATTTTTGGGTAATGTAGCATTAACGATTCCACAAGTTTTGGGTCTTGCAGATCGTATTTAAAGTGATTAGTGAGGATTTTGTATGTAATCTAGTTTAACACTAATTAATCCTCATCTAATTTCTAAAGGATTTGGTCCTGAGTGATTTCTGCCTGAGGTGATACTCGGGTCTTTGTACGGGATTTTCCGAGTCGTTATAGAATCAAGCGGATTTCGTAGCTAAACTAGTTTAGCACTTAGTTACTTTTGTCTAATTCCTAAAGGATTTAATCCTGAGGGATTTCTGCCTGAGGTGGTACTCGGGTCTTTGTACGAAATTTTTCGAGACATTACAATCTACCCCCCTTAAAGAAAAATTTTGTCGTCGAAATTAGTACCTTTTCGTATTCCTTGACAATCTGAGGGTAGTTCTTTCCGACCTCGGCTTCAGTTTTCCAAGTAGCCTCTTCTTCAGTATGATGTGTCCACAGTACTTTCACAAGTGGGATGACCTTGCTATGCAACACCTGCTCCTTCCTGTCTAGAATACGCATCGGACGCAGTACATATGTAGCGTCCTCGCTCAACTATACCTGCTCCCATTTGATGATATGGGAAAGATCAGGAACGTACTTTTTTAGCATGGAAACATGAAATATGTTGTGCACGCCTGCAAGTGGAGTGGACAAAGCAAGACGGTATGCCACCACACCCACTCGGTCTAATATCTGGAATGGGCCAATAAACCGCGGTTTAAGTTTCCCCTTCTTGCCAAACCGAAGGACTCCCTTCATGGGGGAAACTCGGAGGAATACATGGTCTCCAATCTCAAACTCAAGCGGTGACCACCTCGTATCGGCGTAGCTCTTCTGTCTACTCTGTGCTGTAAGAAGTCGACGCCTGATAATGTCGATCTTCATTGAGGTCGCCTGTACTAACTCTGGACCAATCAAACTGTGTTCGCCAATCTCTGCCCAGCAATGCGGTGCTCGGCAAGGGCACCCGTACAAAGCCTCGTAAGGAGCCATACCAATACTCGCCTGAAAGCTGTCATTGTAGGCGAACTCTACATACGGGAGAGTCGTCCCAACTGTCCTTGAAATCCAAAACACAAGCCCGCAACATATCCTCCAAAATCTGATTCACCCGCTCTGTCTGCCATCGGTCTGTGAGTGGAACGCGGTACTGAACTTCAACTTCACACCCATCGCTACCTGAATGCGAGTTCAGAAGATAGATGTGAATCGCATGTCTCTGTCCGACACAATCTCCAAGGAAACTCCATGCAAACACACAATTTCCTTAATGTACACTCTGGCCAACTCATCTGCAGAGTTTGTGACTTTAATCCGGAGGAAGTGGGCTGAATTCGTCAACCGATCCACAATCACCCAAATAGAGTCATAACCATTTCTCATCTTCAACAGTCCCGAGATGAAGTCCATAGAAATGAAGTCCCATTTCTATTCAGTTATGGGCATGGGTTGAAGGAGTCCAGGAGGTCGGCGATGTTCTGCCTTGACCTGTTGACATGTGAGAAAACGAGAGACATATTCTGCTATATGAACCTTCATATTGTCCCACCAATATGACCGCTTCATATCCTGATGCAGCTTCGTGCTACCAAGATGCATCGCAAGCTTCGATCTGTGGGCAGCCTTGAGAATCTCCTGTCTCAAGTTATGAATGTCTGGGACGCATAGGCGGCCACGGTATCGTAGGCCCCCATTTGTGTTAACTCTTTACTCGGAGTCCTCGTCGTTGCTAGTCAGCTTTTTAAGATCAATCAGCCGTTCATCGTCTTTCTGGGCTTCGATAATCCTGTCGTCAATAAGTAGTCGCACCCGAATGTGGGCGACACTTGTCACGCCCCAAACTTAGAAACCGGGCTCACAAAATTCCCGATCGCCGAATCCGGCGCCGACAGCCTCCGTAGTATCCCATTCTCGGCTTCCAGCGCCCATACGCCAGATTCCGATCCTGGGATCCTACAAGGAGGATTTTCAGTATGAATTTTTTTTTTTTTATATATATAATGTAATGGAGCATAACCAAAAGCATAACCAAGTCACAAAAACAACATCACCACATATCCACTATATTAAAAACTTTTAAGTACAATGCAGAAAGGGAAATACAAGGTGATCAAAAAGCTCCAAAAAGATCTGATACGCGCTCTTGCCTCAGCGCGGCTGCTGTCCAATGTTACCTGCACGCAACGGTCGTGCATAAGCTTACAAAAGCTTAGAGGGTGGTGTAAGTGTGTGTACAAGGCAAACGCCAAGTGTACAATATCAGAGTAATGCGGGAATATGCGGTAAGTCCATGAATACAACCAGAGCTATGTAATGTAAGGCATGAATGATATCGGCCATACCAAAGCCATGCGATGCGAAACATGAATGCTATCGGCCACACCGACACAATGCAAGGCCTACGTAGCCGAATGCCATATGGGAGATGCAATACAAGCATGTCAGTCCTCATCATGTACACATATCAGTACAGTTCCTCTCTGGATATCACCGGGGTCTAATACACCTCACACTGACTGCCTCCTCCCTAGCTACACAGTCAAGCAAGTGGAAGAGACCACACTATCCGCCTGACCAGTAGTCTGCCAATACCTACCCGGCTCATCAATAGCGGACACATTTGCGAGCTGGTCAAACTCAGCCTAGCTTATAGCCCCCTCACTCAGGCGGATAAGGCCACACCCCCTTCCAACCGACCACGACACAGTGGGAGACGCGGCCTACTGGTATTCGGCACTCGGGCGCTCGTGTATCCACTCGGTCTAGACGTTGGAGCATCTCCTGGTACCAAAAAGGTTCTGGGACTCTCACCCAAGGACATCCTAAGTGCCCACAGTGCTAGAACAAAGTATTTCCGGTATCCGATACGGCCATCCACGATGTGCCTGTGGAGCCACGGCCCTGATGTCGCTAGGGCGTGCAGTGATCAAGTCACACATATGCGAGATGCATGAATCACACCGTCAAATCATGCAGCAATCCATGCGCGTACAATGCGATAGTGTGGGGCACTCCACCCCATAAGGAGTCCCCTAAGTGGTTGCCCAATGACGTATGCTATGCTCAGTCACTACTCATATCAAGCATACATATGATGCGTATGGGTATGAATCATGGAGCTATACTAAGCATGTTATAAAGTGGTGAACTAACAGCAAATATGGGCCTACTAATGGGCCCTAGGGAGAGTTATAATGCGGACATTAAACCAACATTATTCTACAATGTGGACGTCAAACCAACATTGCTCTCAAGGCATAGCCCGCTATAAGACATCATTACACAAACCATGGGAAATCATACATTGCAATGGACCCTAAGGACCTCCTGTTGGGCCTCGACCTATGGGCCTTGGATACATCAAGTGGGTCGCATCATATGGGCCTTATATAAATCAAGTGGGCCACATTAATGGGCCTTAGGTACATTGCAATGGGCCATATCCCATGGGCCTTTGAAACATCACAATGGGCCTCGTAACATGTGCCACAAATACATTGAATGAGCCTAAACACATGGGCCATATATACATCAAGGTGGGCCTCAACAACGGGCCACAAATACATCCAGATGGGCCTAATCACATGGGCCTTGCATGTATACCAAGGTGGGCCTCAACAACGGCCACAAATACACAAGATGGGCCTCACAACATGGGCCGTATACATATCAAATGGGCCACATCAATGGCCGCACCAATGTAAGTGGGGATAAAGAATTCCACCATTAAAATTCCTAGGGCCCACCATAACATTTATTTCTCATACCATCTGTTCATAGGGTCACCAAGAACTTGGTGGCCCAAGGGTCTAATGGTGGACGTTCAATCGTCACTATACAGTGTGGTCCACATGATAAATAGATCTATCTTATTTTTGGCCCCAAGCCTTAATACAAGCTTGCCAAATGGTGGACAGTTTGGATGCAACACAAGTATCATGGTGGGGCCCACATGAAGGCCCACCATCCCTTATAATATAAATAATATAACATATAATTTATATATAATATATATATACAATATTATATATGATATAATATTATATATACATATATATACACATACATATATATATGTACACACATACACACACACATCACACACTCACACACACACACGCATGCACCCACCCACACACGTGCACACACACGCGCACACCCCACACGCGTATGCACACACACGTGCACACCCCACACGCCCACCGTCCCCTGGACGGTGGGTTTTGAAACAAAAACATCACAGTGGGTACCACCGTCCAGGCGGACGGTGGTAATAAACACATGCATCATTGTGGGTCCCATGTGGGGCCCACCGTAATGTTTATTTTCCATCCAACCCGCCCATAAGGTCACGCAGACCCAGATGGAGGGTGAAAACAAATTTCAGCTTGATCCAAAACTTCTGTGGACCCAAGTGGGTTTCAATGGTATATGTTCAATTCACACTGTTTCCTCTGGTGTGGGCCACCTGAGCGTTGGATCGAGCTTATTTTTGGAGGGGATCCACCTCAGGGGGTGGTCCACCTCATGGACGGTGTGAATACAAAATATACATCATGGTGGGGTCCACAACTAGGGCCAATGGGGACCACCCTTTTTTGTTACGTCATGGCAGCAAGGTTCCTGCCACCTTTTTCTCAAATGTAAAAAAAATTGTTATCCTAGGTGGGACTCACATTAACCAGATCTACCCCGTCCATTGTATGTGTCCCACAAAATTAAGCGTCCAAACTAAATTTAATGTGGGTCCAAGCTCCACGTGGACCCCAGCAATCATTTTCCAAAGTTTTAACGGCAAAGACCACTGTTTCCTATGGTAAGGCCCACTCGATTATCGGATCAGCCTCATCTTTTGACTCAACGCCTAAAATGGGCGGGAGAATAGAATGGACGGCGTGGACCATCTACATACATCAAGGTGGGGCCTACATGAGCACCCACTTCCAATGCCTTAGAAAAGGCTGATATTTGTATTTGGTTTTAAAACGTCCAGAGAGTCCCTGGACTCTCTTTTCTTCTTCTTTTTTTTTTGTTTGTTTGGGCGTGCAACGCCTTTGAGGTAGGCCCTTCCTAGGTGGGCCACCACATGGGGATGTGGTGTGGTTACAATATATATGTAAAGTGGGCCCCACCTTAGATGACTTGGATAAAATACATGATTCATGGTGGGGTCCATCCGGGTGGGCCACAAGGCCATATCATCTCATGCACACACAAAAAGAAAGAAAGAGGGAGAGAGAGAAAGATAAACGTGTGGTAGAGGGGCCCCGCTACTATGGGCCCTCTGTTACATGATCTGCAACATACATTAAGTGGGTTCCATTTCATATGGGCCCACCGATCAAAATCAACGGTGGAGATCCTTTCTCCACCGAAATGGATGGTCTAAATGACCATGTTATGCAAGGAAAGTAAACATCATGATGGGGTCCATGGAGAATGGCCCCATCATGGATTGACCTTGAAATCAAAGTGGACCATTGGCCACATTTAGGGTCCAAAATGAGATCCATACCATTGATCGGTAAGCCTCACTTGGCCCATCATCAAAACAAGAAATCTACACCTATAGAAGCACCCACCGGTTGATCTCTTTGGTCCGTTGGAAAGCCTATCTCCTTGTGCTTCACTTTGATGGTGGAAGATGGGGGTTGGATGGCTAGGATGATGGGTTTTTGGAATGGGAAAGGTGGGCCACACAAACTCTCTCTTCTCTCACTTGGGAGCTTGGACGTGGGAGTTGCTTGGAATGGTGATGAGAAATGAGGGAGAGAGAGTGTGTAGTAAAGAGAGGAAGAGTGTAGCTTAGGTAGGCTATGATTGTTTGTAAGAGAGGGTGGCTAGTATTAAATGCTTGTAAGAGGGCTAGGGGTGTAGGGTGGCTATAGCTTAGGCTAGGGGTGTAGGGTGGCTATAGCTTAGGCTAGGGGTGTAGGGTGGCTATTGCTTAGGCTAGGGGTGTAGGGTGATGTCATCCATCACTCTCATAATTACCTAGGGATTTGTGCCACATTGGACGGGTGGGTCCCGCAATGTGCGGTCCACGGTTATTATAATCTATGGTCCATATCTTATGATCTAAGCGTCAGATTGGCGCATGAGACGCGGCGTTGGAATCGCGGTGACGGGCGGTTACAATGGTACAGGTCTCGGGTTAAACCAACTCGAATCTAAAGGATACGACTTACGATCGATCGCAACGTCGATTATCAGTCACGGATTGCCGGACTTCGACGAAAAAGATCGCACGATTCATCGGAACAGTACGAACTAGGATACGGGTTTTACAACACTCTCAAATGGCTCCTCCACGGTGAGTTTCTGCTCGAAGTCCCGCACAAACTCTATCATATCCCACTCTGCTATCATAAGCAGAGTCGTAAATACTATAGCCTTCTTGCGGCTCAATGCGTCTGCCTCAAGGTTGGCCTTGCTAGGTTGATAGGAAACCTCGAACTTAAAGTCCTTCAAGGTTTCCATCCATCGGCGTTGCCTCATATTCAAGTCCCGCTGAGTGAATATATAGCGAAGGCTCTTGTGGTCGCAAAAAAGCTCGAACTCCTCTCCGTAGAGGTAATGTCTCCAGCGCTTTAATGCAAATACGACCGTTGCTAACTCGAGGTCGTGTGTAGGGTAATTCTCCTCGTGTTTCCTCAATTGTCTCGAGGCATATGCAATCACATTGTCCTTCTGCATAAGGACACATCCCAAACCAACTCGAGACGCGTCGGTGTAAATCGTATACTTGACCCCTTGCTCTGGCAATACTAGCACAGGGGCGGACGTCAGTCTGTCCTTCAGCTCCTGAAACACTGGTTCCAGCTTCTCATTCCAGGCAAACTTCAGATCCTTCTGTGTCAACTGAGATAATGGCCTAGCTATCTTCGAGAAATCCCAAATGAATCCTTGATAGTAACCAGCGAGTCCTAGAAAACTCTTCACCTCAGTAACCGAACCAGGCTGCTTCCAGTCCTGAACTGCGGCTACCTTAGCAAGGTCCACAGCTATCCCTTCCTTGGACACCACATGTCCCGGGAACTTGACTTTCTCTTTCCAGAAGTCGCACTTCTTATATTATGCGAACAACTGGTTCTTCCTTAGAGTGCCTAAGACTGCTTGTAGGTGTTCCTCGTGCTCTTCCCGACTCGCAGAGTATATCAGGATGTCATCGATAAACACGATGACAAATCGGTATAGAAATGACTGAAATACCCGGTTCATCAAGTCCATGAACATGGCCGGTCCGTTCATAAGACCGAACGACATCACGAGGAACTCGTAATGCCCAAAACTGATCCTGAAGGTCGTCTGCTGCACGTCCTCATCCCTGACGCGCAACTGATGATACCCTGACTGTATATCAATCTTCGAGAAGTAGTGCGCCCCTTTCAACTGATCGAATAGATCATCTATCCTGGGCAAAGGATACTTGTTCTTCACGGTTAATTGGTTCAACATACGGTAATCAATATATAATCGTAGCGACCCATCTTTCTTCTTGACAAACAACACAGGTGCTCCCAAAGGAGACACACTAGGTTGTATGAAGCCCTTCTCTACCAGCTCATCAATCTGTTTCCTCAGTTCCTCCATCTCACATGGAGGCATCCGATACATAAGTAATGAAACGGGGGTCGCACTAGGTACAAGATCAATAGTAAAAGCAATCTCGCGCCGAGGAGGTAATCCAAGGATCTTCCTGAACACATCCTCAAATTCTCGAACTACTGGCATGTTTCCTAACGTCAACCCATCAACATGCTCTAGTAAAGCGTCGTAACATCCAACACGACATAGCCAACTAACCTGCACTGGAAAAGTAAAGACTGTGCCGTCAGGTCCGTTGGCTGTCACGACCCGATTATCGCAATCAATCTCTGCCTTCATCTCGGTGAGCCAGTTCATACAGAGGATAATGTCGTAGTGTCATGGTGGGGCGACGATGAGGTCAACGAATCCTGTCCTGCTACCCAAATCTACTGAGCAACCCTCATACATCCGTGTGACATCCGAAAAAGTCCCAGTAGCAGTAGTGAGTTTCAATCGCTTCGTGGGAGTAGTATGTAAAGCTAGATGCTTAACTGCTGCACATGAAATGATGGAGGTAGTGGACACAATGTCCACTAATAAGAAGACAGGAGTACCTTAAACATGTGCAGTGACCTCGAAGGCCATAAGTGCTGACGGTGCTGTCTCTGGATCTTCTGCTGTAAGCGCGTGAATGCGTGCCTGCTGAGGTCGATTGGGCTGAGGCACCATAGGTCACTGAGGCGGCTTAAATCGAGGTGCAGGGGGTCGGAATGATGGATGTGCAGGAATAGTATGCAGGGGCAGAGCCATATAGTATGAGGGCGAGCGCGGTCAATCTTCTACGGCGTGTGAGAACCCACTGTCTCTCATACGTGTGAAATATCTCTCCGCTGGGTGGCTTGGACTCCCATAATAAGTGCATGTCACACCCGGTCGCCGCATCGGAACTGGTGACACTGAAATCTTGGGAGGAGAGTCAGTGCGAGGCCTCTTGCCGAGTAATGGCCTGCTCGACATATCTGGTCGAGGCCTAGGGACCCTAGGCCCACGAGTACATGTCAACTGATCCCCGTCATGCTATGCCCGCATAGACATGTGCACTAGTTCAGCATAGGAGGGTATGCTAGAACAACACATCTTTGAGTGACTATCAGGGCGCGGGCCCTCAGAAAAGCTCCGCATCCACATCTGTGTGTCGGTAAGGATCGTAGGAACATATCGGCCCAACTTCGTGAACCGATGCTCATACTCTATCACTATCATGCCTCCCTGTCTGAGGCACAAAAACTCATTCTCATTCTCATGCCAGTACGTCTGGGGATAGTATTTCTCATGAAAAAGGAACTCAAAAGCTGCCCATGTCCATATATAGTCAACTGCAACTGTCCGTAAAACACTATCCCACCACAAGCTAGCCTCCTTTTCAAACAGAAAGGTCGCCAACTCAACCTGCTCCTGCTCGGTATAATGTAACATCCTCAGCATCTTGGAGATGCGATCGAGCTAACATTTGGCCTCCTCGGGTCTGTGAGAACTCGTAAAGGTAGGAGGCCTCAAGTGCTGGAATCGTTCGAGTAGACCACTCGTACCCAAATTCCCCGTAGGGTATGTAGCAGGAGCAAGGGGAGGCACACACTCATCCTGATCAGAGAGCCCTACTGTCTCAGTAGGACGTACAGATGGTGAAGGTGGAGCAGCACTTCCACCCTGAGATAGGGGCCCTGCAATAGTAACCAAGAGTTGCTGGTGCTGCTGTTGCATCATCATCATCAGCTACTCCAACCTATCAGCGGGTGGGGCAGGCTCAGGAACATGCTGCGTCGAAGATGACGCATGGTTCCGCTCATGAACCGGTGGTGTGTACGGTGGCCGTCCAACTGCAGGACCAAGAGAAGGCTGAGACTCAGGAATAGTCTCACGAACAGGGCCCAATCCGGGGTCCGTATGACCATCCTTCTGGGAAGGTGTCTGATCCATCGTATCAGTAAGTGCGAGGCGTGCCGTGCTCCGCGTGACCTTTCGTGGCATACCATATATGACATAGAGTGTAACCTAGGTTAGATTCAGCATACACACAAATTTATTATGAAGCACCCATACACAAATTAAAGCAAATCCATGCATTTCATTCACCAAAATTTGTCATAATACATGAAATACAGAGTTACATGAATCATGACAGAAGATGCACATGAGCTAATACAACCAAGACTTCAAACACTGAAAATATTCTACTAACTACTACACTACACTACTAAGCCCAACAATACAAACGCAAACATAACCCAAAGCAGTGACTAAAACAAGCTGCAACACAACGTCATGGATGACTAGGCATCTGAGTCTGGCGACAGAGGAGGGGCACCCTTATCCTGCAAGCAGCACAGGATAGATTTCAACGTGTGAGTCACCTTCTTGAACTTATACTTTACGAGGCCTCGAAGATCCATAATATTATGTCGTAGGACCGCCTGACCCTGTTGTAGGGCAGCATGATCCTCCTCAAGTCGATCTATACGAGCATCTCTAGCAGCCCGATCGGTGTCCTACTCCGGTAGCGTAGGAGGGAAGCTCTCCTCCGTATCCTGGGCCTCCTCTTCTTCCTCGTTCTCTTCCTCTTCAATCTCTTCCTTACTTTCCTCCCCACTGTCATACTCCTCACTAGGCGTCTCATCCTCACTCTCATCAAGTCAGGCTTGTCACTGCCATGGCCCAATTTCCATCTGATTGATAGTGGTTTCATTAATGAATGTGTTGAAGCACTGGGAGTTTTGCGCCAAGACTGTAGCCGACCTTGCATGCAATCTTGCATATAAGTCGGCCGAAGGGGAGCGAATCAGTCCTTCTATTTGAGCGTGCGGTCAGAACAATCTGTCCCAAAACATACATGGGCACGCACAACTTCTCACCCTGCCCTGCCTGATACAAGAAATCTACCATCAGGCGCGTGCACTCGCTACGGTTGCTCCACCTGGGATAGACATTGAACGTGAAAATATGATAGAGTAGATGGAAGTCGTCAGTCATGCTGGTCACTAGAAGACTGTTATTTGACTGCCACTGAACCAGTCGACCATAAAGAGAACGCGTACGGCGATCCCTTTCTCGTGCATTCTTCAGATTCTTCTCGCTCGCGTGGACTTGACCAAGCGGTATGCCCAGGAGTCGAGCTATCAGGCTAGTGTCGATTGTGGCCTCCCGATCTCTTCCGAATGGAATCTTGAAGTGCAAGGGATCCAGCGTAGACTCTCAAATATGAGCATAAAAAGCTCGGACAGTACCCTCATTCGCGCGATATTTTCACTTAAACACAGGGCCCCAACCGACTTCAACTAGGCACTCCAATAGCAGATACTCGCCAAAGAGCCGCCCATCCACCTGAGCTTCAAAAAGGACCCTATGACCTGCATATCGTCCATGGGACAACTCTGCCAGTAGAGTTCTTGAGAGAGAAGCCTGGGGATCGAGGTCTCATTTAGTACGTACCTCGCGTTCAACGCCCGTGCTTGCTGTGGCGCCTCGCGGTCTTCTCAAACGAGTAGGGCGGCAAGGCCCGGCTTTATCCTCGATGCCCTTTCTCTTTCCCATGAGGGAAAAAATGGTGGAAAATGAGAAAATGGCCGCAATAACTTTGAAGAGAGCCATGGAGAAAGCGAAGAAAAGGGAAGAAAGGGATGGAGTCGTTAGGTCTCCACGGATTTGAGCCTCCAAGGGGCGTGTAACGGCTCAAATGGAAGGGAATGAAGAGGGAAAATGAAGAAAGAGGGTGGGTAGTGGGTGTATACGAATTTGAGCCTCAAATGGGAGATTCAATACCTCAAATCGGAGAGGAGGGCGACGTAGGTGGCAATGGAGATGGGTATATAACAGCAATTGGAAAAGAAGGAGGTTGGAGGGGCGATTTTCGCGCAAAATCAGAAGTTTGGGAGAGAAAGGAAAGCTTGGGAGGGTGATTTGTGAAGGGACGGAAGGTTTGGAAGGGTTTTAACCGAAACCCCGTGGACAGGTGGGCCATACAACACCCCACAATCATCGGCCCGCCCAGCCTGGCCCGTAAGTCGGTGAGGCCTCACCGACATCTGGAGTGTTTGGCGAGGGCTCGCCCTTTGGACGAGGTCCTCCTGCCCCCCTAGCCCCAAATGCAAGTGGTTCCCACCGTGGGTCCCCCTGGATGTGCCCAATTTGGGCCCCACTCCGTTTTGAGCCTATTCGGGCCATTTCGGATAGTATCTGATGTAACTTCGCATTTAGAGATTTCTAAAGGCTAGGATGGGGTTATTTGTGATCTAGACCTATTGCTTGACGGTCTAGAAGTGATCCGGGGTCATCTCTTGCGATCACGGAGGTGTACGGACTCGATCTCAGCAATCGTTTTTGGTGAACTTCGCCAATTCGCGAAACTGGGACTTCTGTAACTGTTTCTACAGTTTCTCACACCCACCTAAGTTGAATTTGCTTCAGCATACGTCGTGTGACTAGATCCCGGGTCCGGTTTAATCCAAATCATGTTCGGATACCAACTTGTAACGCTCGAAAAATCGGGGGTCGAGTAGCAACTCAACTCTCGAGTTCCAAAACATCACTTATGCAACATATATGCATATGATTCAATGTTGTCTGTGTTAGTGCATTAATCATCAGTGGGATTATACCAAATCAGTAATTCATACTCCAGATCAAGTTATAAAATGAAAGCGGAAGACTGAAAGACATAAATACACGTATATAAGTCAAAAGATCACGATCGATCTCTAGAGTATGAATACCACACTGAGTCACTGTACATGTCATAGTCTCAAAAATCAAAATGTCAAAATGATACAACTATACTGATAATCCCTGTAGCCCCGTCAATCCAGACAGCCTAAGCGAAGCCATTGGAGAACTGTATATAAGAGTATTCATCCTAGTCATCGTAGTAGTCAGGCTCCGCCTCAAGAGTCACGTCATCATCTGAAATCAAGACAGAGTCTGGTTGGTGTTTAAAATACCGTCCCATAACGTGGGAGTGAGTGATAAACTAAGTGGAACAATAAAGCAAAGGTTAACATGTTATCAATTCAATCAAGCAGTAATGATAAAGCAGTAAATCATACATCCCTAAGTACTCTTGTTAATACAGGAATGATATGAATGTATGATGCATGCCCTCACCTACGCTCCCTCAGTGACTTTATCTCACGATAGCACATGAACAACACTGCCTCAGTGTTTGACCTGTTACGCCTGAACGCACGAGTAATGCAGTGCATGCATATGATTACCGAGTTCTTATTAGTTCTTTTCATACAGCAGGATTGGGAAACTATGGTACCTCCCTTATATCATTCCCAAACAAGGATCCATTCTAGGGTCATCAGTCCTAGTAAATATCATACGATGATGTGGTTCTAGTTCGCTGCAAAGGACTCATCGCCAAATCAGTACAAGCCTAGTTTATACTCTAGATGCTACGGAAGGGTTGTCGCCTCCACGTAGAATCAGAGTATGTTCAAGGTCACTACAAAGGGCTCGTCACCAATCAGTGTAGGCCGACAGCTCGAATGCGGTGTGTCATACCACCGTATTCGGCTCACGAGTTTGGGTTACTCACTGGTCACTACGGGGAGGCTCGTCCCCCCAGCGTAGGCCGACAGCTCGACCACGGAGTCCCATACCACCATGTCCGACTTATGAGTCTTAGTGGATCGAGGTATCAAGGTTAAATGGGATTTCACTGGTGAGTTTGGTACCTTAGGTTCAAGCAGTAGCGTTCATACATGGTGAACATACATCGGCACATCAGGTTTCTTGACGGGCTCGACTAGCACGAGCTCACATCGCATCGATCGACATGAAGTGCATAAGCACTCCATGTGGCCTAACCACTGCCGACGACCAATACGCGACTCAGGTTTGTCAAACACGTCCTACGTGGCGAATGAATTTCAGCCACGACTTCAAGCCTGTTACCGATTGCCTGGACTATGACATAGCCCCAATCACACTCAATCCGGAACCAGAAGGCATGTGGAGTAGTCAAAGCAGAATGAACAAAGTAATTCGAACATGTTAATAAGCATGTTATAAAGCACAATATAAACAGGAAATACAAACACATACATTTCATAAGTAAGCGACTAAACTAAACAACTTGCATGGAGGAAATCATATACATCTCTAAGGTAGTTGAGAATCCTATCTCAACACGTACCTAGAACACTATCATCTAAGTACTTACTCATACAAGCATTGTCACAAACACTTAGACTACACTTATTTAACATACATAACGTATATTAGCCAAAACATGTATTAGGGCGAATCCTTTTACCGAGTAAGTATTACACATATATATAGCATATACACACAGTAATTAATCATGGTAAACACACTTCCATATTTTATACGTATACGGTATTTTCTACACATATACAGAATACATTAAACGCCATAATTTGCATACGTAACTGAATCACAAAACAAACATCGCATTTTGCATGTGAAATAACACCTAGATCATGAATCTATCATTATCCAACATTGAAAGCATTAAAAACAATAACCTAAGCGTCTATAGTCCGTACCTTACACCGTAGAAGCGAGTAACAGACTCAGTTTAAATACCAAGCCTTTATCAACGGTAGAATGACAACCTATGGCATGAAATAGGTTAGCTATTCCATCACTTCCACTAATTGAATCTCTAGAATTGATTAGGGTTAGGTTTTCTTACCCGAAAATCGAATCAGAATCATCCAAAAAGTGATACAGTAGTGATGATCAGGCACGTGGAATAGTAGGATAGGACAACTGGAATCTCCTGCCACTTCTCTCACACTTTCTCTCTCTTTACTCTCTTCTCTCTCCTAGGGTTTTATCAAATTCGTATGAAGTGAATGAGAGAGGGTTTAAGGTCCTTATATAGGCCTAAAATTGTCGAAAATAGGCCTAGGGCCAAGGTATACTTAGGTTATGTCTAAAGGGAGGTTGTTCCGTCTCAACGGAGCACTTCCAGAGCCCCCCCCCCCCCTCCCCTTGAGCCAGAGGTCAGACTTAAGCTCCCAGATTATGGATCTAGGTCGAGTTAAGTTTTCATTCCAGTCGAGTTCCCAGATCACACGTGGTAGACCAGTTTCAGTTTAACGGTCACCGAAACTCGATCAGGGTTACAAGTACATGGACATGTGTATGAAATTTCCCCTGATTCGAGGGTGTATTTGGGTCAGATTCTGACGGTCTGATTGCTTATATCAGGCCCGCATGCGACAAGTCTCAGATTACTTAAATTAGATTTAATTTCTAAAGAAAACCACATTTTCTCACACACTTCTGGGCTCAAGCGAATAGCCCCAGGACACTATCTGATTTTGATTTCTGAGATGGTTGTCAAGTCCAGCAAGGCGGTCCTAATTCTATAATTTCGTATTATTCGAACTTTCGATGTGCGGTCCAGATCCGATACGGAGTTTCAATGTGCTCCTGAGAGCAGCTGGGTAATGAGATTGATCCTAGATTTTAGGATAACCTAGCGTCAATGATTCTACAAGTTTTGGGTCTTGCAGATCGTATTTAAAGTGAATCAAGCGGATTTCGTAGCTAAACTACTTTAGCACTTAGTTACTTTTGTCTAATTCCTAAAGGATTTGATCCTGAGGGATTTTTGTCTGAGGTGGTACTCGGGTCTTTGTACGGAATTTTCCAAGACATTACAGCATCCTTAAACTAAGTGTTTAGGTTTTGGTTCTTTCTATCACCTTCCTCTTCTCTAAGTAGAGGGATTTTTTAGATCCATGTAAAAGCAGATCTAATCTGCTGGAAGACGTGGAGTTTTCTAAATGATCTGTCAGCCCTCAAGTTTGAGAGAAATTTACTTTGGAGGACATGTGGTGTTTCTAAAGGGTTCTTGCTCCATTTGATTTCACTGCAGTCATTGATTTGAGAATACCTGGATAAAGGTGGTTAACATTGCCAAAGGGCTTTTAGATTTTTGAATTTTCAAGGGGGAGAAAAAAGGGTTTTGTTCTTAAAGGTCTTTATAGTCATGTTCATGACTATTGTTGTATTCGGTGCGTAGCTAATGCGAAATATATGCTAAAATTTTGACAGGATCCTATCCCAACTTCTTTATTTAAGATAAACAATGATCTGTTAAGTCGTTCAATCAAATTATTCAAGATTATCTTGACGTATATGGGAATCGATTCATTGGATAGAGTGGCTCCTTTGAGTTATAAGAGAGGATTGGACATGCTAGAAATGTTTATAAGCAAACCATGAACTTTTGTGTAGATTTGCATGCTCTTTCTTCATCATAGGTTTCTTTGTTTCAATTTCTATTGTTAGTTTGTTTATTATTACAGGCAATGGTTGATAAAGACATAGGAATAATGTATTTGTGTGCATCTTCCATGCTTCGTAGTAGGGATATTGGGGATACTTATCTGAGCATGTTCATTGTGTAGCCCATGGGTGAATGTTGATCCTGAAATCCAAACCCTTACATTGAATACATGGGATGCTCTAAAGCCTCCTATGAAGGTTGGACCTAGGCAACAATTCATGCACATGAGGAGATTGAAGCTCTGTTGACTGGTAGAAAGCTTACGACCATAGTGTTTTTCTTGGATGAGATGTTTAAAGAAATTACAGACAACATGCCAACAACTGTTGCTGATGTTATGATGGTACTTCTAAACATTTTTTTTCCCATTTGTTCTTTAGAGGTTTTCCAACATTCACTATAAATGGGTTCCGGTTCTATTTTGGGTTGCTTCACAAATACTATTTTATGCCATCTTTGGTTAAATCCTTTCGGCTTGAATCACTTTGCAGTTTTGAATAATATATAGTGAGCATAGTCATTGAAAATCATATTATTCTGCAAATGTGTGGATGTTTTTAACATTGTATATTCAAGTAATGCCTCTCACGTGAAATTTATTGTTATTACTACATTCTTATATTTTAATGGACATTGCAAATTTTTTTTTCTGTAAAAAATGTTGCATCTATTTCTTAACAATGGAAACTACATCTACTTCAAGAACTTGCAGGGATCATCAAGCTTTCAGCACCATCTAGTTTCAGTCAATTTGAATGCAGAAAAGTTGTCATTTGTACTAAGTCACTTGACCTTGGCAACGGTAATAATTTTTATCACTCTCTTCAATCTATTTGTTTGCCAAAAAGAATATTTTGCAGACCCAATGTTTCTACAATTATCTTATGTGCAGGTGAGTTTAAGGTAGTGACCAGTCGATTGAAGCATTATATTGCATTCCCTTTGATTTCAGTGGTAAGTTCATCTTCTTTGTTTCAAATTCAGTACTTCGTGGTAATTTTTGTTTTTCCCATGCCAGTTGCAACATAATTATATTTTGGGGAATTATCCTGTTGGGAGGGATGGTGTAATGCAATTGTTTGTATTGAAAATTTTGGTAGAGTTTAGATTTGTTGGGAGTCTAGAAACATGCACATCAGTAATTTTACGTTTTTTGAGCATAGGTTTATCTTTTAACCATTGGTAAAATTCTGGTCAAGGTGTGGGCTATTTACTAGTTAGGCCTTAAACTCAATCCATTCCTTGAACCTGTAATAAGTTCATCTTCTTTGTTTCAAATTCAATACTTCGTGGTAATTTTTGTTTCTCCCATGCCAGTTGCAGCATAATTATATTTTGGAGAATTATCTTGTTGGGAGGGATGGTGTTGTGCAGTTATTTGTATTGCAAATTTTGGCAGAGTTTGGATTTGTTGGGAGTCCAAAAACATGCATATCAGTAATTTTATGTTTTTTTCTTTTTTTTTTTTTTAAGCATAGGTTTATCTTTTAACCATGGGTAAAATTCAGGGCAGGGTGTGGGCTATTTACTAGTTAGGTCTTAAACTCAATCTATTATGTGAACTTGTAATAATCCTAAATATGCCTGGATTTGGTGGTGGCCACTGCTCAAGCATGGTCCATTTGCCACCTTCCTTAGAGGAGTGATAGTGGGTCGGGTTTGGCCTGTTCAGCGTCAGCCCATGCCCAACCCATTTACTAAAAGGGCCAAGAATTTTAGCCCAATCCTAACTCATGACCATGACCATGCGGTCCGACCAAACTTAAAATTCACCAAGCACAATCCCAACCTGACCTAACCCACTGAACTGTAAATAGCTTGCGCTCGAATGACCTGACCCGCCACACCAAAGACCTTTGTATATCCATTGATTCTTTCACTTTACATATGACATACATGTATTGATCCAAACTCAAATCATTGGTCCATCTTTAGATAGGGCGGGGCCTCAAATTTAGATTCTTTGGGAAGTTGTAAGTTTTAACCTCTTACTAATGGAAATTTATTCTTTGAATTTGCTTCATTCCTTATTGTTCATTTAAGAGTCCATTTGACAATCACCATTGGATGGTTTCGTTCAGCGTATATTTGAATCACGCAACATCTAGAATTAGGCTTAGGTAGTGTTTTAAATATCGACGATATATCCCACGATATATCTTGTATCCCACCAGTGCGATACGAAACGTACAAGTAGTGTGATATATCCCACATGTTCGATCTGGTGAGCATTTTCGAATTTTAATCCTTTTATTTTCTGTAATTTATGATTTCGTGCATTTCTTCAATGTTGTTGTAATAGTATATATCTACTCCAATTGTTGTTTTTTAATGCATTTCAGGAGGACTGGAGGTTTGTGTCTGTAACACCCTGAAATTCGAGGGTCGAGTAGCAACTCAACTCTCGAGTTCCAAAACATCACTTATGCAACATAGATAATGATGATTAAATGTTGTTCGTGTTAGTGTAATAAACATGAGTGAGATTATAACAAAACAGTAATTCATACTCCAGATCAATTGTATAAAGGCAAGCGGAAGACTGAAACTGTATATATATGTATGTAAAAGAAACAAAACCAGAGTATGAACATACACATATACCATATATATGTATGTAAAAGAAACAAAACCATCTCAATCTCCAGAGTATGAACCCAACTGAGTCACCATATACATGTATCTATTTTACGATCAAAACATCAAAAGTACAACTAAAGAAGTAAGCCCTGTAAATCCCGTCGATCCAGGCAGTCTAGGCAAAGCCACCAGCATACTGCATATACGAGAACTCGTTTTGGTCCTCGTCGTAGTCCGGCTCAGCCTCCTGAGTCGTCACCTCATCTGCACCTAAGAAAGAGTCTGGTTGGTGTGTACAACACCATCCCGTAACGTGAGAGTGAGTAGCTAACTCAGTGGAACAATAAAGCATAGGTTAACATGCTATCAATTCAGTCAAGCAGTAATGATAAAGCAGTAAAATCAAACACTCCTAACTACTCTTATTAATGCAAGTATGAATGCAGTCATGATGCATGCCCTCACCACATACTCCCTCATGCGACACCATCTTACGTTCGCGGCATGCTTTCATTCCTCAGTGCTCCACATCTTCCAGGCACATGCAATGCGATGATGAGCATGATTACCGAGTTGTTATTAGTCCATTTTAAACAGCAGGATTGGGAAACTAAGGTACCTCCCTTGTATCATTCCCAAACATGATCCATTCTAGAGTCATCAAACCTAGATAATCTCATACGATAATGTGCTTCTAGGGCGCAGCAAAGGCTGTCATGGCTGTTACACGGATTCGTTACACCACTCCCCCATCACCTTTTTAACGGTTCATCACTAAATTGATACAAGCCTAGTTCATACTCTATACACCGCGGAAAACTCGTCGCCTCACCGCAAATTCAGAGTATGCTCGAGGTCACTACAAAGGGCTCGTCACCAATCAGTGTAGGCCGACAGCTCGAATACCGTGTCCCATACGACCGTATTCGGCTCACGAGTTAAGGTTACTCACTGGTCACCCAGCATAGGCCGACAACTCGACCACGGTGTCCCAAACCACCATGCCTGGCTCATGAGTCTTAGCAATCTACGTACCATGGTTAACGGGATTTCACTGGTAAGTTCGGTACCCTAGGTTCAAGCAGTAGCGTCCAAACATGGTGAACATACATTAGACATATCAGGTTACTTGATGAGCCTGACTAGCTTGAGTGTACAATCAACTGAATGACATAAAGTGCATAAGCACTTCGTGTGGCCTAACCACTGTCGCCAACGGAAGTACAACTCGGGTTCGTCAAACACATCCTACGTGGCGAAACGAATCTCAACCACGAACTCAAGTCTGTTACTGATTTGTCTGGACTATAATCATAGTCCCAAACGCAATCAATCCTTATTCAGAGCATGTGGAGTAAAGCATAATAAACAAAGTAATTCACGCATGTTAACAAACATGTCATAAAGCATGTTACAAAGCACAATGTAAACAAAAAATATAAACACATATATTTCATAGTAAGCGATTAAATTAAACACCCAATCATAGTGGAAATCATTTACGTTTCTAAGGTAGTTAAGAATCCCATCTCAACACCTACCTAAGGCACCATCATCCAAGCACTTACTCTCACAAGCATTTTCACAAACACTTAGAATACACTATTTCAACATACATAGTGTATATTAGCAAAACATGTATTAGGGCGAGCCCTTTCGCCAAGCAAGTATTTTACATATATATAATATGTTCATACAGCAAATAATCATGGCAAAGACATTTTTAAAATTTATACGTATACGGTACTTTCTACAAATACCTGTAATACACAAAATTCCATATTCTTCGTATCTAATCGAAACGGAAAACAGACAGCACTTTATACATGTGCAATTGTATGCAGATCATGAATCTATCATTATCTGACATTGAAAGCGTTGAAAACCATAACCTATACACCTAAAGTCCGTACCTTTCATCGTAGAATCGTAACGAAACAGATAGGTTTGCTAAGCTTCCGTATTCGGCAGTTTGGTAACCTATAGAATGAAGTAGGTTAGCTATTTCATAACTGTAACATCCCGGATTTTTGCCAACCTTGGATTAAACGTCCTTAGGCGATGGGTCGATCCTAACCCCTAATTAACTTGTCAGAACTGAATCCCACAGTCTAAAATCGCTCCTTAACCCATTTCCTTCACAAATCCCACCCTTCACCACCTTGTTCCTTAAATTTTCTAAGTACTTTCACCATAGACACTATCTTAAACTAGCTAAGTAGTATAACTTGGATCACTTATATACAAACTACAAAGGACTAAGTACCACCTTAGACAGAAATCTTACAGGACTAAATCCTTTAGAAATTAGGCGAGAATTAGCTAGTGTTAAACTAGAGTGCCTGTGAAATTAGCACCAATCACTTTAAATACGATCTGCAAGACCAAAAAGTTGTAGAATCATTGACGCTAGGTTACCTAAAACCTAGGATCAATCTCTTACCCATTACCGGCTGCTCCCGGGAGCATCTCAAAACTCCGTATCGGATTTGGACCGCACGTCGGAAGTCCGATTAACACGAAGTTAAGGAACTAGGACCGCCTCGCTGGGCTTGACAACCATCTCGGAAATCAAATCCAGATAGTGTCCTAGCGCTATTCGCTTGAGCTCGGAGTGAAGAGTGTGAGAAATGTGAAATTAATTCAAAATAAAATATCTTGAATAGTAATCTGGCACCACTCGCTCACGGATCAGTATTAAGCAACCAGACCGTCAGAATCAGACTAAATTACACCCTCGGATCAGGAGAAATTTCATACACATTTACATGTACTCGGAATCTCCGATCGAGATCCGCTGACCGTTGAACTGAAACTGGTCCGCCACGCGTGATCTGGAAATCCCACTGAAATGAAAACTTAATAGAACGTAGATCAGGTGTCTATGAGCTTAAGTCCGACCTTTGGCTCAAGGAGGCCCGCCAGAAGTCCTCCGTTGAGCTGAAACAGATGTCCTTTGGACAAAACCCAGTATACCTTGTTCCCAGTCTATTTCGGTGAGTTTTTAGACTATATAAGGACCTTAGAACCCTCTCTCTCTCACAGCCATACGAATTTGAGATTTGAGAGAGAGAAAAGAGAGAGAAAAGAGAGAAAAAGTGTGGGAGCTATGGGAGAATCTCCCTGCCACTCTTCCTTGCCGCTATTCGGTCTCCACCGCTTGATTCTCATCGCTTTCCCCGGTGTTTTTGGTGTCATTTCTAGGTAAGAAACCCTAACCCTAATCTGTTTTGGGGTTTAGACAGTTGTAGGTTGTGAAATAGCTAACCTATTCCATTCTATAGGTTACCAAACTGCCAAATACGGAAGCTTGGCAAACCTATCGACTCTGTTACGATTCTACGACAAAAGGTGCGGACTTTAGTTGTATAGGTTATGGTTTTCAACGCTTTCAATGTCAGATAATGATAGATTCATGATCTGCATGCAATTACACATGTACAAAGTGCTGTCCATTTTCTGTTTCGATTAAATATAAAAAAATGGAATTCTACATACTCTAGGCATTTGTAGAAAGTACGTATACGTGTAAATTTTGGAAATGTGCTTGACATGATTATTTGTTGTATGAATATATTTATATGGATAAAAATACTTGTTTGGCGAAAGGACTCGCCCTAATACTGTTTTGCTCATATACACTATGTATGTTGAAATTGTGTATTGTAGAAAATACCGTATACGTATATATTTTAAAAGTGTGTTGGACATGGTTATTTGTAGTATGAATATATGATATGTGAATAAAATACTTATTTGGCGAAAGGATTCGCCTAATACATGTTTGCTAACATACACACTAAGTATGTTGTGATATGTATTCTAAGTGTTTGTAAAAATGGCTGAATGAGTATAGAATTCTCATTCGTGCTCGCCATGACTAATTGTCATGGATAATTGATTGTTGTATTGGCGATATCCCTTTGACGAAAGGATTTGCCCTAAATCACGCCACGGCCAATATACACTACATATGTTAAAACGTGTGGCCCAAGTGTTTGTGGAAATGACTGAATGAATATGGAACTTGGATTCCTGCTTGCCATGACTATCCGTCATGGGTGTATGCATGTTATGATTGGGGTAACTCCCTAGTGAAAGGATTTGGCCTTATACCTATGTCATCAACATATGTCATGTATGTTGATGCCTGTATTTTAAAGTGTTTGTTGAATGTCTGAATGAGTAGTGGTTAGTAAATTGTAATGTTAAGGGTGTTGAGATATGATTCTCAACCTCTTTTAACTATGTGTATGATTTCCTTAGATAGTTGTGTGATTAGGAATTGAACATGTACAAACTCATACTTGTGTTGTGCTTCATAACATGCTCACTGCTTTTATGATTTTATCTATGTAATGCATATGTTTAAATTCATTTTACATTGTATGATCCGTTATGGGTGATGGGGAGTGGAGCAACGAATGCGTGCAACAGCCCTGGCAGCCCTAAACGGATACTACCAGACCTTGATTGTATGAGTTGAATCTTGATTCACTACTGCTTTATCTATCTGCACTTGATTGTGTTTGGGGCTATGATTATAGTCCAGACAATCGTACCAGAGTTGAATTCGTGGTTGTGATTCATTTTTCACGTGAGATGTGTTTGACGAACTCGAGTCGTACTTCGATTGGCGATAGTAGTTGGCCACACGAAGTGCTCATGCGCTCCATATCGTTCAACTTGATGTGCGCTCGAGCTAGCCAAGCTCGTCAAGTAACCCGATCTGTCTTATGATGTTAACCATATTTGGACGCTACTACTACTGACTGCTTGAACCTAGGGTACCAAACTTACCAGTGGAATCCCTTTAACCATGGTACCTCGATCCGCTAAGACTCATGAGCCGGGCATGGTGGTATGGGACACCGTGGTCGAGCTGTCGGCCTACTCTGGGGCCACGTGCCTCCCCGTAGTGACCAGTGAGCAACCAAACTCGTGAACCGATTATGGTGGTATGGGACACTATATTCATGCTGTCGGCCTACATTGATAAGGTGATGGGGGAGCAGTGCAACCTTTGTGCGTAATAGCCCTGGCAGCCCTTTGTAGTGACCTCGAGCATACTCTGAAATCGCAGTGCGCCTTAGGGTGTGCTGCGGTATATAGAGTATGAACTAGGCATGTTTCTATATTGTGAAGAATCGTTTAAGGGGTGATGGGGGAGTGGTGTAACCTTTGTGCGTAACAGCCCTGGCAGCCTCTGCAGTGACCTAGAAAACACACCATCGTCTGATATTAACTAGGACTGACGACCCTAGAATGGATCATGTTTGGGAATGATACAAGGGAGGTACCTTAGTTTCCCAATCCTGCTGTTTGAAATGGACTAATTAAAAACTCGGTAATCTTGCTCGTCATGCATTGCATGTGCCTGGAAGATGTGGAGCACTGTGGGATGAAAGCATACCGCGAGCGTGAGATGATGTCGCATGAGAGAGTATGTCGGTGAGGGCATCCATCATACCTGCATCCATACTTGCATTAATAAGAGTAGCTAGGAGTGTTTGATTTTACTGCTTTATCATTACTGCTTGACTGTGTTGATAACATGTTAACTTATGCTTTACTGTTCCACTAAGTTAGCTACTCACTCCCATGTTACGGGACGGTGTTGTACACACCAACCGATTTGTTGAGTTTCAGGTGATGGCGATGCTTGTGAAGCAGAGCCGGAGTACTTCTATGATGATAGGAGGGTTCTCCTATCTGAATCTCTCTAGCAGGTCAATGAAGACCTGATATTGTATTGACGGGGCTATGGTACTTGGGATAGGAGACATTACACTTCTTCACATTTGGTATATTTTAGAACTGTACTTGTAATTATTTAACCTAATGGTAATGTTATCACACTGTGGAGGCTCATCATAGTTTATATATTTTTATCTATCTATCACAGTCTTCGCTTACAAATTAACTGTCTCTTGAGTATGATATGTTGTTTTGGCTTAATCTCACTCATGTTCAATACACGAATACAGTCAACATTTAATCATCATTCATTTTGTTTGATAAGTGATGTTCTGGAACTCGGGAGTGAGTTTATGCTCGACCCCCGATTTTCAGGGCGTTACAATAACCTACAACCATCACAACCCCAAAACAGATTAGATTTAGGGTTTTTCTTACCTAGAAATGAGGTCGAAATTGCCGGGAAACGATGAGAATGGAGTGGTGAAGCTTGTGTAGCGGCAGGAAGAAAGGGTAGGAAGATCCTCCTCCCAAAACTCTCTAACTTTCTCTCTCTTTACTCTCTCTCTCCTAGGGTTTTTCTCAAATTCATATGGCTGAATGAGAGAGGGTTCGAAGGTCCTTATATAACCTAAAAACAAACCGAAATAGACCTAAGGTCAATGTATACTTAGGTTATAACCAAAGTACCTGTTCCTGTTCCTGCTTAACGAGCACTTCTGGCGGCCCCCTTGAACCAAAGGTCGGACTTAAGCTCACCAGTACTGGATTTAGTACCATTAAGTTTTTCGTTCCAGTAGGGTTTCCAGATCACAAATGGCGGACCAGTTTCAATTCAACGATCAGCGGATCTCGATCTGAAATTTCAAGTAAACAGCCATGTATATGAATTTTTCCTGATCCTGGGTGTATTTGGGTCAATTCTGACGGTCAGGTTGCTCAATACTAATCCGCAAGCGTCACATTGCCAGATTTCATAAATCCTTATTTATTTTGGAATTATTTTCATGTTTCTCACACTCTTCGCTCCGGACTTAAGCAAATAGCCGTGGGACACTGTCTGGGTTTGATCTCCGAGATGGTTATCAAGCCCAGCGAGGCGGTCCTAAGTCTATAACTTCGTATTATTCAGACTTTCGATGTGCGATCCAGATCTGATACAGAGTTTCAATGTGCTCCCGAGAGCAGTCGGGTAATGAGTTTGATCCTAAATTTTAGGGTAACCTAGCGTCAATGATTCTACAAGTTTTGGATCTTGCAGATCATATTTAAACTGATTCAAACGGATTTCATGGCTAATCTAGTTTAGCACTTAGTTAATTTTGTCAAATTTGTAAAGGATTTGATCCTAAGCGATTTCTTCCTGAGGTGGTCCTCGGGCCATTGTACGAGATTTTTTAAGTCGTTACAATCTAACCCCCTTAATGAAAAGTTTTCGTCCTCGAAATTAGTACCTTTTCGTACTCCTTGAGGAGCTGAGGGTAGTTCTTTCGGATCTAGGCTTCTGTCTCCCAGGTAGCTTCCTCCTCTGTATGATGCGACCACAGTACCTTCACGAGTGGAATCACTTTGCTACGCAGTACCTGCTCCTTCCTGTCAAGGATACGTGTCGGGTGCAGCACATATGTAGCATCCTCGCTCAACTATACCAGATCCCATCTAATAATGTGTGAAGGATCAGGAACGTACTTCTTCAGCATAGAGACATAAAATATGTTATGTACAACTGCAAGTGGTGTGGGCAAAGCGAGACGATATGCCACAGCACCCACTCGATCAAGTATCTGAAATGGACTGATGAACCTCGGTGTGAGCTTCCCCTTCTTCCCAAACCAAAGGACTCCCTTCATAGGGGAAACTCTGAAGAATACATGATCTCCGACCTCGAACTCAAGCGGTCGCCGCCTCGTATCAGCGTAACTCTTCTGTCTGCTCTGTGCTGTAAGAAGTCGACCCCTGATAATGTCGATCTTCTCCGAGGTCGCCTGTACCAATTCCGGCCCAATCAAACTACTCTCGCAACCTCAGCCCAGCAATGCGGTGCTCTGCAAGGACAACCATACAAGGCCTCATATGGAGCCATGCCAATACTCGCTTGGAAGCTGTGGTTGTACGCGAACTCTGCATAAGGAAGACAGTCATCCCAACTGTCTTTGAAGTCCAAGACACAGGCCCGCAACATATCCTCCAAAATCTGGTTCACCGCTTGCTTGGTTTGCCCGTCGGTCTGAGGGTGAAACGGAGTACTGAACTTCAATTTCACACCCATCGCTTCCTGGATACGTGTCCAGAAGATAGACGTGAACCGCACGTCTCTGTCCGACACGATCTCTAGGGAACTCCATGCAGACGCACAATCTCTCTGATGTACAACCTAGCCAACTCGTTTGCAAAGTTTATGACTCTGGTAGGAAGAAAATGGGCCGATTTGGTCAACCGGTCCACAATTACCCAAATGGAATCATGTCCCTTCCTCGTCTTCGGCGGCCCCGATATGAAATCCATGGAAATGAAGTCCCACTTCCATTCAGCTATGGGCATGGGCTGAAGTAGTCCAAGAGGTCGGCGATGTTCTACTTAACCTATCCTTGACCTGTGACTCGTCAGATAACGAGAAACATACTCTAACTTGTGGGTCTTCATGCCGTCCCACCAATAAGACCGTCTCATGTCCTGGTACATCTTCGTGCTACCAGGTGCATCGCAAGCTTCGATTTGTGGGCAGTCTCGAAGTGCTCCCGTCACAAGACATGAATATCAGGAATGCATAAGCGTTCACGGTATCTAAACCCCCACTCCATGCCAACTCTCCACTCGAGTCCTCGGCGTCGCTAGCTTCTCTCGAGCTTAGACAACCGCTCATCGCCCTTCTAGGTGTAACGCCCTGAAAATCGGGGGTCGAGCATAACTCAACTCCCGAGTTCCAAAACATCATTTATGCAACATAAATGAGTATGATTGAACGTTGGCTGTGTTAGTACAATAAACATGAATGAGATTAATCCAAAACAGTAATTCATACTCCAGAACAATTTCAAAAAGGCAAGCGGAAGACTGAAAATGCATATATAATGTATGTAAGGTATAACAACCATCTCAACCTCCAGAGTATGACACAACTGAGTATACATATACATGTGTTGTTTCTAAAAAAAATATCAAAATATACAACTGAAAACATCGATCCCGAAGTCGAGCCCGGCATCACTAGCCAGCCTATAAGAAGCCACCAACGTACTGCATGTTGAGTACTCCTGATCATCCTCGAAATCAGGCTCAGTCTCCGTCGACCCGTCTATACCTGCATCTAGGTCCGGGTCTGATGGGTGTCCAGAACACCATCCCGTAACGTGGGAGTGAGTAGCTAACTCAGTGGAACGATAGAGCATGGGTTAACATGTTATCAATTCAGTCAAGCAGTAATGATAAAGCAATACAAACAAACAATCCTAAAGACTCTTATTAATGCAAGTATGAAATGCAGTTATGCGTGCATGCCCTCACCGACGTTCTCCCTCATGCGACACCCATCTTACGTCCGCGGCATGCATACATTCCTCAGTGCTCCACATCTTCCAGGCCACATGCAGTGCGATGATGAACATGATTACCGAGTTGTTATTAGTCCATTTCAAACAGCAGGATTGGGAAACTAAGGTACCTCCCTTGTATTATTCCCAAACATGATCCATTCTAGGGTCGTCATCCTAGGTAATCTCATACGAAGTGTAGTTCTAGGTCGCTGCAAAGGCTGCCAGGGCTGTTACGCGCAATCGTTACACCCCTCCCCCATCACCTTTTTAACGGTTCATCACTAAGCTATACAGGCCTAGTATGTACTCCTGTCGCTACGGAAGGGTCGTCGCCTCCACGTAGACTCAGAGTACGCCGAGGTCACTACAAGGGCTTCTAGGGCTGTTACCCGAATCGTTGCACCCGCT
The DNA here is from genome assembly GCA_021015155.1 of Magnolia officinalis. Classification (NCBI taxonomy): domain Eukaryota; kingdom Viridiplantae; phylum Streptophyta; class Magnoliopsida; order Magnoliales; family Magnoliaceae; genus Magnolia; species Magnolia officinalis. The sequence goes on along the minus strand of JAJHSJ010000002.1, from coordinate 47,205,177 downwards.
CCCCCATCACCTTATCAATGTAGGCCGACGCTCAAATATGTGTCCCATACCACCATAATCGGCTCACAAGTCTATTTGCTCAATGGTCACTACGGGGAGGCTCGGGCTGACCCAATCGCAACACCACGAAACCCCAGCGTAGGCCGACAGCTCGACCACGGTGTCCCACACCACCATGCCCGGCTCATGAGTCTTAGCGGATCGAGGTACCATGGTTAACGGGATTTCATCGGTATTTTGGTACCCTAGGTTTCAACAGTAATGACCAAACATGGTGAACACACATTCGACAATTGGGTTACTTGACGAGCCTGACTAGCTCGAGCGCACAACAGTTTGGCGATATGAACGCAAAAGCACTCCGTGTGGCCAACCACTATCGCCAACCGAAGTACGACTCGGGTTCGTCAACACATCCCTTGTGGCGACATGAATCTCAGCCACAATCTCAAGTCTAGTACCGAATGTCTGGACTATAGACATAGCCCAACCTCCTCAATTTTCATCCATCATGTGAGTAAAGCATGATAAACAAAGTAATACAAGCATGTTAGCAGGCATGTCATAAGGTATGTTATAAAGCATGAAGTAAAGCATTTGTAAAGCATGTTATAGAGTACTATACAATTAGGGATACAATTACATATACATCACAAGTGAGTGGTTAGAGTAAACCACCCCATGGAGGGAATCCTACATGTCTCTAAGGTAGTCGAGAATTCCATATCAGCACCGACCTACGGTGCCAACATCTAAGCATGTGCTCACACAAGCATTTACACAAACACATAGAGTACACTATTTCAACACACATGACGTATGTTAGTAAAATATGTATTAGGACTATCTTCTCACCAAGCGAGTATTTTATCCATGTATATCATAATCATACCGCAATTAATCATGACAATTGCATTTCCAAAATTTATACATATACGATATTTCTAGAATACACAATTTCAACATACCTAGTGTTTACAAGCAAACATGTATTACGGCGATTCCCTTCGCCAAACAAGTATTTTATCCATATATTGTATAATCATACATTAAATAAACATGTCAAACACTTTTCCAAAAAAATCGTATACGGTATTTCTACGTATACCTAGAGTATGTGAAATTCCATATTCTACAACGTTAATCGAAACAGAAAACGGAAAGCACTTTGTACATGTGCAATTGCATGCAGATCATGAATCTATCATTATCTGACATTGAAAGCGTTGAAACCGTAACCTATACACCTAAAGTCCTCACCTTTAAGCCGTTGGAGTGTAAGGAACCCGCTAGATTTGTCTAGCTTCCGTGTACCGCAACTAGGCAACCTAGGGAAGGAAATAGGTTAGCTATTTCATCACTTGGAACTCTCCCAACCTTAGATCAGTTTAGGGTTAGGGTTTTCTTACCTATAAGTGACGTCGGAACGCCGGAAAAGCGCCTAGAATAGGGCGGTGTGACTTGTAGAATGGTAGGAAAAAGGGCAGGGAAGATCTCCCCTTCTCTCTCACTTTCTCTCTCTTTCTCTCTCTCTCCTTGCTAGGGTTTTCTCCCAAATTCGTATGGGCTGAATAGGGGAGGGTTTAAGGTCCTTATATAGGTTAGAACATAACCGAAATAGACCTTAAGTCAAGGTATACTTAGGTTATATCCAAAACGGGCCAGTTCCGTCTAAAAAGGGTACTTCTGGCGGCCCCTTTTCCCCCGTTGGTCGGACTAAGCTCACAATCACCGGATATACAATCCCCTGAGTTTTCATTCCAGTCGAAAACCCAGATCGCAAACGGCGGACCAGTTTCAGTTCAACGGTCAGTGGCCACGATCCGAAATTCCAAGTACATGTAAATGTTCCTGAAATTTTTCCTGATCCGAGGGTGTAATTTGGTCTGATTCTGACGGTCTGGTTGCTTAATACTGATGCGCAAGCGAATGGTGCCAGATCACTATTCCAGATATTTATTTTGTAAAGGGAATAGTGTTTTTCACACTCCCTCGCTCCGGATCAAACGAATGGCTGTGGGACATCGGCTGGACCTGATTTTTCGAGATGATTGTCAAGCCCAGTGAGGGGGTCCTAGATCCTTAAGTTCGTGTTAATCGGACTTCCGATGCACGGTCTAGACCTGATACGGAGTTTTAAGGTGCTCCCGAGAGCAACCGGGTAATGGGTTTGATCCTAGCTTTCATGATAACCTAACGTCAATGATTCTACAAGTTTTGGGTCTTGCAGATCGTATTGAACGTGATCTATGCGGATTTCGTAGTTAATCTAGTTTAGCACTTGGTTAACTTTGCCTAATTTCTAAAGAATTTGATCCCAAGTGATTTCTAGTCGAGGTGGTACTCGGGTCTTCGTACGGAAAATTCTGAGTCGTTACACTGGGCCTCGATGATCCTATCATCAATAAGTGGCCGCACCCGAACGTGCGTGACACATTCAAATGGCTCCTCCACATTGAGTTTCTACTCGAAGTCCCGCACGAACTCTAGCATATCCCACTCTACTATCATCAGCGGAGCCGTAAATGCAATAGCCTTCTTGCGGCTCAACGCATCCGCCACAAGGTTAGCCTTGCCAGGATGGTAGGAAACCTCGAACTTGAAGTCCTTCAAGGTTTTCATCCATCTGCGTTACCTCATATTCAAGTTCCGCTGAGTGAATATATACTTAAGGCTCTTGTGGTCGCAGAAAAGCTTGAACTCCTCCCCGTAGAAGTAATGTCTCCAGAGCTTCAATGCAAAGATGACAGCTGCTAACTCAAGGTCGTGTGCAGGGTAATTCTCCTTGTGCTTCCTTAATTGTCTCGAGGCATACGCAATCACCCTGTCCTTCTGCATAAGGACATAACTCAAACCAACGCGAGACGCGTCAGTGTATATCGTGTACTTAACCCTTGCTCTGGCAATACTAGCACAGGGACGGACGTCAGTCTGTCCTTCAGCTCCTGAAAAGCTACTTCTGCCTTCTGATTCCAGGCGAACTTCAAATCCTTACCCATCAACTGTGACAACGGCTTGACAATCTTCAAGAAGTCTCGAATGAAGCGTCGATAATACCCTGCCAGGCCAAGAAAACTCCCCACCTCGATAACTGAGCCTGCTGGTTCCAATCCTAAACCGCGGCTACCTTAGTAAGGTGCACAACTATCCCATCCTTGGACACATATATCTCAGGAACTTGACTTGTTCCTGCCAGAAGTCGCACTTCTTATACTGCGCGAATAACTGGTTCTTCCTCAAAGTATCCTACACCACTCTCAGGTGCTCCTTGTGCTCTTCCCGACTCGTGGAATATATCAGGATGTCATCAATGAATACGATGACGAATCGGTATAAGAATGGCCAAAATACCCTATTCATTAAGTCCATGAACACGGCCAGTGCGTTCGTAAGACCGAACGACATCACCAGGAACTCGAAATGCCCAAAACAGGTCCTGAAAGCTGTCTTCTGCACGTCTTCATCTCTGACGTGCAACTGGTGGTACCCTGACTGCAAGTCGATCTTCGAGAAATACTTTGACCCCTTCAACTGATCAAACAGATCATCTATCTTGGGCAAAGGATACTTGTTCTTCACGGTGACCTGGTTCAGCAACCTACGGTAATCAATACACAACCGTAGTGAGCCATCTTTCTTCTTCACAAAACAGTACAGGTGCTCCTCAGGAGATACACAAGTCGTATATAAGCCCTTCTCTACCAGCCCGTCAATCTATTTCCACAATTCCTCCATCTCACATGGAGGCATACGATAAGTCGACAATGAGATAGGTGTCGCACCAGGCGTAAGATCAATGGTGAAGTCGATCTCGCGCCGAGGAGGCAAACCAGGAATCATCGCAAACACACCTGCAAAATAATGAACCACAGGTGTATTTCCCAACGTCGTACCATCAACATGCTCTAGTAAAGCAGTGCAACATCCAACACGACATGGCCAACTAACCTGCACTGGAAAAGTAAAGACAGTGCCATCAGGTCCATAGGCTGTTATCACTCGGTTATCGCAATCAATCTCTGCCTTCATCTTGGTGAGCCAGTTCGTACCGAAGATAATGTCGTAGTGCCATAATGGGGCGACAATGAGGTCAACGAACACTGTCCTGCTACCCAAATCTACTGAGCAACCCTCACACATCCGTGTGACATTTGAAAAAGAACCAGTAGCAGTAGTGAGTCTCATTCCCCTCGTAGGAGCAGTAACTAAACCTAGTCGTTTGACTGCCCCACATGAAATGATAGAAGTAGTGGACCCAGTGTCCACCAACAAGGAGACGGGTGTACCTTTAATGTGGGTCGTACCCTCAAAAGCCATCGGGGCCGTAATCGATGTCTCAGGAGCTTTAGCTACAAGCGCATGCACTTGAGCCTGTTGTGGTCGGTTCTGCTGTGGAACCATGGGCCGTTGAGGCAGCCTGAAGCGAGGTGCAGGTGGTTTGAAGGACGGATGTACAGGTGTCATCCGAAGTGGTGGAGTTAATAGAGCCTGTGGGTGAGATCGACTAATCATCTGCGGCGGAGAGAACCCGCTATCCCTCATCCGCGCAAAAAAGCTCCCAACAGGATAACCCTATTTCTCGCAGTATGTACAGGTCACAATAGGGCACCTCATCGGAGTCACTGGCGTTGGAATCCTGGGAGGCGAATCAGCACGAGGCCTCTTGCCAAGGAAAGGCCTGCACTGAACATCAGGTCGTGGTCTCGTAACCATAGCACCACGGGAGCATGCCAGCCGATCAACATCCTGCTCCGCCTGAATGGACATATGAATCAACTCCGCATAGGATGGTATGCGGACACAACACATCTTTGACCGGATGTCAGGTTGCAAGCCCTCAGAGAAGCGTCGAATCCGCATTGGCTCATCAGCAAGTATAGTCGGGACAAAGCGGCCCAACTCTATAAAGCGATGCTCATACTTAGTGACTGTCATGCCTCCCTGTCTGAGGCGCAGAAACTCATTCTCCCTCTCGTGTTGGTAGGCCTAAGGGTAATATTTCTCGTGAAAATGGAACTCAAATGCTGCTCAGGTCCACACATATCCCACTGCGACGGTCCGCAGTATGTTGTCCCACCATAAGCTAGCCTCATTCTCGAACATGAAGGCGGCCAACTCAACCTGTTCAGCCTCAGAACATTGCAGCATCTTCAGTATCTTCGAGATGCAGTCTAACCAGTACTCAGCCTCCTCGGGTCTGTGAGAACCCATAAAAGTCGGAGGCTTCAAGCGCTGGAATCGCTCGAGTAGACAACGAGTACCCACGTCTCCCGTAGGGTACGCAACAGGTGTGGACGGAAGCACAACCTCAAACTGAGCAGGAGGCTCGGCAGTTCTCGGTAGGGCGTGTAGATGTCGGAGGTGGAGTCGCACTCCCACCTTGAGACAAGGCCTCAGAAATAGTCGCCATAAGTTGCTGGTGCTGCTGATGCTACTGCATCTGCTGCTGATGCATCATCAACATCAACTGCTCAAACCTATCAGTAGGTGGAGCAGCCTGCGGCTCATACGGCGTCGAAGAGGATGATGCACGGTTCTGCTCGCGACATCCTTTGCCCACGTTCGTCCTATTTCATACGGCATCGAAGAGGATGCCCGGTTCTGCTCCATGTATCCACGGTGGGGTAACCGCATGGAGTGTACTCGGTTGATGGTGGACTTCCTATACAGGATTGGACAAGGGGACAACTTATACTTGCTCCATGTATACAGGATTGGACAAAGGGACAATCTTGTATAGGAAGTCCACCATCAACCGAGTACACTCCATGCGGTTACCCCACCGTGGATACACATTATATGTTAAATGTGGTGAAGCAAACGGAAGTCATCTGTCAACTTTCAACTTTCAACGACGGAAGATAGTTTCCTCGCGTCCAAGAAACCCGTCGACCATAAAGTATCACGTACGGCGATCCCTTTCTCGCACACTCTTGAAGAAGTTGTCATTAGGAAGCACTTCACCACGTGGGATCTTCATGACCGGAGCCATCTCAGCCACAATAATTGTGTGCACTATGCCCCTCACAGAGACAGTGAACTGAAGAGGCTCCAGGGATGGGTCTATGATATGGGCGTAGAAGGCACGAACCCTGTTCTCACATGCAGGAGACTCACCTTGAAATATAGGACCCCATTCAATGTCCACTAAGCGGTCCATCATTGGGCGTAGCCCAAACATTCTCTCATCCACGTGAACTTCAACCACAATCTTACGGTCAGCAAAACGACCGTATTCGAAGCCTATCGAAAAAGCATTTCTGATCGAAAGTTGGGGATCTAGGTCTCGCTTCGACCTATACTCTCGAACTGTGCTAAGGCTGACTTTAACATCCACGTCTCTCCTTGAACGGGTTGGACAACTAGGCCCAGCTTCATCTGCAGCGGTCTTTCTTTTCCCCATAAGATAAAGGACGGCGGAGACAGAAAATGGCCGAAACGATGGCGAAGAAAGCCATGGAAAGTGAAGATAAGAGAGAGAAAGGACTGCTCTCTTTGCTTCTCCACGAACTTGGGTCTCAACAGTGGTCGTAGACGCCCAAACGACCAGGGTTTAAGAAGAAAAATGAAAAGATGAAGCGGGGCAGGGGGTGTGCACGGATTTGAGATGAAATGGAGAGTGTATGGGCTGAAATGAGAGAGAAATGGAGAGGATAGGGAGGTAGGGTTGCTGGGAACGAAGGAGAGGGATGGTTGTGACTGAAATCAAGGGTTTTGACGATTGGGAGGGAGAGTTGAGAGAGGAGGCAGCAATTGGAGGGCTTGGAAGGGTAAAAATGAGGAAAGGGGGGTAACGGAATTAAAATAGGGCCTCGATGTGATTTCACGGGCCCCACACATGTCCTGGGGTCGGGCCGACACTGACCAGACCTGGCCCACCAGACCCGATAGACCTGACCGCGGTGACCGCGGTTCCGCCGCGGTCCGATTGGCCGGGAACTGCACCACCATGGTAGGGTGGTGTTCACCACCCTCCCAACGTGCCAAAGACACCCTGGGTCTGTCCTGGGTTCCTCTGGATTAGCGCGGGGAGGCCAACGACCCCGTTCGTTCCAGATTCGGGTAGTTTTGAGAAGTCTCTGATCTAAACTAACATTTACGAAGTTTTAATAGCTAAGGTTAGGTGGATTGTGATCTACACCCGTTAATAGATGACCTAGAAGTATTTTAGGATTGACTCGTGCGACCAAGGTTGGGTACAGACTCGATTTCGGCGTTCGTTTTAGTGAACTGTGCCGTTGGATGAAACTGGGATGCCTAAGACTGTTACTACATTGTTCTCGCACCCTCCTATGTCAAAAGGAGTCAGTGTATGTTGTGGGAACATAACTCAGGTCCAGTCTAATCAAAATCATGCTCTGATACCAATTTGTAACACCCTGAATTCGAGGGTCGAGTAGCAACTCAACTCTCGAGTTCCAAAACATCACTTATGCAACATAAATAATGATGATTAAATGTTGTCCGTGTTAGTGCAATAAACATGAGTGAGATTATACCAAAACAGTAATTCATACTCTCGATCAATTGTATAAAGGCAAGCGAAAGACTGAAACTGTATATATATATATATGTATGTAAAAGAAACAAAACCAGAGTATGAACAAAACTCCAGAGTATGAACATACATACATACCATATATATATGTATGTAAAAGAAACAAAACCATCTCAATCTCCAGAGTATGAACCCAACTGAGTCACCATATACATGTATCTGTTTTACGATCAAAATGTCAAAAGTACAACTAAAGAAGTAAGCCCTGTAAATCCCGTCGATCCAGGCAGTCTAGGCAAAACCACCAGCATACTACATATACGAGAACTTTTCTTGGTCCTCGTCGTAGTTCGGCTCAGCCTCCTGAGTCGTCACCTCATCTACACCTAAGACAGAGTCTGGTTGGTGTGTATAACACCATCCCGTAACGTGAGAGTGAGTAGCTAACTCAGTGGAACAATAAAGCACAGGTTAACATGCTATCAATTCAGTCAAGCAGTAATGATAAAGCAGTAAAATCAAACACTCCTAACTACTCTTATTAATGCAAGTATGAATGCAGTCATGATGCATGTCCTCACCACAAACTCCCTCATGCGACACCATCTTACGTTCGCGGCATGCTTTCATTCCTCAATGCTCCACATCTTCCAGGCACATGCAATGCGATGATGAGCATGATTACCGAGTTGTTATTAGTCCATTTCGAATAGCAGGATTGGGAAACTAAGGTACCTCCCTTGTATCATTCCCAAACATGATCCATTCTAGGGTCGTCAAACCTAGATAATCTCATACGATAGTGTGGTTCTAGGGCACTGCAAAGGCTGCCAGGGCTGTTACACGCATTCGTTACACCACTCCCCCATCACCTTTTTAACGGTTCATTACTAAATTGATGTAGGCCTAGTTCATACTCTATACACCGCAACAAAACTCATCGCCTCACCGCAAATTCAGAGTATGCTCGAGGTCACTACAAAGGGCTCGTCACCAATCAGTGTAGGCCGACAGCTCGAATACAGTGTCCCATACCACTGTATTTGGCTCACAAGTCAAGGTTTCTCACTGGTCACTACGGGGAGGCACCTGGCCCCAGCGTAGGCCGACAGCTCGACCACGGAGAACCATACCACCATGCCCGGCTCATGAGTCTTAGCGGATCGGGTACCATGGTTAACGGGATTTCACTGGTAAGTTTGGTACCCTAGGTTCAAGCAGTAGCGTCCAAACATGGTGAACGTACATTAGACATATCGGGTTACTTGACGAGCCTGACTAGCTCGAGCGCACAATCAACTGAACGACATGAAATGCATAAGCACTTCCTATGGCCTAACCACTGTCGCCAACGGAAGTACGACTCGGGTTCGTCAAACACATCCTACGTGGCGAAATGAATCTCAACCACGAACTCAAGTCTGGTACCAATTTATCTAGACTATAATCATAGTCCCAAACGCAATCAATCCTTATTCAGAGCATGTGGGGTAAAGCATAATAAACAAAGTAATTCAAGCATGTTAACAAACATGTCATAAAGCATGTTACAAAGCACAATGTGAACAAAAAAAATACAAACACATATTTCATATTAAGCGATTAAATTAAACACCCACTCATAGAGGAAATCATTTACGTTTCTAAGGGTTGAGAATCCCATCTCAACACTACCTAAGGCACCATCATCCAAGCACTTACTCTCACAAGCATTTTCACAAACACTTAGAATCACTATTTCAACATACATAGTGTATATTAGCAAAACATGTATTAGGGCGAGCCCTTTCACTAAGCAAGTATTTTACACATATATATATATTCATACAGCAAATAATCATGGCAAACACATTTTAAAATTTATACGTATACGGTACTTTTTACAAATACCTGGAATACACAAAAATTCATATTCTTCATATCTAATCGAAACAGAAAACAGACAGCACTTTGTACATGTGCAATTGCATGCAGATCATGAATCTATCATTATCTGACATTGAAAGTGTTGAAAACCATAACCTATACACCTAAAGTCCGCACCTTTCATCGTAGAATCATAACGAAACAGATAGGTTTGCTAAGCTTCCGTATTCGGCAATTTGGTAACCTATAAAATGAAATAGGTTACCTATTTCATAACCTACAACCATCACAACCCCAAAACAGATTAGGGTTAGAATTTCTTACCTAGAAATGAGGTCGAAATCGCCGAAAAAGCGATGAGAATGGAGTAGTGAAGCTTGTGTAGTGGCAGGAAGAAAGGGTAAGAAGAATCCTCCCACAACTCTCTAACTTTCTCTCTCTTTTCTCTCTTCTCTCCTAGGGTTTTTCTCAAATTCGTATGGCTGAATGAGGGAGGGTTCTAAGGTCCTTATATAACCTAAAAACACATCGAAATAGACCTAAGGTCAAGGTATACTTAGGTTATAACCAAAGTGAGCCTGTTCCAGCTCAACGGAGCACTTCTGGCGGGCCCCCTTGAGCCAATGGTCGGACTTAAGCTCACCAGTACTGGATCTAGGTACCATTAAGTTTTTGTTCCAGTAGAGTTTCCAGATCACAAATGGCGGACCAGTTTCAGTTCAACGGTCAGCGGATCTCGATCTGAAATTTCAAGTATACAGCCATGTATATGAAATTTTTCCTGATCCGAGGGTGTATTTGGGTCAGATTCTAATGGTCAGGTTGCTCAATACTGATCCGCAAGCGTCACATGCTAGATTTCGTAAATCCTTATTTATTTTAGAATTATTTTCATGTTTCTCACACTCCTCGCTCCGGACTCAAGCTATAGCTGTGGGACACTGTCTGGATTTGATCTCCGAGATGGTTATCAAGCCCAGCGAGGCGGTCCTAAGTCTATAACTTCGTATTATTCAGACTTTCGATGTGCGGTCCAGATCTGATACAGAGTTTCAATGTGCTCCCAAGAGCAGTCGGGTAATGAGTTTGATCTTAGATTTTAGGGTAACCTAGCGTCAATGATTCTACAAGTTTTGGTCTTGCAGATCATATTTAAAGTGATTCAAATGGATTTCATGGCTAATCTAGTTTAACACTTAGTTAACTTTGTCAAATTTCTAAAGGATTTGATCCTAAACAATTTCTGCCTGAAGTGGTACTTGGGCCATTGTACGGGATTTTTCGAGTCGTTACAGTGTCCTTGTCTCACATATGATGCTCTTGTGCATGTTTAGAAGGACAACATGTCTAATTTTGTTTCCGATCTGTCACACAGGAAATGGTTACTATAAGTGTAGATGGTTATGTACTTGATCAAATATCTAAAATTATGTTGTCTCTTTGATTTGGATCACCTGTGAAGTTTTTTAAGGGAAAGAAAACAGATAGAGATGTAGAAGGAATATATATTATATCACCGATATATCCCTTCTTCTCTTTACTTATGTACATATTATATCACCAATATCACCCGTCATCTCTATAGTTCTATAGTCTGTATACATTGCAACACTTTATCATGATTTTTGATGTCATGAGAATAGCCTTATCAGCCATGAAACTATGAATACCCACCCAGTATCCATATGAGATAGCATTCACTGTATTTCAGGACTTGATGAAAATTTGTAATTTTGCCAGGCATTTTAATGTGAAGTATTGCTTTCTTACTTGCAGCCCCTTACTCTAAAACCTTACTCATGTGAACATGTCTCATGTTTGGGAGGGCCTCACTGCCTCGCTATGGGTGTAACCATTTCCATAATAATAATAAAAAAGGTAGGTCAAATGATCCCAATCCAACTGGTACGATTGTCCAATGGGGTGTGAATTTTGGGATATGGCCCATCCATGGTAGGACCTTCTTGATGGTTGGTACAGATCTCATTTACATTTTCCACTTGTACAAAAAGTGAGTTCCTATATAAAATGTCCTTACTTCTTTAATGCAAGTAAGATTTCTGTTGTTGGCAATGAATACAATGAGGATAACAACAAACCCTCATAACCTGCTCCCCAAAAGAATCAGTGTGATTTAGCAACTGAATGAGATGTGCTTTTTCTGTAGTCAGCAATAGGTATCCGAATTCAACCGAGAGTGTATAATCCAAAGATCAAAGGTATAGGATCTTTCAATCTTCTAAAACTTAGGGGAATTCCCTATCTCCTTGTTTAAGCATTGTACCTTGGTAAATACCATTCGATACTATAGTTTTTCCAGTCTGTCTGTCTACCTGGATTTGCCATTTGCCTCTCACTAGGCAGTTGCATTGATAGGGACATTCATATCGCATTGTAATGTCTTGCTTTTTGAGCTAATGTGTGATGGCTATTTCTGCTTTGCAGTGCTATTGGGCAAAATCTGTAAACAAGTACTTATGTTTGGGAGATTTGCTTTGCGGTTCTTATTTCCATCTGTGGCTTGGTTTTATTTTCACTTCTCATTGGTAATATGCAGGTTAGCACTAATTCTCATTTTCATCCGTGGCTTGGTTTTATTTTCAATTCTCCTTGGCAATATGTAAGTAACTAATTCCTCAACCATCTCATGGCCAACATCAATTTGAGTCAGCATAAACCTTTGGATCCTCTTTTTGAAAGGTATATTGGCTCTAATCCAACTCCCAAGCCCACAAATAAATTCAGCCCACAAATGTATTTCTTGCAATATTTCAAAATCTGAATGATATTTGTCACATTGCTAACAATAACATTGTTTTCTAGTATGTGCCACCAAAAAATTGGATATGGGCTGCTTTGTAATTCTATTTGTAATTGAATTGTTTTTACTCCATGTTTTATATTTACTTGATATGGATTTATTAATAGTTTTCAACAATGATTATTGTATTTTTCAAAATTGTGGTACTAATTCCTTACTTGAACTGTTAGGATTACCTTCATTCCAACCATCCAACATTATAACATGGCAACAGTTATTGGACTGTGCCTGCGAGTTAAGCTGATGTGTTGTTTCCCTCCACATTTCAAGGTCAGTTAGTGCACCTAATCCTATCTTGACAGGGCTGAGATTTGATTATTTATGTTCTCATGTAAACACTTGATCGGCTCCCAGATTGCAAGCATATCCTTCGTTCCGGTCGGATCACATGGGCCTGATGTACATGTGTCAAAGTAACAATCTAAAACTTGTGCGTGCAAATAGAAATCCAAAGAAGAGTAGCCATCAGCATTTATCTTCGAAGCGAAGGTGGGGCCCAACTACTCTGCTCTTTGCAGGTTTTTCATGATGTCATTGCCAAAAATCATCCATTATCTGTAATAAGATTATATGGCATTATCATTAGCATACCTTGTCACATCAATTTGGATAAGCTTTTCAGTTTCTTTGTATTCTTGAATTTTTCCTCATATTTTTCGATTTCATCCATGTTCAACCAGACCAAAGTCAATATGGCTTGGTCTAGTTACTGAGTAATTTTGTTTTATTTGACAGTTTTTGAGTTCTGATAACTTATTCATCATACTATTTGCTCCTTCAAAGGCAATATTCTGGTCGGTGGATTTTTTATGATTGATGCCTCGTGTTTTGTCCTGCCTAACAAGTACGTGTATTCAGTCCAGCTCCTTCAAATTGTAGGTGGTTTATTGTTGCCACAAATATTGTTGAAACTTCTTTGACTATTTGTCTTATATATATATATATATATCTATATATATCTATATATATATATATATGTATATATATAATATATTATATATTATATATCTTATATATATAGTTAACTTCACTTTGTTTGTCTTTGAAGGATGCTGGCCTTTTTAGAACCAGCAGCTTGATCAAGGACAAAGTATGCTTGAAGGATGGCTAGACTACTGTAGATTATATTGGAGAAAATGGGAGTATCATGATTGTAAATCCTCTTAAGCATGGAAAAGATTCAAGGAGAGTATTTTCTTTTAACAATGTTCATAACAAATGTCACACAACGTATGTTCTCTTTATCAGAGAAGGTTTCTTTTATGAAATAAGGGGATATATATATGATTTCTCCATGATATAATGGGAATTTTTCTGAACTGACTTTGCTTTAATATACCAATGAAAATACCCTGCATTTTAGAAATGGTGAAAATACTTTTCTATCATAATAGACTCAATAACTGTCATGAAAGCATTTAGATTTTTGCCTAAATACTAATGTTGATATGTGAGACTTGGAATTTTGTGTGGTTACACGCTTCATAATATTCTTGTAAGAAACAAGAATCAAGCAGTTATTCCAGAAGTAGATATTCTTGTCATTATCTACAGAAATATCCACCACTCTTCAATCTCCATCAAACATACACTTATAAACATTTGGGAACATGGGTTGACAGCTCTTTTTAAGCAAAATTTATTGTAATACATGAATACAATCATTCCAATAGTGATTTGGTTTTGTTGTTGATAAGTAGGACATATTGTTATGAAAAATATCACTAAATGGTACCTAAAACTGGTGTTGTTGGGTTAATTTCTTTAAAAACATCAGGGATGCATGGTAGGCTTTGGGTAGACATTTTCTTCAGTCACTCATATTTATTGTTTCTGTGTAGAGCAAGTGTTTGTTGACACACAACCATTGATCAGATCTATTCTCGATGGTTACAATGCCTGCATCTTTGCATATGGGCAAACAGGCTCTAGGAAGACATACACAATGGTAATATCAACAGTGCACTCACTAAGATAATGTAGCTTTGATTTTCTTTAGATGAAGATGTCCAAGTTAGACAGAAAAACAGTATGATCATTGGTATTTCTGCAAGTGAATATTATGGTCACACTGTTGGTTCTATGCTTACTGAGCACTGAGAAAAACGCCATTTTCTATTGCTTAAAATGAATTGGAATTCATTGATATTATTAGAAGTTAGATCCTTTTTGTCCTTGCTCTCCATATCAATTGTTTGATTCAGTGTACCCTACAAGTAATTAGGATAATGTCAAGAAGTAGATCAAATGAGGAATAATTTCTTCCTTTTCTATATATAACTGGACAGCCAATAGGGGTTGTGCGGTTGTAGGTAGGGTTGTCAATGGGTAGGGTCCTATTAGGCCTATTTGAATGCTACTTTTTGACTCTCTTTTTTTTCCCTTGTGTGCAAGATTTTAATCAATTGTGCCTAAATTTAGGCCTACAAGCACTTTAGCCTTTTGACGCCACTCGTGTTAGGAGTAGAACATATAGAGGATTTGTTATTTTTATTTTTAATTCAAGACCATTTTCAATTTATTGTAATAAATATTATATTTTTTTATTGTGTAGTAATATAAACTTTGTTTAATATTCAGTTTTAATTGTATCGCATAATTTTTTATATTTCAAATATTAAAAAAAATATAGGTTTCAATTGAATTATATATAATAAAAAAATTATTGGCCTGTTGGGGCCTCTCAAATCTATAAAAAAACTTTTACCGGTGCTTGTATAGTTTTTTATCGGCGCTTATCCATGATTAAAAGTGTCCAAAAATCATCCTTTTACTGGCGCTTGAATAGACTTTTCCTGGCAGTTCTTTCAGAAATACCAGCAGCCACCAAAGCGCCGGTGAAGTCAGAACAAGCACTAAAAAATAACACATAATTACTGGTGCTCAGACAAGCGCCGATAAAGATAGCTAAGCGCAGGCATAAGCTTTACCAAAATACTCATTTACCGGCGCCTGTCTATCAACATTAATATTTCGAGCAGATATTGATTGATTATGTTTATGAAGATAAAATATATTTGAATTTAAAAGTAGATAAGTGTGCATTGTAATTGGAACATTTGGATTTTTAGGACAATCAGTTAGAAATTGAGATTAATTGTATCTTGTACACCTCTAAATTTGATATAATGTTATTTCCTAGTGAGGACTATAGTATCAGATGTCTTACTGTAGATCTACTGTATTTCATGGTGTAAATTGAATTTTTTCAATTATGAGAGAGTAATAATTCAATACATCCCATTATCACCATAATACGAGGGGTTTAAGAGTTAGTTTTTAATTGATATATTTTTTAATGATGGAAGATTATAAATAGAGGTGTAGAATTTTGATTTGAGAGACTTCTCTGTCTTCCTTAACCTTAGATCCTTTCCTCTCATAAATCATATTGCATTCAATCTAGATATTAGATAGCACATATGGTATTATCTTCCCTTGTGATCGAGTCATGTATGTTCCCATGTAGTAAAAAGTGCAAAAAAGGACGGCGATAGTTGCACGTTTAAGGTAATTTTCTTCCTGGAATTTGTAAAAATTGGCATTTGTCTCAGACATATCTGCTTTGAATTGGAAGTATCGGAGAGCCAAATGTCAGATTCGACTTTCCATCTGAGTAGGTAAGTGAGACCCATGCATTAAGCTTTAGGCAATGACATTTGAGTTAAAGGGGGTCCCACCTATCTACACTAGGGCAGTCTCCTTTGGGTACATCTTCTACTGAAGAAGATTTAACTCGTTGAGAGCGAGTGCAGGGGTTACCACGGACCATGGCCATATGGGTTTGTAGTTTGTACCCATGCCCTCTCAAGAATGCCAACGTCCAAGCAATTGGACCTTACCGTCAGCTTCATCGCTGGCCGGGAACCATGGTTTATATGTTACATGTGGGGCCCTGTCCCCACCCCTGCGATGTTGTCGGTATGATTTTAAGCAGCCATGGGGCTGCCACCAGGGACGTCAGAGGCACCGACCCCGAGGATGAAGGACGGCATGCAGTTAGGGCGCTAGGTGGGCGGACGCGGATTGCATCCTACCCCCGCCCGAACGGTAATCCGTCCGGGCAGGGCTCTGTGGGGTCCACTGTGTTGTAAGTGTTTCATCCACGCCGATTAAACGCTTTTTTCCAATAATTTTAATATGTGAGCCAAAAAACGAGGCAGGTCCAAGGCTTAAGTGGACCACACCAAAGGAAGCTGCACTAATAATGACACCCACTGTTGCAACCTTTCTAAGGGCCAACGTGATTTTTTTTTTTTTTTACCATACAACGTATTCATAAGGTCATTTAGATGTGGATGAAGTGAAAACACAAATATCATCTTGATCTGAAACTTCAGCTCCCAAGAAGTTTTTAATGGTGGACGTTCAATCTCCACTTTGTGGTCCACTTAAGCCTTAGACCTGCCTCATTTTTTGGCTCGCACATTAAAATTATCGGAAAAAAGCGTTTAACGGCGTGGATAAAACACTTACAACATGGTAGGCCCCACAGAGCCCTGCCCGGACGGATTACCGTTAGGGCGGGGGTAGGACGCAATTCGCGTCCCTAGGTGGGCTCACCAGCAAGGAAATGCCTGAGATGGTTTGACCTATTTTCTTGGACTCGAGCTGTGTAGTATATCACACAGAACTGACGTTGGCACTTTGAGCTGCTGGAAATGCTCTGTAGGCCACCATGTTTTATCCACGCCGTCCACCCATTTTTCCAGCTCAGTTTAGGGCATGACCCCTGAAATGAGGCTGATAGACCACAACACGGGAACAGTAGTGATTGAACACTCACCATTAAAAACTTCTTAAGCCGACTATAATATGCACATGGGATTTTGACCGTATTAGCATTATGGTATGGTCAAAATCTCTAAATCAAAGGAAAGTTTCAAATATTGTGAAGAAAGTCATCTGACAGATCTTAAAAAGTTTTTCATACCAAATTGCCCTTGTCCTTATATAAGTAGTACAATTTTTTAGCGAATAAGAAGTTAAGTCGTATTCAATCTTGAGAATGTGAGGTGGAGAAAGTCCTTTTTGGACGTGGGCAAGGCCCAACTCGTGGTGCCCACATTGATATATGTGTATAATCCATGCAGCCCATGCTTTTTCCATGTCATTTTAAGGCTAGGGCCCAAATATCAAGCTGACCAGAGCTAGTGTGGGACAAATAATAGAAAACAATGGTGTTAGTATTACCCGTTGTTGAAACTTTCTAGGCTGACTATTATGTTTATTGGGTGTGGACCATGCCCAAGTGAGGACTTCTTGGGACCATGGCGAGCTGGTTGACAAGGTGGACGGATCGGATCACCCCATTGTGGGCCTTAAGCTATGGTACCAATGAATACAGACTAAAACATTCTTTTACTGCGGATTTACTGGTAGCCTTTCATCCATCTTTGATAATAAAGGAAGTGAACATATGACAACCACGACCCTTAACACATCACAACCCCGACCCTTAACACATCACAACCATGACCCTTAATACATGACAAACTCAACCCTTAACACATCACAACCCCGACCCTTAACAGATGATAACCTCGACCCCTTAACACATCATAATCTCAACCCTCTTAACCTCGACCCTTAACACATGACAACCCCGACCCTTAACACATCATAGCCTTGACCTTCACAATATTGACCATTAACATATGACAACCTCCACCCTTAACACATTATAACCTCGACATTGATAACTCTTACCCTTAACACATGACAACATCGACCTTAATAGCCTTTCATCCATTTTGGTAGTAAAGGAAGTGAACTTATGACAACCTTGACCCTTAACACATCACAAACTCGACCCTTAACACAACACAACCTCAACCCCCAAGGTCGAGGTTGTCATGTGTTAATGGTCGAGGTTGTCAAGGTTGAGGTTGTGATGTGTTTATGGTTAGGGTTACAATATGTTCACTTCCTCTACTACCGAAAATGAATGAAAGGCTATCACGGTCGAAGTTGTCATGTGTTAAGGGTCAAGGTTGTGAGGGTTAAGATTATCATGTGTTAAGGGTCGAGATTGGGAGAGTCAGGGTTGTGATGTGTTAAGGGTCGAGGTTATCATGTGTGAAGGGTCGGGGTTGTCATTTATTAAGGGTCAGGGTTGTCAGTGTTAAGGATCGAGGTTGTGAGGGTCGAGTTTGTGATGTGTTAAGGGTCAGGGTTATGATGTGTTAAGGGTCGTGGTTGTCATATGTTCACTGAAAGTGCCCTGGTTTGTCAAATTACGTGAGTGTTGAGTCAATCCTTAAGTGGGCCTTAAGATGAAGATTACAAGATCAAGACATCAACCAAGAATAAGCTCGAGTGCTCCCAATAGGTAAATGAAGCCTCACTTCCCTAACCAAACCCTTGAGGTAAATGACCCCCATTTAACTTAGTCTTACCTTCAATTCATTGAAAAATATCTTTGGTAAGCTTAAGAGTTGAGCACTTAGAATGTTAGAGGAGTAAAACATGAACCACACAGGTAAATTGATTGCATCAATTTGTAATCGAAGTCATTTTCGATTATATCGAATATAGTTCGATTGCATCGAGAAATAGGCCCATTCTGTCCAGCAACAAAAAACAATTTGTTGAGAAATCTCGATTATATCGAATAGAGTTCAATCTTATTGAAATTCAAATTTTAATAGAATCGAACCCTGTTCGAGGACATTGACTTAGGGCACTCCCTCTACACAAAATATTTTAAAAGTGTTCATCGATATAATCGAGTCACCTTCGATCACATCGAGAGTAAGTTATCGATAGTATCGAAGCATGCTCGATTGCATCGATAATAAGGAACATTTTGTCCAGCAAACCATTCAAGAAGACACATCTCTTCGATCACATCGAATACCATTCGATGTCATCGAAATTCAAAATTTGATAGCATCGAATGATGATCGATAACATTGAATATCATGACAAAATCTTTTAGCAACCGAAGGTAATTTTCAGAAGAAAATCCGATTGGATCGAACTACCTCTTAATGACATTGAAGTGCACATCGATAGAATTGAAGGGTACTCGATAAAATTGAGCATAATTTGTTCTACACAAAAATGAATATATGTGTGTAGGAAATCGATGCAATCGAAGTAGGCTCGATAACATCGAAATTCAAATTTCGATGAAATCAAAGACTACTCGATAGCATTGATAATGGCAGATTTCTACCCCTTTTTTTACTGTTGGGATTCTTCCTTTATAAATACCATAGGTTGCCTCTTAGCAATATGAGTTAAAAATCAAGAAAGTTTGAGAGAGTTGCTTCATAGAGATTATACCCTCTTCCTCATTCCCTCTTTCATATTAGAGTTCATCATTCAATTTTGGCACAAGCATTAACTCATCATCTTATGTGCCTAGATTGAATTATGAACTCTAGCATTCATTGAGTTTCTAACTGACCTCTTTGTAGGTAAATCCATATTGGAACTCTTGAATGCATAGTTCATGCGAACCTTCTCTATGTGTGCTTAAAATCATATCATATAAATAGAGAAGAACAAAACCCAAAACCTCACAACCTCCGCGCATTCTCGAAGCATCAGAAGCGATTGCAGTTCAAGGGAGCTGAAGACTCTTCGTCATCATTGAAGATCTTCACATCGTGTGAGAAAGGGGCTCACCCTCTTATTTGTAAGCATACAGAGTCCGTCGAGTCTGAAGCCCTTTTCTTGTGTCGGATTGAGATTCAGAGTTTGAGTGACAAACTCGCCAAGACCTCTTTGTAAGCCTCCGATGAGAGAATACGTGGTCCTTGTGTACGACGAGTTGCCTTGTATATGCTTGAGTTTCCTTGTGTAGGCTTGGGTTTCCTTGGGTAAGCTTCCAGTTATGTCTTTATGTAGGACTCATCGCCTTGTGTAGGTATTCAAGGGAACCTTGTATAGGTCCCTTAGTTAATCTTATGTAGGTTCTAAATGTTCACAGTTAACCTAATTTAAAACCATTGGATAGTGAAATCCGGTACACTCTAGGAGAGAGTGCGTTCACCGGGAGTAGAGTGGGCAAGTAGCCAAACCACTATATATGATTGTATTTAGGATTGCTTTTTGTGCATTATTCTAATTATGCTTAATTATCAAATGTCTTTATGTTTGCATGATTTAGTTAATGTATAAACTGATAGAGATCACATCCATCTCACCACACTATCATTACCAATTCCTCATAG